>CAMRHE010000104.1:1502500-1967500 GCA_947044405.1 Leptodactylus fallax | reverse complement strand
TATCGCCGTGTGATTATAGGCTTAGATGTTTGGCCAGTCCCACCAATATTGGCATTAGGCCTTATTCACAGGTCAATGATTTGCATCCATGAGTGTGTGCCAGAACCAGGAATAGGTCAAAAACATAGAAAAGGTGCAAATATTTCAATTATACTTTACTGCTATGTAGTCTCCACTCCTGGGTTTGGTTCAGAACCACTGACCAAAACACTGATGTGTGAATAAAGCTTTAAGCTAGAGAGTGTGGTCAGCTTTATTCTATAAACCATATAGATTGTAATTTTCCATTTATGTATTTATACTGGAATATTAATTCTAAACACACAATTATTAGGATTGTACCAATTGCTAAGTGTTACAAAGTGTTAAAGAGTTTGCTGTAATGATAAGGTGATGACAAGGTATCCCACTACCGACACTCCCAGCAGTTAGATGAAGCCTACAGTGGAAACAGGCAGCAAGTGTTCACTTACCCTCAAGTGCAACCACAGGGGAAATGAAGCATTACAAAGTCTAGTAGCATAGAAAGTAGTGAGTTGTCCATATAATGCACAGATAATCTGGCTAATACACATTTGAATGGGGGAAATGTCTAAGAGGGCATTTTTAAACCAGACAACAACTTTTTAGAGAATAGTTTAAAATTAGGGACATAAGGAACCCAAGCAAATTTTGCATTTCTTATCTTGCAAGTAAGGCAAAGTGTAAGGGAATTGCCAGTTGAGCAATTCCCCAGTGCCGCTGCAGAACCCTGGGGGAAGGGGCACAACAAGACAGTGAGCCCTAAGCTGAACCCCCCACTGTCCCTGGCTAACTTGCCTATCTGTCCTAGGTGACAGCAGCAACTGGTCGACAGGCCCAACCTAATATAGGTGACAACACAGAACGCAGACAGGACAAACAACGGACAAAGGGAGGTCGGCTAGCCGAGGGGGTCGGTAACAGTCGAGCAATGCAGTACAAAATCACAATCCAAGAGAATAGTCACAGACAAAGCCAGAGATCAGAAATAGGAATACAGGTAACAAAACAGCACGGAGTAAAGGCAGGTACGCAGAAGCAATAACCAGCGACCATGTGAGGGCTGACAACCTGTTTATAGAAAGACAGGACCTGCCCCAGACTGGATTGGTAAACAGGCTGTCAATCATACAGGCAAGGCTGAGATTAACTATTAGAGGACCAGAGAGAAACCAAGATGCAAGAGACAGGTGTGGCTGAAATTCAATTACAGACAGGAGGTATTAGGACAGTGTTCAGACTGAGCAACAAGAAACCTACGCAAGGAATCAAACTGAACGCGCCTCCTTCGTCGCAGCGTGCAAGCAGAGGGTGGCGCAGAGACCCGAACAGGCAGAGACATTATATAATACAGTGGTTCAGTGATTCAGAAACATCTACACTGTATGTTTGTAGATTACATATATAATATACATGAAAAAAATTTTCTTGGCAAGGAGATGGGTGAAGTGGACTCCAATAATAAATGTTTGGCCTGTCTATAATATAAGGAGACGGCAGCAATACACAAGTTGTGTCAAACTGAATCATAAACAGACTGCTTGTTTACCGTCACTTCAACTAAAGTGAACTGTAGCAAAAGTGATTGTGAACTGTACGAGTAGCCACTTTTGTGAAGCAAGGGACAGGAGTCTGCATATTTGCTGCCAGCACATTCACCTTCTGTTTCATGAATAAGATACACTGTTCCAGATCCTGGGACAGTAACAATTGGCATCTATAATCTGCACTGCTCAACTAATAAGATTCACTGTAGATTTGGGGAGGCACTGGCAAAAGAGGGTGTAGAAGTCTGGATAGTTTACGCAAAGGTTTTGGCAGCTATCCAAAGAAGAGTACTGGATTTCTCCTCCTCAGCCTGCTGTTCAGTCTTTATTTAATCCTTCTTAACGATAAAGATATACCGGTATATACTGAGTCTTATTAGTCCTTTAAATTGGTAAAAAACTGTGACATTTTAGCATTAGACAACATCAAAGAACCCTGGGACGTGCTCCATTGACAAGAGAAGTGGTAATGCCTAATCGTCAATTTGTACAACTTTTGTGTCCTCTGTTATTTGTCTTTAAAAGATATCCCATAATTGTTACTTTATAGAATGTGAAAGTTATTTATGAAGGTAATTTTCTATATGGATGCTTCATAACAGGAATCATGATGCTGTTCAGCATTTATCATATCACTGATCCCAGCAGCACCAAACTGAGGTTGCATTGTGGTCTGTGTCATTTTCATGGTAAGAACAACACTACATGCTGAACAAAGCACAAGTATTCACATGATATACATATTCACAAAATACATTTATGGCATATCCTGTGGATATACCTTAAATGTCTTTCATAAGGAAACATAAGGTTAATATGTATATATTAGTTGAATATTTTTTCCACATGATATGCTGTTTGTTGAATACTCTTCTCTCCCTCCCTTTCCCCAGTATATGCCATAAAGGTCTTTAGTGGGAAAACTCCTGTAAAATGAAGTCAGTCACCAACACAGTCCCTATGGAAATATAAGCAGTCAGATAGTAGGGGTTCACATGTATAAAACTCCCAATCAGTGCCTCGCTTGCTGAAATATTTTATTCCTGATCGGATTATGAGCTTTTTCGTGCAACAAGGACGTTCTCATTGCTTTCACTGCACCAAAGTGCTATGATTTCCAGTTCCAAGTCCATACATACCTGCTTTGATTGACATGTACACTGCTTTGCCTTGTCAATAATACCAGGGAACTAGCTATTTGGTACGATGAGAGCAACGGTGACAGCCATGTTGCACCAGACAGCTCATTACCATATGAGGAAAAATATATCTAAAAAAGTGAGCAAACCAATTCAGATCAAACCAGATTCAATCCAAATTTTCCAAAAGATTGAGGCTCAACCCAAACCCAAAACTTTTGGGGTTCATTACCCATAAAACACATACTCTGAGGTCTCCTCATAACCCAGACTATAGTAAGTGGAGGCCCAGAGTAGACACAGCAATATAAACAGTTATACTTACCTTGAAGCATGGGTATAACTGGATGTCATGTTGCCGCACCTCCCCTGTTCACCCTACACTTATTATACTTTGGAGCCTGAAGAGACTCCAGAGTATAATATTAGCACTTCCAATTCACTCTGAACAAGTTCGGGCCCGAAATAAACCAGAAAGCCGACCTCAAATACAAATATTCATCAAAACGAGTTTCGTGAGGTTCACCCATTTGAATATCATCTTAGCATTGAAAACGCCAATGGGGGAGGAAAAAAAAGAATTTAATTTACATGAACCCCGGCTATCTGACTGTGCTGCGGGTTCAATAGGGACTGTTCTGGTGACAGACTCTAATTTAAAGCAGATTTGTCAGTTTTATATACTGTCCAGCATATCATAGCTAGAGGTCTATATTGATACTATCCAAAACTACACAAAACATGCTGTGCAGTTTGGCTGCCAGCAGTGCTCCAAGAATATACTGGTCTTCTAGCTTGAGGCCTCCTATATTTATGAGTAGAGTGCTAAGCCTGCCTTCCTTGAACCTCAGGACCATATCTGACAGGTTGTTGTGTATGCAATGCATTTATCTACAGCAGATTATCAATCAGTCTTAGGGTGTAGACAGGGCCGGTTTTAGACATAGTGTGGCCCTGGGCAAAATTAAAAGAGGGCCCCAAATGCTGACATACTGTCAACACCCTCAGTCTGTCACTTCTCTAGTCAGTGCTGCACTTCCAGCGGGACTGATATAGCCTTAAAAGATCAGGATAACCCCCTTTGTATCGCCTTATGAGTTATTATAGCGCCCCCTTATAAATAATAATTCCCCCTTATAAATCAATCCCCCTTACTAATAATAGTTCCTTCTTATAAATACTCCCCCCCCCTTATAAATAATAGTTTCTGCAGCCTCATTATTAGTCCCTCCTTATTAACTATAGTTCCCCAGCTGGCCGCCTTATTAATATTTCCTCCTTATAAATAGCCCTCCTTCTATATAATAGTTCCCCCAGCCTTATTAATAATAATTCTCATTCTCTCTCTCTCTCTCTCTCTATATCTATATATATATCTATATATATCTATATAGAGATATATATATATATATATATATCTCTATATAGATTATAATATAGATTATAATATATATATATATATATATATATATATATATATATATATATAGCACCTTTATTGATAATAGTCCCCCCACTGGCTTTATTAATAATTCCTCCTAAATATATATAAGCAATAACTATTAATAATAATGCTGGGGGAACTATTATTAATAAGTGTGGCAGGGGAGGGAAGAAGGTGGGGGGAGTAGTTCCCCCAGCCCTATTATTAATTATTCCTTATAAATAGCTCTCCCTTATTAATACTGGTTCCCATAGATTTATGAGTAATAGTTGCTCCTTATAAATAAATATATATTGGGAGGGGGGTATTTATAAGGAGTAACTATTAATAAGGCTGGGGAATTATTAATGAGGGGATGGCCAATAGTTCCCCTAGGTTTATTAACAATAGATCCTTATAAATAATGTTTACACTGGACTTATTCAAATTAAATATGTGCCCTCCCCTTATCAGTAACAGCGACATCATCACGCCCCATCTTCTATTCAGTCATCTATGTCAGAGCAGGAACTTGAAAGCTCCCTGCTCTATCATAGATGCTGTGCATCCCGAGGCCCATTTGGAGATGGGGGCTCTGTGCATTTTCATAAAGTACAGACCTGTAGATATAATATGTTGCTCTTATTTGAGTTGAGAGATGTGCTTTAAGTCTAAGCTCACTGTCTCTCCCCCTGCTATCCTATGCTGACCTCAGATATGGCGGCATAAGAGACCTGACACATCCGCTACAAACCTTTGTGTGTATTTTCAAGCTAATAGCATGTCAATCTACGCAGCATATAAATGACAAGTAAATAGGTTTGCTCTTACTTTCCACTCTGTGGTAGTTCAGATTTTCCTAACTTTTGAAGGGTTTGTTATACTTTGCACGGTGTATTGTCTTTGGCACGCTTCTGCACATGTTACAATGTTTCCTTGTTGTCAGTGAAAATGCAGAAGTTTATAAAGAGGGAGAGACTGATAGGCATTTAGAGAAAAGACCTCTTTTCATGAATAAGTACGGATTTGATAGGCATAGTTCCTAAAAGTCCAGATGTCCAGAAAATAATTTGTATGGGAACACAAGGACATAGGTTATAATGTTTCACTCAACAAGACCACTACCATATAGTCAGAGCTTCGTTCCTCAACTCCTTTTATTTCCCTATAACACACATTTCTTTATTTGCCACTTGAATGTAATGTTAAAAACAAAGGAGCACACCCGAGGGCCCCATCATTGACCACCAGTAGGAATAAAAGCTTTACAATAAAACTATTAACCTACTGCAATGAGGTCTTGTCATATCATCCTCCAAACTGCTAGTCACACTGCAGGCAGTGGCAATGCATCTAACTCATCCCCTGAGGAGCTTCTGTCTATCCTGTACCAGGCACAAGGATAAACAATAGCAAAGTAGAAGAAATAAAAACCAGTTGCAAAACAATGTCAAGTTAAGATATATCAAATGCCTACAGAACAGTAGTCGGTGCAGATATGGAACATCTATTCTACTGAATTTGTTGAGAATGGCAATTTAGCATTGACAGATTTCCCTATATGCATTATCTCCTCACTCTAGTATACAGCATTTCACAAAGGGAGAGTGCTACAACATTTTCAATCACTGTCATACCCCTTTAAAAACATTGTTATAGAGCAATCTTTTTTCCCCCAAACTATACTAATGGCATACACTCATCTTTGAAGAACATTTTACAAGTTATATACAAATTTACAATTATATAAACAAACAGTTAAAATTAAACTGGTTGTATGGTTTTACACCAAATTACAATGGCAAAAGCTTGTTCTTGATTTTCAGTATGAATACAGACCATGAAAGTGCTCATTTTGCTCCACTGTATAAACAGAGCAGGGCCGCTTTAACCATAGGGCCAACTGTGCACTTGCACGGACAGCCCCTGCTTCACCACTCTGTTTGAAGCACAGCCCTGTGTGCTCCGATCCCTGGGAGCTGTAGGCGCAATGTGATAACGTCACTCACATCGCGCTTGTAGCTCCCTGAACAGTCCGGGAGAAGTGACAGCAGGGGAGCGAGGAGAGGTGAGTATCAGTGTTTTATTGTGTTAAACTGGTGAAGGGGGGGCATAAAACTTGGGGCAGATGAAGAGGGGACATTATACTGGTGGTAGATGAAAGTGACATTATACATTATACTGAGAGAAGATGAAGAGGCACATTAAACTGGGGGCAGATGGAGGGTGACAAACTAGGGGGCAGATGGAGAGTGACATTAAACTGGGGGCAAGTTGGAAAGGGGCATTAAACTGGAGGAGGACGACATTAAACCGTGAGGGTAGCTGGAGGGGGACATATCTGCCTCTAGTTGCCCCCAGTTTAATGTCCCCCTCCAGCTGCCCCAGTTTAATGTCCCCTCTAGTTTCCTCCAGTTGAAACTGGGGCACCAGGAGAGGAGACTTCATACCGTGGGGAAATTGGAGAGGGGACATTATAATATGGGGGCATATAATGTGAGGGTGACTGTAGGAGGATTATACTGTGTGGGGGTACATAGAAAAATGGATGAGAATGGGCGGAGTCAACATAGAAGTGGGTGTGGCTAAATTTGCTGCGGCGCACATAGCCTAATCACAGGGGTATTTTATGTAATACCCCTCTGAACATAATCAGGAAGTTATTGGCGCTGTGACCCAGACATTTACCATCGTCTAGGTTGCAGCACCAAAATAGTTGCACCAAACATTTACACAACACATGCACAAAGTCACCAATAAAGTTTACATTTTTTCACTGTCCCTGCCCTGTCCATACCTGATCTTTCTAAAGCAAAATATGCCGGCCGCCTCTCTAGTGATATCCGTTACACGCTAAAATAACAACAATAGCGATTATCACTAGAGATGAACATATAAAACCCCTCTGACAGGCAGACGGTTCCATCGGTCAGATAATACATTTTCTACCATTGAAGATCACCATATAAAATCTAAGTTTTTGGCAGCTTTCAGACGGGTATAATAACGGGTGGTGATGTAGGGGGTCCCACTTATGAAACCTTTGCACTGGGCCCACCAATGTGTTAAAACATCCCTGAAACAGAGTGGTAGTTGAGCATGTGCTATGTTGTACCATTCATCTCTATGCGGAAGAGAAACAAAGTACAGTGCTCTGCTAACTTCAACAGTCCCATAGAATTGGACTGACTGGAAGCACGCCTGCTCGACTCCTGTTCTCTTGATCAGTGAGGGATCCAGAACAGGTGATAGTGCATGTGTAAAACTTGGTACAACCCCCTTAAGTAACACTGCAAGCAAAGTAATTAAAATTGTTTTTCTGGACTAAAAATATTAATAATCTACCTTTAGGAGAAGTCATCAAGATCAGATCTTTGGGGGTCTGACACCCACCATCCCCATCAAGTAGCTGTTCTCAACATCTGATGCACAGAGTGGAGCAGGAAGCAGACAGTTCTGTTCTGAGTGGAGTGCCAGAGCGGAGTTACTGAAGCTGAGATCCCATTAAAATGAATGGGTGCTGACCAGTAGTACCAAGTCTGGCCACTGCACAAAGAACAGAGCTGTCTGCTTGCTGCTCCATTCTCTGCGTATCAGCTGTTAAGAACAGCTGATTGGATTGTTTGGGGGAGGGGGTTATCGGGTATCAGACTGTTACTGACCTGGAGCTAAAGACCTATCCTTAGGAATATTTTTAGTCCAGAATACCTTTTTAACTTGTGCTGATACTGAAAAAAAGCCTGTAACGTAGTCCATAGTTGCATTCACTTCTGGGCACTATTGACAAAAACAGATCAGGGAATAAGTGTTAGATCAGTAGAACGGGCGTCTGAAAGTCCCCTTTAATACTCCATGTGAATGAAGTGCAACTGCGCTTGTCCGACCGATGCTGCATTCACTTATATGGGGCTTTTGGAGATTTAAAAAAGCAGTAAAGTATTGGAATTAAAGACGGGAACATTCATAAAAACGGGAATAATAGTTTACCTATTGAGAAAGTACCAACATACATTTAAGACAAGTGGGTTCCATTTCTACTGGGCTAGTCTGCCCTGACTAACTGGAGTTGGCAGATGTGCCTTTCATCTCTCACTCTAGAGATCAGTCTCGTCACTATGAATTAGTAGAACTAGCTGAGATGGAGGGCCAGGGGCTTTCCCACAACCCAAAATCAGCAAGTCTCCAATACGGCTTCAGCAAAGTATGAAACAAAAACCATAACTGCTGGCTGCTTGCTTCCTGATGCATTGTTTCATTTGGCAATTGGTGTATCCTTCATGCTATTTTAAATGAAGATAAAGTGCTCATTTCATGAATAATGCAGGTGTTGCTTGGCAAATCTAATTGGTTACACTGGAACAGTCGAGTAGAGATAGAAGTGACTGAAAGTAGGAATCCACCATGACATGCTGGTAGTAGTTCTGGGACCAAACTGATATTAAGGTGTGGTAAATTTGTCCTAAAGCAAATTCAGCAGAAAAAAAGATGCAGAAAAATGCCATTGAAAGTGCTGAAATAAATGCTCGTGTGAAACCACCATCAAACTACATGTGAATGAGCTGCTTGGTGCAACAGGGACATTTTTTTTCGGTGTGGTTGCGAACCGCTGCTCACACTCCTGGTGCAAACAGTTGATTTGCATATGGATTAAAAGTTAAATTTCTCTCAGCAGCAAGATTACAATTCACACAAAAAAAGGCGTTTACTATTCCACTAAGCACCCATACAACAGCATAGAATTTTAGTAGTTTTGGTGGTACAGTCCTTTTCTTAAGTGTAAGTGAACCAGTGCAAACACAGGATCATCATACAAACTCACTGCATATGTTGCCATTGGTTTGATTCAAACCCAGTGCTCTAAAGCAATAGTGCTATCCACTATAGTGGGACAGGTAACCCCTATACATTGGATAGAGGGGATCACTTTAAATTAGCCACCTAATAGAGTGCATGAAACCAAACAATCTTATGACTTGTTGGAATACTGACTACTTTCCACAACCTTATCAAGCAGAAGACAAATTTATTATGCACATAATACAATATGTGCGCTACAAGACAACAAAGTTGGGGTTAGGTTATACTGAGTGCACTTTTATTTTAAAAGGGGATGTTTCAGGTCCAAAATGGCCCTCAAGTCAATATTGGTGATATGTGGGAGGCCTTCAATAGGAGCAGAAACATGCCTTTGTTCCCACAAACCCATGATGCAATGGAAGGATAACCAGAATTTTATGGATATGTAAATCAGCCTGTAAATGCATAAGGAGTAGGCCTGATTTGCTTACAGAAAATTGCAAACTCTCTTCCGTTAGCCCTGCTTGACATGTTCTGCCTTTGTCTGCAGGCACTTCTGGTAAAATAAGGCCCTGTCCCTGTGGCACTTACAGGCAGATTTACTTATCAATAAAAATATGACTCTCTCTGAATTGCATCATCAGTTCATGGGAACAAAGGTTTATTTCTGCTCCTATTAAAAGGTCTCTACTGTACATGGCACTAATATTGGTTTGGAAGGCATTTTGACCAAGAGATCCTTGTTAATCCGTTCCCATGTACATTTGATGTTGGGATTCAGAGCAGGTACCATATCCACATTGAAAACCTGGCAACAATGCCAGTGATCAGAGTCCTCTCTGATTGTGGCAAATAACCCAATAATTTGCCATAGGCAGCATGTAATAGAAGTCAATGGATTTTCCAATATAATGTGATTCTTTAATATCGCAATGTATTTCATGGATGATTAGAGTTCAAGTTCACTACAGGGTCTAAAAATAAGTTTAAAATATATAAAAGACAGACTTCAAATTACACCCCCACTTTCCAATACCTAAAAATGAACAAAAAAACACCTTAGGGTATGTTCATACAGTTTTTTTTTGCAGGCTGAAAGTTTTTTTGACACTTTTTGCATAATGTGGTCTTTGTCACGTTTTTTGCTCCAGCAGAATGTATGGACCTGGAAACTTCCCCTTAAAAAAAAAAAAACGCTTGCGGTTTTTGATGCGGTTTTTGCAAAACAGCGTAAAAAATGCATCAAAAACTGCAAAAAACAACAACCAAAAAACGTGTTTTTTCTGCCTCCCATTGATTTCAATGGGTTTTTCAAGGCAGAATCTGCCTGAAGATAGGTCATGTTACTTTTTTTTTTTCTTCTAGCTGAAAAAAAGAGCTACTTCTGTTGAAATGAATGGAGGCGGATTCCGCCTTAAAATCAGACTGCAAAAACTCTGTTTGAAACAAAAATCAAAATAGCACAAAATATAGTAAATACATACATATAGTACACAGTATATATAGGAGAAAACCTGTTAGTCTAGCTCAGGGGTCGGCAACCCCCGGCATGCGTGCCAAGAGTGGCACGCGAGGCTTATTTCCCTGGCACGGCAGCGGAGTCCTCACCCAGCAGCTTCGATCGGACCAAACATGGCCGAAACGAAACTGCTATTATACTGTGGGGTCTCTTCAGACTACTGAGTATAATAAGCGGAGACTTCGGAGAAGTGATGAAATATAAAAAACAATGACACTCACCTTGTTCCCTGAGCTACACGGTGGCTGTGTGATCTGCAGGTGCTTCTGAAAGCCGACAGGGCCTCAGGGACCTAATACCGTGTGCGGGGACCGCTATGGGACCTAATACCGTGTGCGGGGACCGCTATGGGACCTAATACCGTGTGCGGGGACCGCTATGGGACCTAATACCGTGTGCGGGGACCGCTATGGGACCTAATACCGTGTGCGGGGACCGCTATGGGACCTAATACCGTGTGCGGGGACCGCTATGGGACCTAATACCGTGTGCGGGGACCGCTATGGGACCTAATACCGTGTGCGGGGACCGCTATGGGACCTAATACCGTGTGCGGGGACCGCTATGGGACCTAATACCGTGTGCGGGGACCGCTATGTGACATAATACCGTGTGCAGCGGCCACTGTGTGACATAATACGGTGTGCAGAGGCTGTTATGGGATATAATACCTTGTGCAGGGGCCGCTATGGGACATTCTTCTGTATAACGGTGTGTTTTCTGCATTAAGGATGTGTTTTTGCACAGAAAACACATGCATTTTTTTTTTTTTGTGCAAAAATGCACCATGTGAACGCAGTTTTACATTGAAGTAAAAGTTCCAGTGGCCTAAGAATATAGCTGCCTCCAGATACATAGTGTGTTTTCACCATAAGGATGCCGCCATACGGTGACACTTACATTTACCACTAATTGGGGGCTGTACATGGCCTTTCATTGCTTCTAAACGGAAAGTACAGGAGCGTCCCAGGAAATAGTAAACGCTTGTGTCCTAAAGCATCTGGTGGCAGCACTTCTGTGTTATGGTTTGTGGTATATGACTTTAGTTTAGGGTTCGTCAGACTTACAATTATTAACCGGCACTCCGAGTACCTCACCTTTGATTCTTTAATTAAAATCGGCACACCGAACAAAAAAGGTTGCCTACCCCTGGTCTAGCTACTAGATCAGCCAACACCCAAAATTAAAACAAAATCTATAGAGTAAAAATTATTTTCTATGGTAAATCCTATATGATAAATATCATACAGAGTGTAATACACTTTATCATTCTTTAACCCCTTAAAGACCTGGCCATTTTTCGTTTTTGCATTTTCGTTTTTCCCTCCCCACATTTCAAGAACCATAACTTTTTCATTTCTCAGTTCACAGAGTCACATGATGGCTTATTGTTTGCGAAACAAATTGTAATTTGTAATGGCACCATTCAATATGCTGTGCAATGTACTGGGAAGCTGGAAAAAAGAATGAGGTGCGATTGGAGAAAAACTGCATTTGCGACAATTTCATATGGGTTTAATTTTTACAGCGTTCACTGTGTGGTAAAAATGCCATGTTACCTGTATTCTGCAGGTCAGTACGAACTCGGTGATACCAAATTTATATAGTATTTGTACCTTTTAAAAAATTAAAAACTTTGCAAAATTGAAAAAAATTTGTGTCACCATATTGTGACACCTGTAACTTTTTCATATTTACATGTATGGAGCTGGGTATGGCGTCTTTTTATGCAGGACAACATAACATTTTTATTGATACCATTTGGGGAAAGATCTGATGGTTTGATCACTTTCTATTCAATTTTTTATAGGAGGCAAAGTGTTGAAAAAAAAACGCTATTTGGCCATTTTGATTTTTTTCGCCGCTACGCCGTTCACCATATGGGATAAATATTTTAATAGTTTGGGCATTTTAGAGCATGGGGATACCTAATGTGTTTGTTTACTTTTGTTCATTTACTTTTATATCTGATCTAGGGAAAGGGGGGTGATTTGTACTTGTGTTTTTCTTATTTTTTTTCTACTTTTAAAAACTTTTTTTTTTCTACTTTTACTTGTATGATCAGACCCCCTACGGACCTTGAAACCTAGGGGGGTCTGATTGCTCATACTATTCACTGCGATACTACTGTCTTTACTTCTATTAGACGATGCCTCTGGCATCACGTAATAGATCTAATGTAATAGGCTCCTGGCTGTCATGGCAACCGATCGCCGCCTTACGATGACATTCTGGAGGGCGGCGATCGAGGAAAAATAGCGGCGCCCATGGCGCCTGCACAATTTAGATGCCGCGGTCCAGTTTGACCACGACATCTAACGGGTTAACAGCCGAGTTCGATGTGGCGGGTCCTGGCTGTATTAGAGCCAGCACCCGCCGTGTATGAAGAGAGCTCAGCTCCTGAGCTCTCTCCCATACATCGTCATGCGACTCAGGACATACTATTACTCCCTGGGTCGCTAAGGGGTTAAGATTCCTGCTATGTAATATTATACCTACACAGGTAATATTCACAGGGCTGTGGAGTCGGTAGACCAAACCACTGATTCAGATTTCTTTATTTTTCCACAGCTCAACTTCATAAATGGCAAACAGCTATGGTCAAGTCTGAAGCAGAAAAGATCCTCTGATTCATTAAAAGACTAATGACAATTACTATGAAATAAAATATTCAACAATGTATCTATATTATACAGTCTTTAATATTGTATAAAGATAATCATTTTATTTTACAGCCAGAGTCAGTAACTTTTTTTCAACTCTTACTCCACAGCCCTGAATATTTATAAATTGACCCTTTTAACCTCAGACTCTGCAATACATCAGGACTTTATAGCAAAGAAATATCAGGACAACATTTCATAAATCCCTTATTTATAACTGGAGTCCAGTTTTAGTATATATTCCATGCCAAAGTAGCACTATATAGTAGAAAGATATTAAAACTGTTAGCCTAATCCTATAATATGTAATGTTAAATGTGTGTCTAGTTTTAGCGCATCAGCTATATAATTTTCATTACATTAACATTGCTCAGACATATTTCTTTTTACAGCCTCATGAAGTTAACTGGAAAAGAAGAAAACGGGTTGGAAATACAAGAGTACATTTGGGAATGAAGTTGTTCCTGGCAAGAGCTGTTATTTCTAATGAATGTACATAAATTCCACCTTCCTCTGTTTAAAACCAGCTGACCAAACGGTAGGGCCCGAGCAAATTCATCCACAAAAACAATTTGGAGACCAAACATTTTTGAGTTCAGCATGCAGACAATGCTGAGACAATAGGAGGTCTAAGAAGCTCACGGTTTCCCCTTAGAGAGTTGCAATGAGAGTACTAAAAGTAAGTGTTCTCGGATCACACAGCTGTATCGGGAACAGTAAAATAGCCAAAAGCAAGCAATAGAGAAGTTCTCATCTCACAGATTGCATGGTATGTGTGCTCACTTTAACTGTTTACATCTGACAGCAGCTGTCTGCAACTGCTGGAATACCAATGGTAAAGTCAGTGACAAAGTCATGTAGACCCCCTGGAATCCAACGCTCATTTACTTATCCAAACTAAGAGAGGCCTCCTCACATTGTTACATCTTGTGCCTCAGAATACCAAAGTGACAGGACATAAATTTGCCGTACCCTACACACTAACATAACAGGTACAGAAGACATAGCAGAATGTAAACACAAACTGCAGATCAGATGAAGATTTCAGATACAGTACCATAAACAGCCCTTTAGCTAGTTAGTTCACAGTGGGTTAGATGGCCACTTGAATACAGAAAAGTAGACATTCTTTTTCTATTTTCACTTTGAATAAAATTAAAATTTACATGTAAAAAATATAAGCTGTTCCCAATAATTTCACTTTATAATTTATATTCAGAACCATGCAAATCTGAAGTGTAGAATTTTTTTTTTTCTACATGGGCTGTAATCCACTGATCCAATTCTGCATGGATCCGGACCAATGAACCCTTTGCAAAGCACAAATGACCAAATTTGCCCTCTATTCTATATATGGAGAAGTTACAAAAGAAAAAAAAATCCTACCGAACTGAATTCTACCAGAACAGAACATGCCATGAAAAAACAAAAACCTGCACAATAGGATACATCCACATAGAGCATTATTTATATGATATGAGAAAGACATCAAAAAAGGAAAAAAAATTTCAAAACACCGCTCCAACTCACTTAATGATCAGTATATTCAACCTCCGGTGCGCAGATCTTCGTCTCCTCGGCAAGAGACAATGAATATAGAAAGCAAACGAAATTGTAAGGTCCAGCACTCCAGGAAGGGATTTAATCCAATGTAAGATAAAACTTAGCCTTTATTTAGTCCATAAAAAACTGGATGTACATAATATATTTTTAGTGAAAAAAGGCATGAGAATTGCTTACGCGTTTCGAGATATGTGATCCCTTATAAAAATATATTATGTACATGAAGCAATTCTCATGCCTTTTTTTTTCACTAAAAATATATTATGTACATCCAGTTTTTTATGGACTAAATAAAGGATAAGTTTTATCTTACATTGGATTAAATCCCTTCCTGGAGTGCTGGACCTTACAATTTCGTTTGCTTTCTAATAGAGAAAGATACTTTAAAAAGTTTTTAAAAAATCTGTTGACTTGCGAAAGGGGTTGTCCAGGATTTATAAATCTTTGCCCAAAGAGGAAGAAATAGGCTAAAATGAGATCCAAAAAGCCAACACCTATTCTCACCTCTTTGATTCCTTGACGCTCCAGGACCACTGTGGCCAAAAGTCCCCATCAGTCTCTGCTTACTTCAGTGCAGCAATGACATACTGTCATTAACTGGCCTCCATAGTAATGCCAACATGTATAGCTTGTGACTGCTAAGGCCTGTGATTGGCTTATTGCAGTAGGAAGTAAGAAGTGACCATGAGGGACATGAAAGAGGCGGTGCTGGAGTGGCATTTCCTGCTCTTAGGCAAGTTAAACCCCTTTAACTCGATATTTTCAAGTAGTACTAGGGTTCTAAAAAAAAATAAATACAGTTTGCCATATCTATCTAAGAAAAAAAAAAAAAGTTTTTGGAATGGATTACTCACAGTAATTTATAAAAGCTGGTTCTTAAATTTGCGTAAATTCAGACTTGCGCAGAATTCAGATTATTTCAATTCTAACTTAGTTTTGGTCTACTACTATCTGTGCAGTACATGTATCAAGTGGCCATATGACAACTATATCGGATTGCTCAAGTTGTCAAGAAACCCTACATTTATAGAATATATAACCTTCCTTAAAGGGGTGTTTAATCTGCTGATGTCTTGTGTAATGACAAAGAGCAGTATGATAGTCTGATGTTCAAGCATCCTTAGGGTCTCAGATAGTTATTGCTCCCACATGCAAATGAGGCATTCCAAAATTAATGTTACTGTAGAGGATTGCTCCACTATCATAATGCTCTACATGTATACACTTGGGGGAATTTATTAAGACCGGTGTTTCGTATGCTGGTCTTAAATAATTTTAAGGCTCCAACCTCTTAGTTCTGATGCACCAGAACTGAAATCTATGCCAGTCAGAGAATGGCTTAAATTTTAAAGTATAACTTTCACCAGGTTTCTGGCATAAGTTATACTAAATTTGTCAGGCCAAGGTGTCCACACCTAGTCTCCGCCCACATTTATAAAAAGTGGTGAACAGGACACAGAACCAACAATGCTGTACATCTTGGTCAAAAAGAAGGATTGTATGTAAATTATGCGACTTACTAGAAAACTGGTGTAGATGGATTAGCAAAATTTTCCCCCACGGTGTGTGTGTGGGGGACCGGAGGAACACAAATGCATTTGAGTTCACAATTGGCCCAGCGAAAGGAAACAGAGGATGCTTATTAATGTGAAATACTCAAACTGGAACACAGTCACCAGTGCGGTGCCACAGGGGTCAGTATTGGGTCTTCTCCATTTAATGTTTAGTAATTACCTGGTAGAGGGTTTACAGGGCAGGGTTTCCTTATTAGCAGATGATATTAACGCTATTAAATAAAACTAAAAAGGATAGATTACTACAGGGAAGGTATGAAGCATGGGCTAAGACTTGGCAAATGAAGTTTAAGGTTTTAATGTAGACAAATGTAAGGTTATGAATTTTGGTCGAAGAAATAAAATGTATGAATATGTACTTAATAGCAAATTACTAGGTAAGATTGCCTCTGAAAGAGATTTTAGTGTACAGTAAACTTACCTTAGCAACCAGTGCCAGGCAGCTGCTGCCAAGGTAAATAAAACTATTGGATGTATCAAAGGAGGTATAGATTCTCATGACAAGAACATAGTTATGCTTCTATATAAATCACTGGTTTGGTCACACAGACTATTATGCACAATATAGTCAATATAGTGCACAGAAGGACAGCCAAGATTATTAGGGGAATGGGTGGACTGGAATACAGAGACAGATTAACAAATTTGGGGTTACTCAGTTTAGTAAAAAAAAAAAAAAAAAAAAAAAATGGCTACAGGGAGAACTAATGTACAAATACATGAAGGGACAGTACACAGACCTCCTCAAAATGATCTTTTTACACTTAGGTCTGTGATAGTGACAAAAGGTACATTCTTTGTGCTTAAAGAAAATAACATTTCGTGGGCATCATAGACAGATTATTTTCTGTAAGAGCAGTGAAACTATGGAACTCACTGCCACTGGATGTTGTGATCGTGGGTTCATTGTCTGGAATGGAAAAATATTATAGCTTACAATTTTAGACATTTGTTAAAGAGAAGTTGATCCTAGGTTTTACTCTGATTGCTGGATTTAGAGTCAGAAAGGATTTTTTTTTCCCCTGACATGGGGCAACTGGCATCAGCCTCATGGGATTTTTTGCTTTCTCTGGATCAACACCGTAGGATTATAGGTTGGACTTGATGGACCTGTGTCTTCATCCAATGTAATCTACTATGTTACGATGTGTGTGCGCATATATATGTAGAATCACAGTAGTTTAGGCATGCAGCCAAAATGCATTAAGTGTTACCATTCATGATATAACCACATTCTCACAATTCAGATATATTCCTAGAAGTAGTTACGCTTTTCCCTAGAAATGAAAACATATGTGCCATGCTGTTCTGCTTCAGCACTGCAGGAGATCTGATATTTATTTAACAAATCCAGCTCTACTCTGATTCTAAATGGTTTGGTGTGTCACACTTGGCTGCTTATTTGATCTGCTTCAATATTGATGAATGGGGGTATGTTGACAGCATAAGTAGAAAATGGAAATTGAACTGAATGTCAAAAATAAAATGACCAGAGATTGTTCAACCACTATAGGAAATGGAGATGGACAATTTTTCAAAATCCTCTGAAGGGCCAGACATGACCCACGGACAGGAGTAGTGTGGTTTCTTGGGGACATGTACCCAATGCTACTTGATATGAAATATTCTATGTTCAAATATTACTTTATATTTAGGTTTCTACATCTTTTAATTAGGAACCTTTTTAATTGGAACAAGTTCAGCACTACAAAAAAAAAAAAAAAGGAACTGGTACTGCCATAAAATTGAATGGGTTATCTACAGAGCATTTTCATTTTTTAGACACTTAATGGATTTAAAAAAAATTGATAGATAGAGATTCTATCTATCTATCTATCTATCTATCTATCTATCTATCTATCTATCAATCATTCATTCAGAATGCTCTGGTTCTGAATTTTACCAAATCCCACACTGAGGAAATGTGCCTCATTCAATCACTGGCAGAGGAAGGTCCACAGGTCATCTAGTCATTGTAACTGCTTTTGGAAACAATAGCTCTAAAATATGTATAGCAGACATATGTGAAAAGCTCATGTTCACTATTATTCATAGAAAAAGAATAAATAATTATTCATGCGCACCTCGTGCCAGCAAGGAAAATGCCAGTCCCCCAATACCAGCAATTTGATCTCCTCCTATGCAAACCCTGCCCATTAGTGGGTTTTCTCCTCAGTTTGGGATGGGCCTAGTACATAGGTCCTAAGTGCCTCAATTATATCAAACTGAAATGATGGCGACTACAATAATCTCATACAGACGCACACTGTTGCTAATAGGAAGATGGGAATTAAGTGGCAGTCAGACACCTTTGGCCATAGCTTATCTCCCTTGAGAGTAAAAGTATCAGCTATGTTGAAATCTAAGGTGACCTATCCTTCTTTGCCCCAGCATCTCAATGCAGAGGATCATCTAAAGTGTATAGCCACCTTAAAGGGAATCTAACACTTAAGCTAATGGCACGATGGAATGGCCTTTAAAAAGGCCATTCTTCTCCTACCTTTCATTGTTGTCTTCTCCCAGCTGTTTCTGTAAAAATCTGTTTCTTCAATTATGGAAATGATCCTCACGGAGCACCCGGGGTATTCCTCCTTGGTAGTGAGCACCCACCGCGTCATCGCCCATTAGTCTGTTGTGGTGACTTCCATCTTTGTCTTCTCTTCTACTTCCTCTGACGAAGCGATGGATGGCAGTGACTGCGCATGACGGGCTGCCATTTTTCCAGTACTGCGATCTTGTGAAAGACCACTGGAAAATGGCGGTGGTCCAGCGCTGCATCAGAGGAAGTAGAAGAAAGAAGATACAGAGAAGACCAAGATGGGAGTCACCACAACAGACTAATGGGCGGTGACAAGCAATGACACAGTGGGTGCTCGCTACCAAGGAGGAACGCCCCGGGTGCTCCGTGAGGATCATTTCCATAATTGAAGAAACGGATTTTTACAGAAACGGCTGGGAGAAAACAACAATGAAAGGTAGGAGAAGAATGGCCTTTTTAAAGGCCATTCCAACATGCCATTAGCTTAAAAGTGTGGTTTTTTTTTTTTAATGATAGATTCCCTTTAAACACTGAAATGGTTGTGTATACATTCTGTAAGAAAAAGCTCAGACATCTCCTTGGGGATAGAACAATGCTGTGAATGAACAGTGCTCACTTGCTTTCACCAGAGTCACACAGAGCTCAGGAGGAAATAAGCAAAAAGCAGTAGGCATAAAAAATGGATTAATAATGCCTGCTGGACTACACACAGGGGATGTCTGTTAACCTGTTTGTGCCTTCTCCAATCTGTATAGACTGTTTTTCGCATAATGTGCTTATGGGATCTTATAAGATTATATGCCTATCCCAATGTTTGGACACTGACATTAAATATAAAACTTAGTTTTTTTTTTCTAAAGACTATAAACTATGGAGAGTTTATCAAATATTTAAAAGTGTATTGATAAAACCTACCAAAATTAATCATATTACAAAAGTTGGAAAAGTTCCCAACCCTCTTCTGTCAACTGCCCAATCTTTTTGTTCTCAGAAGGGACTCTGACAGCAGCTTTTTTCCCTATCCTAGTGCAGTACACATGCACCACTTGGCTGAGCCAAGCAAGCATGTGTATGATGGAGAGGAGAGAAACAGATGTAGGTATAAGGTATAAGTGTTCGGCCACCATCTAAATTGTATGGCAGGCTTTGGTATTGGAAGGATCGGGATGGATTTATAGACCGGGTTTATTATGTTGGTCTGGTCCTTTAAGTGTATAGCCTGGAGCATCATTAAGTACTGTGCAAACTACAGTCTGAACAAATGACAATTACTCTACTATACATTGACTTCAGTTAGGTGTACAGTAGGAACATAAACCTTGGGCAAAACTTGATCTTATCTGCTGTATATGGGACTTCTGAGCATGGAAGACCCAAAAGATAGCCATAGTTAAGTTGTAGTTCTTACATATCTAGTGATATAGAATCATCTTACCCAGAGTTGCATTTGTCCCTAGAATGCTGGATTATTAGAAATGCTTTTAACTTTGAGTTATTGAATGATAGGTTACCATTACATAGCTACATTTTACTTGTGTTAACAAATGCATTTAGTGAAACAAACGTGTTTCACAGTTTTGATCAGAGTTAGACATTTTCATTGCTGCAGAAAGAATAACACATGCATTAACACAAGTAAAAAACAGCACATGATAACACAAGTATGACAGATAGACATGTTTGGAACCTAAACTGGGAATGAGTGATGAGCTCTGGATTTAGGACTGGTTTGATTTCAAACACACCTCATACATCCACTTGCTGAAGGGTCTCTGCCATGTCTCCTTCTTCTCCAGGTGAAGATAAGCATTAAATAGGATTAGGTAAATGTATCTCTCCAAGTACTGCAGACTCCGGAGCTGAAGTAATTGCATTTCCTTAGCATTTTTTGCAGTTTTGATCTGTCAAAACAAAGAAACCATCATAGTGAAATTCAGAAGAGAGAGATTAAACCAAATTTGAAAACATTATGTATGTCACGTTTAACAGGTAACAGATTATTGCACATTGTTCTCGATTAGTGGTCTTTTTGTCCATTTTTATTACTCTTTCGAGGCTTCATTAGAGGATCGTAGTAGAGTGAAAAGTTGGGTATTCTAGTACACTCTCTGACCACTCTCTATGCAATTATAATAATAGAGTGCCCATGGATGCTGCAGCTTGGGCCTGCAGATCATGAACACTCATAGGTCGCTAAAGCTGGTGTCCTAGCTGGTCCTATAAATGCACGATTGGCGATAAATCTGGTAATCGGGCAGGCCAAGAAAGTGTTGCAATGTGGGAAATGTTTGGGGAAATGTTTGCCGTGTGTAAGCGGAGAGCCATTTGGAAGCCCTGCCATGAGAGGCAACACATGGCCGTAGGAGGTCCTGCACATATCACTAAGTTGCTTGCGTCCCTTGTGTCAGTACTAAAGGTGATAGACTGTCATATGTGATGATTCCCCAGGTCATCACATCAAGAGTTGGGGGAAGAGTGTCACTCCATAGAAAAGGCAGAAATGAAACGCTCACTATGAGGCCTCCATACTCTAACCCAAAAATTATCAGATTCCAAACAGAATCTGGATTCATTGCTAAAGAAGATACAGTGCCAGTTCATAGTTTTTCATTCATCACACCCCTGCAAAAAGAAAGTGATGGTGGCTGGAGCTCAATGGCAAGACACTTGGAACAGGAATTTGTAATGGGAACCATGACACCGAGTTTTCTTCTGCTATGCACCTGAAAATGGCCCAGGTAGACATAGGGGTGTGCAGTGAAGTTGCCACCAGTGTCTGAAATGTGGACAAGGAAACTGTGGTAGCTGCACATGCTCGTCAGTGGATAAAACAGTCCTCTCTACTGGTGGTCCCAAAACCTCCTAACAGCTATGTCAGGTGTTTGTGTGTGTGTGTGTGTGTGTGTGTGTGTGTGTGTGTGTGTGTGTGTGTGTGTGTGTGTGTGTGGGGGGGGGGGGGGGGGGGGGGGTGGAGAAATAAAAAAAAATAAAATGACTGCTTCTCAGTCCAATGAAGTCCCCCCCCCCCTTTCAAAGTCTCCCAACTGGGCAAAATGTCTTCAAGTTTGTCATAAAGGCATTTCCAGCATTCAATGATCTCTGAACAAGAGGTACACTACCAAAAATTGGCTTCTGAGAGCCTTCTCATATAGCAGCAGGAAGCACTTTTATGCCTCTTGTAGCAAGACCCAGCATCAAATCAGACCACAGCTGTAATCATTTACATATCTTTACATAGCTTTTACAAATGGAAAAGCAAATGGAAAGAAAAGACATAAGGGGGGTCTGGGAGGGGCTTAAGTCAATTTCGGGTCATAAACAGTCGGTCTGCCAGATTGAGGCAGATGTTAACTGGCTTAATGAACTAAACCTATTCTTCAACAGATTTGATCACACACCAGCTCCTCCCACCCCAGAATGTCCTTCAGCTCCCCTCACCACAATGACTTCACCCCATTCACCCCATGTGGCTACTTCCCAACAGACCAGTAAATCCAGAAATCCGTCTTTAGCTGACCACAGTCTGACCTTCACACGGGCCCAGGTGAGGAAGGAGATGAAAAAGATCAAGGCGAGGAAAGCCGCAGGGCCAGATGACATCAGTGCAAGGCTAATTAAGACTTGTGGGGACCAGCTGTGTGGTATAATTACATATATGTATAATATGAGCCTGAGGCAGGAAATAGTCCCTGAATTATGGAAATCTTCTTGTGTGGTACCAGTTCCAAAGAAACCTCACCCTAAGGACCTCAACGACTACAGACCTGTAGCACTGACATCCCACTTGATGAAGATCTTAGAGAGATTGGTTCTCACACATCTTCGCCCTCTAGTGAGCCCCGCTATGGACCCTCTCCAGTTTGCTTATCGACCGGGCATTGGGGTAGATGATGCCATCATCCACCTTCTGCACAGGGCTCTGTCTCACCTGGAAAAACCAGGGAACACGGTGAGAATAATGTTCTTTGATTTCTCCAGTGCTTTTAACACCATACAGCCCAGGTTACTGAGAGACAAGCTGGGCCTTGCTGGAGTGGACCACCACCTCTCCAACTGGATCCTAGACTACCTCACAAATCGACCTCAATACGTGAGAGCCCAAGACTGTGTGTCAGGTACCGTGATCTGTAATACGGGGGCACCTCAGGGTACGGTTCTCGCCCCTTTCCTCTTCACGCTGTACACTGCTGATTTTTAGGTGCAACTCATCCAGCTGCTACCTACAGAAGTATTCTGACGACTCTGCAATAGTAGGCCTCATCACAGACGATGATGACAGGGAGTACAGAGAACTGAACCGGTTTTTTGTGGACTGGTGCCACCAGAACCACCTGAAGATTAACGCGGGGAAGACCAAGGAGATGGTGGTGGACTTCCGTAAAGGCAGATGCCCTCCAAAACCAGTGGACATCCTGGGGACGGGCATCGAGATTGTGAACACCTATAAGTACCTGGGTCTGCTCCTTAATAATAAGCTGGACTGGGCAGATCATATGGAGGCCCTGTACAGGAAGGGCCACAGCAGGCTCTACCTGCTTAGGAAGCTGAGAGCCTTTGGAATCCGGGGGGCACTTCTTAGGACTTTCTTCAACTCGGTAGTGGCATCAGCCATCTTCTTTGGAGTGGCCTGCTGGGGGAGCAGTATATCAACCAGGGACAGAAATAAACTTGACAAGCTGATTAGAAGGGCCAGCTCTGTCCTGGGGAGCCCACTGGACCCAGTGCAGGTGGTGGGTGACAGAAGGATACTGTCCATGGTGAGCTCCATGCGGGAGAATAACTCCCATCCCATGCATGAGACTGTGATTGCGCTGGGCAGTACTGTCAGTGACCGACTGCTCCACCCTAGGTGTGAGAAGGAGCACTATCAGAAGTCTTTCCTCCCCACCGCGGTTAGGCTGTACAACCAACACCGACCTAAGCGGAGATCATTACATACAGAGAACTGAAATATCTCTCTGCCTGTTAAATCCCCCCCCCCCTCTGCTACGTCCTATCTGTCTGTCTGCTATTAATGTAATGCCTCTCACCTTGGAACATTCCTGTACATGTTGTATTTGTATTTGTATCTGCTTATCTTATCTTTGCTGCTGTAACACACTGAATTTCCCCACTGTGGGACTATTAAAGGACTATTATTATTATTATTATTATTATTATTATTATTATTATCTGCCTGAGACATAACTACATGCAGAGTTTTTTGCAAGGCTAAAAGGGTTTTCTAGCTATAAAAATGTCTGCTTTCTGCCAGAAACCAGTTCTGTGAGAAGGTACAGGAAGCAGCAAGTGGGAAGGCAGCTGATTGGTCAAAGAACACAGCATAGCTTTCCAAGTACACACCAATGAGAGTGTACCCACTAAACAGTGTTATATAAAGACTCTACATTTAAATAGTATGTAGATTAGACACAATGGGGGAAATTTATTAAAGGGGTTGTCTGGGATAAAATGATAATTTAACAATAAACTAAACACCCTCCCCCCGCCTAACTTCTAACTTACTTGCTTTATGAAAAATTTATATTTGCCCAGCTAGCCGGGGTGCCCCAGGCACATTTTCAGATTTTCCAGAGAAGTTCCGTTTCCCCATTTCCAGAAATGGAACGTCACCAATACTACCCCCCCCCCCACACACCATCATACTTACCTGTCTTCATATCCTGATCTTTTAGACACAAAATGTCACTTCCTTCACTTCTGCTGGCACCTGCGCAGGAGAGTCGGTGTGCCAGCATGCCGGCACTATTGCACAGGCACCGGCAGAAGTCAAGAGAAGAAATAGCCAGCGGTACAGAAGAAAGTGATCTCCAGGACAGGAAGACAGGTAAATATGATGAGGTGGAGGGGTTGGTGGATTTAGCTAGGAAGGGCTAGTAGTGGGTGGGCTACCTAGGGAAACTGGGAGAAGATGTGAGAGAGGATGTGAGAGCAATGCACCATGGTAGTTGTAGAATAAGAAAGCAGGAAGGTACACAACGTAAACAAATGCAGAGGATACCAGGAGCTCCCAGAGAAACCCAGAAATCACCCAAAACACTGCTAAAGGTGTTTGGGTGCACTTATTAACCCATTAATAGCACTAAGACTTTTTTTTTTGCCCAGAAAACTCCTTTAAGGCTGGTGCATTCTGCTGGTCTTAATTCAAAACTGGCACATCTACTGTCATTGCGCACAAAATTATCTGTCAAACAGAAACAGATACAGATTCAGCTTTAACTAATGCATGTTTTCTGGCATAAATTAATTTAAGGGAATATTCACATGACAAAATTAGTTTCAGAATTTGAGTCAGAAATACAATGTAGCTCAGTCACAGAAGATGCTTAAACTATTAGGATGTTGCAGATTGATATTTATTTTAATATTTACATTGTGTAAAATGAACTAAACTTTGGCACAAAAGAGGATTTGGTTGCAGCATAAATTGCTACATGTGTTATAGAAATTAACACTTATATGCAAGACTCTGATCAGGATGTTCAAGACTTATTTTCTAATGAAATATATATTATGGTAGGCTGTGAAATCCATTCAGATCTGTTGGAAGGCTGCCATTCCAGCGACTAGGGTCTCATTAAATCTCACGACTGTACTGCACACTGTTTATTTTGTTTAACATATTTTATTAACAGACTGCCATAGATTCTCGGAGGTAATTAGTTTCCATCCTATCAAGTTTTGTCCTTATGGCACAAGCTAATCTATATGCCGTCTAGTGGGTCTGTTGACTAAATGCTGACAAAGCTTAGTACCATGCAAGCTACTGCTGTAGTCTCCTGGTAATTTCCCTTTATACTAGAGAATTTGCTAAATTTCACGTTTTTTTGTTTTTTTTTTTTAAGAGCAGTATTGATTTTATATTGAAGGTTCCGTAAAAAAAAAAAATAAAATTCTGCAATTATATAAGACGACGGCACTCACAACAGTATCGCCACTGGGAATCATAAACTTACTTCCCATGTCACATACAGGTCACTTTAACAACATTGAGCAAACCAAACTTCAAAAGAGAAAACACATACCAGTTCCATACCTGTCTGCCAGGTTTGGAACTCTGTATTGCAAAATAGCTGCCCTTGATAAAATGGCTGCTTATGACAAGAGGTTTATGATAGCCAGGCCATAGTTACCTTAATTTGAACCCGGTATAAAGTAATGTCTACATACTCTATCAAAAGACTCTGTTTAAGGACATATCTATACCAACCAGATCAACAGGTTATATTTGTATGTCCATACTAATTAGATCAACGACGCTATCTGAAGTGATATTCACATACCTATACTAATTAGATCACAGGACGCTGTTTAAGGCGATATCTATATGTACATGCTAATTAGATCAAAAGACTCTGTTTAAAGCGTATATGTCACGAGACATATTCAAATGGAAATTGGCCCCTTCCACATGAATATGAGCTTGGAGAAGAGTAAAGGCCTTACAGAGGTGTATCACTTCTGTAACCGCCCATTGTATGACATACACAAAGGGTATATGATGGGAAACTTCCCCCAGCATTATGTTGCATTTCTTGAGGGCAGATCATTGGGGACGCCTGTTGATGCTGCATGCTAGCACATGGCTGAGTGATGCTTCCTACAGATACCCTTATCAGAACTAAGCTTAGCAGTGTTGTAAGTATTTGATTTGATTACCTTACTATACCTGCTGTATTGTAAGTGTTGAATATATCATAGTTTGATTGACTTTGATATTTGATTGTACCTTGCTATACCTGCTGTATTGCAAGGTTTGATTATACCTTCTAATATTTGTTATACTTTTCCTTGTTGTAAGACCTTTTGCTATACTTTTCCTTGTTGTAAGACCTTTTGCTATACTTTTCCTTGTTGTAGGACCTTTTGCTATCTTCTTATACTCTTCTTAGTAAAATGTTACGCTATTGGGGATAGTCCAGTGTTTTTACTCTATAACTTTATTCTATTAAACGGAATCCAAAGAATCTGTTTTCATTTGGCAATACAAACTCATGATTCAATTTATAACTGATCACTTACAGTTCAATAAAAGGATGTGACTTTCCAGGCTTTTCATATTGATGATCTATCCTTTAGGCCCCCTCAGCTCTGCACCAGGCCAGGTGCAAAGGGGAGCTGGAGGACTTGGTTGAGTCTACTGACCTCCATTGACAACGCCTATCATTCCTACAACTATTCCCAGACTCTTGGACCCTCCAATGGGTTTCTGCTAATGGAGCTGGAAGCAGACAGCTCCGCCCACTTTGTAGTGGCAGGGTTGGTTTACTGCAGCTCAGTTCCCATTCACTTGAATGAGAGTTGAGAAATGGCCACCAGAAAGTGGATCAAGTAGTCGGTTTCCAGCTTCACACGCAGTATAGTTCTGGTGCCAGCGGCATCCGAAACCAGCTGATTGATTAGGGTGCCAGATCTCAGTTCGTTATTGATGACCTATCCCAAATATAGTTCATCAATATCATATGTCTGGAAAAGAATAACATTTCTTACAAGTCCTGTGTTATGAATTTATTCTGGAAAAAAAAAAAAAAAAAAATACAGCAATGCAAATCGTTATACAAGGCAGAAATTGTTGGATTTTTTTTCGTCCTTTTGTCCGATTTATTTGTCCTCATGTCCAAATGCATGAGAAGATTTTTTAAAAATTGAAAAAAAAATATAATTTGATAGAAATATCTTGTGTTTGGCTAAAATGTAATATTTGAAATCCAACACTTGCATCATTTTATCTCCACTAATGGAATACCATTATTATGTAAGGAAAATATTTCCTCAATATTAATGTCACCTAATAAAATGGATATTACCATGCACTGCTCTTATTAATAAAGTATTTTGCTGAACTATCCTAAGTTGCCTACAATAAAGTTGGTGGGGTTTTTTTTTTCTCACTTTAACATCCATGGAAATATTGATAAATCTCCTCAGGGCATAAAGACAATTAAACACACTGCTTTGTTTCACCTCTCTCATTCCAAAATTTCTCTCACTTTTCTACTCATCCATATGGGTGTTCACTGGGACATGCGCCAATAGCTCTGCTACATGTTTCAATAGGTTATGCTTTATATTACATATGAAAGCCCTAAAAAAGGTGAAACCGTGCTACTGCCATCCAGTAAGTTTGACCTTTGTGGTATGTAAAATACTTGAAAGCATTCTAAGAGAACTATATATACTACAGTATACAAAGGAAAATAATTTGATAATTGATAACCAACACAGATTCACAAAAAACAGGTTGTGCCTAACATGCTTGATTTCTAAAAGGAGATAAAGGCAAATGTGGATGCTGATCATGTAGCTAGTGCTATGTATCTAGATTTTGCAAAAGAATTTGATACTGTACCACACAAGTCGTGTCCTAAATCTACAGGGGACAATGGAGCACATTTATCAATCCAAGTACTATACTTTTCTGTCTACACTTGCACCAAAATTCACAGTGCACAGCATTTACGACATATTTATGACTAGTGTGCACCAGAAAGAAAGTACAAATACAACAGGCTACACACTTTTGAAAAATGTGCACCAGAATGGGCGGGGTTTAGAAGTGTCTAACTTTACGACATTTATGAAACAGAAAAGAACGAATATGGCGCAGATATCCTGTGCAAAGTAGACCAAGTTTAAAATGCTGTAAAGAATTTACGACAGTTTACTTCATGCGCCAAATATTTGTCTCAATAAGAGAGAGATTTGTCTGCTTATGGTATCCCATTATGTCTTGCGCCAAATATTTGTCTCATGGTGAGACAGAATTTTGGAGCTTCTAGAAACACTCCATATTTATGAAGGTCTGTATGACAGATTCATAAGTGTGTCAAACTACGAATGGGATTCATAGTTTAAGACATAGACAGTGAAAACATAGATAGTATTGATAAATGTGCCCCACTGTGTACATGGGTACAGAAATGGTTAGGAGACAAAACCGGTTGTAAATTTGTTTGACCCATCCACAAGGTCATTAATTCCAAACTTTGTAAAAAAAACAAAACAAAAAAAACAAAAAAAAAAAAAAAAAACACAAAAAAAACAAAAACACACACCTGAAAAATGAGCTACATTTTAAGATAGCAGCATGGGCAAGAAAATGGCAGATAAATTTTAATGTTGATAAATGTAAAGTGAAGCACCCTGTCCACAGGAATCTTATTGCTGCATATACGGTAACTGCAACACTGCGAACATTAGGATTTTTTTTATTACAAGTAGGCTAAACAGCAGTACTCTGTGTCAAGCAGCAGCTGCAAAAGCTAACAGGATTATAGGGTGTATAAAAATACAGATAAAAGGGATTCCTAATGTAATATTACCCCCCTCTATCACATCTCGAATATGGAATTAAATTTTCAGCTTCACATTCTAAAAAGCACATAGGAGAGATAGAGGGGGTTCTAAAACTGACAGACAGCTAGACTATTAAATGGGATGGAAGGTCTCACTTAGAAAGGCTAGAAAAATTGGGCTTGTTCAGCTCAGAATATAAAAAAAACCAAAAAAACCAAACACCACAACACACACACGCACACGCGCGCGCACACACACACGCACACGCGCGCACACACACACACACACACACACACACACACACACAATAGAGGATCTGATTTATACACATACACACTCTCTCTGTATAGACATACATAATATTATATATACACAAGGATTATTCTGATCGCCAAATTTCAATTTTGGAAATAATTTTAACGCTAACATAGGGTTTTTTATATCAACCTCATCAGGGCCATTTTAACACATTGTGGGCCCATTGCAAAGGATTCCTAAGTGTCTCACCCCCACCCCAAACACCACTACTTAGAAATCCCTAAACTGCCCAAATTATAATTCCCCCCACATAGTATAATGCCTCCCTAGTAGCCCTATACAATATAATGCCTTTCAGTGGCTCAGTGATCTCCTAACCTTTAAAGGACAGAAAGAGATTAGCCCCACCCATTCATTTATTTTTATTCACCCTTCACAGTATAATGCCCCTAACTCCACCCCAACATGGTACGTCCCCACATTATAATATCCCCTCCGGTTGCCATAATGTCCCACTCAAAGTAACATCCACTGTTTAAAATGTATCCCTCCCCCCTCCAGCTGCCCCCACAATATTGTGTCCCTCTCCACAAACAAACATAAAAAACCCACTAATACTCACCTCTCTTCGCTCCCCTGCTGTCTCTGGTCTGGAGTCTTCAGGGAGTTGCAGGTGCGATGTAAGTGACATCACCACAAAGCACCTGCAGCTCCCAGAGCAGAAATGGGATAAATGGTGAAGCATGATTCACCATTGTCTTCAACTCATCGTGTTCTAAGAACAGTGCAAGGTCAGGTTGTTGAACCCCTGCCAATGGGATACTGATAACCTATCCTGAAGATGGATTATGAGTATCTAAATTGGCAAGAGGACCAGAAAACTCCTTTCACCTACAATTCTAGATCTGAGTAGGTCATGGGGGGGGGGGGGAATCTGTATTATGCCTATTGCAACTTTATGATGATGCACATTTATATTATAGTTCATGATCCTGTTTGTTGATATACCTGCATGACATCAGAACATTAAGAGATTCACCCAGTACAAACCTTTCTGTGCACATATCAAAATAGGGCAAGTTGTGGAAAAACTTTACCCTGAAGCCCTGTGATCTGTCAGCCCCTGACAGCGGTTTACTCCCATCAGGGGATGTTCATTTCTAACATGCAAAAGAAACTCAAAAACATGGAAAATGTTACCATTGCAATATGTTTTCTCTGCGTGTGCCCAAAGAGCACAAATAAATATTTCTGCCAGGGAATGAACAGAAAACAACATGCCAAAGATATCACAGCGGTGGAAATAACATAACCTTCAGATTTTACACTGTCCCCAAGTCAATCTGACCTCATCGCTCCTGAATCCTTAAAATAATTGGATTTATTCATGTGCCTAGAATGGCATTGGTACATGTGTCTTTTATTCTTCTAGGTCTTTTAAAGCAATACCAGGCAAAAGGCAATACCCTTCTTTTATCAAGCATATAGTGGTGTTAGGTAGCTGACTTCTTGAAGGGGGAAGACAAAATAAAAAATAAACATGTTGACAGTGCTGATTTTACCCAAAATGTCATGTAATGTTGGAAGTTGGCTTGCTATGCTTTTTGTGAGTGAAACTTTATGCATATTCTTTTTATTAGATTTTAGTAAAGCTGTTTTACACAATGGCCACTGTTTTATTATAGGGGGCATGAGGGGTGGATGCACGTAGTGCTCTGCGCATTAAGACCAATCTGCAAACAGTCACATGACACTTCTGATCCAAATCAGCATTGCCAACATCCTCATGGGATCTGGAATTGTGGAAACTGTTTAGTGGAAATATTATGAAGTAATTTATTATTGTTGATTCGATCTGAAAACAATTCAATATAAATTAATATTCCATACTTGCAGGATAGAAAATATTGAACAACTGAGGTTCATCAATATTAATTTTTTATTTATATAGCGCCAACATATTCCACAGCACTTTCCAAATTAGAGAGATTTATTGTTATTAACACAGCACTGAAGAAAATAAAGTGCTAAATTACTAGCAATATTATGGCAACATAATTTGTTTCATCCCAGTTTACACACAAGCATGAACCCCTTTCATTATGGGCAGCATAAGAGGCTGGGTTCACATCTGCGCTCAATAAGCACTTGGGGATTCAATTTCACATTTTTCAGGCGGAAACCCGGCAGACCCCATTACAGTCTTTGGGGTCTGCAGGTAACCGCTTTTTAAGTGGGTTGGGAAACCTAGAGTGATCTCAGTCTTACTACATGTCCAGAATATGTCCTGTACAGACAGGAAGTCAGACTCTTGTATAGTTAAATGTGTGTTAACTACACAACGACGCTAGGTTCACACCAGCGTTGGCTGTCCGCAGGTGGACCACTAAAATAGTGGTTACAGAGTCTGAAAGACCACATGGACTGTAAAGGGGGATGTTGGGTGTCCATTGTTTTTAAACTGGAATCGGCAGATGAAAAAGTTGTACATCTAGGACTTTTTTGCCTGCCAATTTCAGACGAATACTGTGACAGAGTCTAATGCAAATGTGAGCATAGCCTTATATCATTGTCTATCAAATCCCTCTATACATATCCCTCCATGTGTATAGTGCATCTGTTATCTGAGTGCTATGTGCAGAATCTTCAGTGTATTTCTATAAAATGTGAATTGGATACTACTCTGCCTGCCTCTAGGAGGAGACAGGCTGTGAGAGTTAGGAGTCCAAAGTTCTATGTCAATGATATATCACTTACTGTCCTTAAATAGAACTCAGCAGAGCAAGTTCTGTGTGATGAAACTCTGCCTCTAGTAAGCCAGAGGCATGTTTGATATAGTAGCCTACATTTACAAAGGGAAGAATGTTGCACACAGATTCTTGTCTTCAAACAAAAAAAAACAAAACCTTGCATGCTAAAATTTTTGGTCAAAAGAGGATATAGACAATAATTAAAAACAGTCAATCCTCATACACCCCCTTCCTAAAAAAAAAAAAATAAGATCCATCAACATCGAACTGAGACACACAATAAACTGCTTAAAATGGGTTATCCAGGATTAGAAAACATAGTTGCTTTCTTCTCCTCTGGGAGTGACATGCCCATTGGTCACGTGACCATGCCACAACTCAGTCTCCTTAATTTGAGAGGCCTTAGCTGTAGCATTGCCATGTGACCAATGGACTTTAACCAATTTCCTGAGAAAAAGATAGCAGCCATGTTTTCTAATCCTGGATATATCCTCTAAACTACTTAATATCTGCTACACTGTTTGGATTTACGTAGGGCTGATTTCATGCTCTCTCTTGAAAGCAGGCTTCTTCACAAAGATCAAGGCAGCAGTATTCAGATATTGTAAATATAAAAATTTGCCATTCACAAGTCAAGTCAACATCATTTAATCCTTTTATTTTATAATCTGGCCAAAGCTTTGCAACTTTGTTGGTGTAATGCCAACATTGACATTATAAGACTGGCTCATACCTCTACTGATGACCTACAGATACTTGGCAGGTGTTGTAGTCCCACCTGAGCTTTACTGTCACGCATTTTGAACATACTATTGCCAATGTTTCTTGTTAATATGGAAACCAAATGACATCATTACATAGACTTCAAACCACAGGGACTGAACGCAATGACGCTGCCATTAAAAACACAGAATTTAAGGAAGACAAGGATGGATTAGACTATAGGGCTGCCAAACATTTTGTTCACCAGCTTTTCAACAAGTGCAAAAAATAGTCATGCGAATAACTTTTTGTACCACCTATGTATCTATTAGGCTTATGTTAACATAAATCGATAAGAGGTGTGGGCAGCACAGTCATTTTTATCCTGTGGCTCTCTTAGTGACAATGCTATTTTTTATTTATTTTTTTTTCACCTGATGAATACTAAAAGACCACACAAACAAAGCAGGCAGCTGACAATGTTGTATTTTAGTCAAGGTGCAAGGATGTCATGATGAATTTGTGTCAATATAAATTAGCACACACTGCAATATCCATGCTTAAGGATGTTCTATTTTTACCACATTTTTTTGCTTCAAAATTTTCCTCCTCTAAAACCTAGGTGCGTCTTATAGTCCGAAAAATACGGTACCTGTAGAAGTCTATGGGGAAGGGAAGAAGTGAGCAGGAAGTGCAGGGGATAAGATGACAGAGACTTAACCACCATCAGTTGCTATGATAAATCTGACATTGTTTGAGACTGTCTAGTCTATGTTTACACTACCAAACTATAAGACTCTTTTCACACTATAAAAGAAGTTGACAGTCCGTTTTAATGGGTCGTTAAAAATATGTCTTATTTTTCACCATTTTCATTGATCTCTCAACAGACTCAAATCTATGAGGGACCTGTGAAAACAGGTGCAACATGGATGCAAAAGGGCACTGAGAAATTTCCCTTTTCCATGGCGATTTTGTATGTTGCATAGTCATTTGACTAGAGCCTTAGATGTTCATAAATCTGCCTAGTGTGTTCTACAGACACTACAGTCTTAAATCTTGTCCATTTTGACAGTTTCTCTAAGCCTTAAAGGAGTTGTGCAGGACTCAAACATTGCTGCTTTCTTCTTCTCAGGAAGTGACCTCACATACGTTGACCACATGGCAATGCCACATCACCATCCTATTAAAATGGATGGGACTGAGCTGCAGCATGGCCATGTGACCAATGGCTAGGTCATCACTTCCTAAGAAGAAGAAAGCAGCCATGTTTCGAAGTCCTGCACAACCCCTTTAACAATGTGTAACATCGTCTCCAAGACTTCTCCCGTGCATCCCCCATACTCTGGAACTCATTACCAAGACACATAAGACTGATCCCCACAATCACGAGCGTCAAGAAGGCCCTGAAGACTCACCTATTCAGGAAGGCCTACAACCTACAATAACACTACTGTCTCCACACCACCACCTGAACAGCCTCTACCCCCACCTTCTGTCTCTATCCCTCTTCCCTCACACTGTAAGTCCTTGTGGGCAGGGCCCTCTATCCCACTGTGCCAGTTGGTCACTGTTTGTATTATCTGTTTTGTATATCTTGTGTACCGTATGTAAATCCCCATATGTAAAGCACCATGGAATTAATGGTGCTATATAAAGTAATAATAGTAATAATAATAATAATAATCATCATATTAGTTTCTATTTGCGGTTCACATACTAATTTCCACATCTTTGACACCGCAGGGTCAGCTTCATAGGATGCAAATTAACCAGTAGGTTTTAGAGTATGGGAGAAAGCCAATACAAAAATGAGTAAAACATAATCCATGCAGGTATTGTCCTTGGTTAGACTCAAGCTAAGGACCGAGCCATGCCAGGCAACTGCACTAATGACTAAGGGTGGGTTCACACCTGCGCTTGGTGTCCGTCCGTCGCCAATCCAGTGAAAATCTCGGCGAACTGGATTGGCGTCGGATACAGACCGGTCAGCGGCGCATTGGTTAAAAACCCATTCATTTGAATGGGTTTTTAAAGCAGTGCGCGGGTGTGCGCTTACACCCTCTGCGCTGCCAATCCTTTTTTTTGCGTCGGACACGAAGTCCTGCCTGTCCGACTTTGTTTCCGACGAAAAAAAAAAGGATTGGCAGCGCAGAGGGTGTAAGCGCACACCCGCGCACTGCTTTAAAAACCCATTCAAATGAATGGGTTTTTAACCAATGCGCCGCTGACCGGTCTGTATCCGACGCCAATCCAGTTCGCCGAGATTTTCACTGGATTGGCGACGGACGGACACCAAGCGCAGGTGTGAACCCACCCTGAATGTGTTTGTAACTGTCTTCTCAAAAACGAGTATAAAACTTACGCAAATGGAGAGAAAAGTTCATATTTCAAGCTCACATCTTGCTTAGTTAGCTCCTTTGTGCTAACAAAGTGAGTCAGTGACCACACTGGGCCATTAAATCTCCTCTGAGATACTTTAACACCTTTTTGGAAATAGACGTGAACTATGGGCAATAAAAATTCAATTTTCCATTGGTAAAAGTAAAATAAACTAATATGTTGGACTTCAGAGATAAGTCAACTGGCTGGTAAAAACATGCTTGCAGACAGTCCAAGGATAAGAACAGAAAAAATACAGATGATGTGAACATACATCTAAGCCAACAAGAGTCATAGCACATAAGCAGGAAAATGCACCAGCTGGTACTGCTTCACATCTGTATAATATAAGGCAGGCTTTGCACAAAACACTGAGCCGCTCTTTTGGCAGTTAAAGATGTGTAAGTGGATACAAACATTCAGAGCTTAGAGAATAGGTTTGCATGTTTTCCTGGAGCTTGCATAAGCCCCAGCATACGCAGAACCTCAGGAATTTGCAAACAAGGGCAAAATTTAAGAGAGATTTTTGGATGCTCCCACCATGTGATTTTTTTAAGGGTTTGTTTCTAGTGGCATTTTTGCATGATATACCACTAGACCTTTCAGGATTCTTTTGGATAACATCAAGTTTGGTTTACTACCTGACTTCTAATTTGGCAAAAAAAAAAAAGGAAAGCAGATTAAAAACTCTAGGCAAAAAAATTAACAACAACAAAAGGGTTGTATGTGTTCTCAAAATGTACATTGTACAAGTTTTTTCCTTGCATTAACCATTATAGCATTGATTCTAGATGCTAAATTCTTGTAGCAGTCAACTGGCAGGGGCACACAGTCAGTCAGGTAGGCAACTTAAAGTTAAAAATTAATAAATAAAAAAGTGTATGCATTTCTTTTCTATAGCTGTTCATAAACTTGAGACTTTGAATCTTCTGACAGCTACTCCTACTAACGCAAGTAAAAACCTGCTAGGTTTGCAAGTTTTTCAATAGGAATACTGGAAAAAAAAAAAAGCCAGTGCCAGTCTTTTGCCTTACGTCAGCAATTTTCCTCTCATAGGAGCAAGGATCAGGCAAGTAGGAATCCAACATGCCCAATCCTCTTTTTCCACAACATATGACATAAGAATAGTCAGGAGGTGCCAATCCAAAATCCCTGTCGTATGGCCACTCTGAATGGAGAGGTGGCCGGACATGCAAGCCTCTCTCAATTTCTATGAGAGTTCTAAAGGAGTGTTTGACTTTTTGGAACTCCCATAGAATGTTAATGGAAATATTTGAGAATGCACATTAACCTCTCCATTCCCAGAGTCCATGGGACAGAGGTGTCAATGCCTTCTCTTGAGATAGAGGAGGTACCCAGAAGTAGGGCCCACATCTATAGGACATTTATGGCATAATCCTGTATATATGCAATAAACGTTTGAGATGGCAAACTTAATTGAATTTAGGATTATCCCAAATTAAGCCTTAAACTAAAAACTATATCTATATGCTGTATGCAGGACTATAAATAAATTCAGACATATGTTATATGACATTCTGCAGTTTTAGCAGTTTTTCTTCTGCATGCTGTATCTGCAGATTGTAGTGCTCTCTGAGGTGGTAGGCAGAGACTAGTTGCCATACATAGTACACATCAAGTACAAGAGAATCTGCTCTATACATCAGTACCAGGCAGCACTGAGACGGAGTTAAAGTAATTTCATTGTGATATAAAGTTCCTATTTAGTGTCTCTTATCTCCTGCACTCCCTGCTCACTCCTCTCCTTCCCCTTTCCATAGACTTTTATCGCCATGAGTAAACAATCATGTGACCTGCGGTCCATTTCTAGGTGGACAAAGCTAGAATTTCCAGAAGTAGAAGAGGGAGGGAGAGCAGGGAAACTGGCCAATGAGAGTTGGAAGAGGCATTGCTTAAAAACTTTAAACTTTTCAACTATCCCAGAAGCTCAGGAAAGTACTTGGGGAAAAAAAAAGTGTTGACCTCCCAAAACAGCAGGCAAATTTCCAGTGGCGTTGGGAAAGCTGTAGTGACCTCGCCCAAAGAGGGATGTAGCCAAGGCCTGCCATATGTTGACAAGCATGATTACAAAGTTTCTTATAAAGAGCCTATACTATTCATTTGTTAATGTATGTTGGGTGGCAGCGCCTATTTACACATTATTACACCTGATTTATCAAGTAAAAAAAAAAAAAAGTTTCTAAGAATAGAAGACAAGTGTAGCATCATGTGAGTAAAGTGCACATCATGGAAGCACAGAGTTCCTGCGACTGAATTACAGAGCTCTACGTACCACATGTACTGCCATATGGCAAGTACATGGAAGTAAGATACTAAAGGTAATATTCACCACTCAAGCCAATGTTTCTAAGGGGGCAGTTGCTCAGTAATATGGCATCAGATACCATATATGCATAATTGCTTTTCTACTGGATTCATAAGGAATCTGATAGATAAAAAAAAAAAGCTGTATTCCCCCGTCACAGGAAATGTCATTTTAGCTTACAGAAGATAAGGCAACAGAATTGTACAGTACTTCAAGTTCATTCACCTTATAACATTTGTCCTGAGCCCAGTTTGCAGGCCCTGGAGGCAGTACAATTCAGTAAGGGCTAAAAAGCAGGACACTATTACAGTCTATCAAAAGGCACGCTCTGACGCAAATGGATTAGCTGAAAACTTCAAGAAATACGGTTTACATTTCGATTCTTATTTTTTTCTAGCTGTCTAAAATTCCTTGAATACTTCAAATAAGAAACTATTTTGTTTAATAGCAATGCTGATGAAGCCGTTTGAGAGCTCCAGTCTACATCTGTATTTAGGTTTCAGTGTCTACCCATTATACTTCCTGACAATTAAGTAATTTGGGGCCCCGTCAGAGGGAAATTATGTTTCTTAGTACAAAAATGTTTTTCGTGGCAAAAGATTATAAAAATATTGCTACCCAAAACAACAGTGTGTGTGAGCCATGGTGGTAAGCCACAGTACTGAGGTTTCTTGGACTTAAAAGGTTATGTGCTTATAAAGTACCTAAAACATTCTTCTAGACCTAAACGTTTTCTATGTCTTTGTGCCTTTATTAGTATAATGTACACAATACATGAAATGTACAAAAGTTTAAGCCTGAAGATTAGCATACTGACCTATACATGCTTCTATAAATTTTTTGGTCCAACTTGGCAAATGATGGTATGCTTGTAAAAAACACTATATGGCAATATAATTACCCTTCATATTTAGGATCCAATAGTTTTGGATGTTGTGTGTATAATATATATTTATATATGACATTAATTACTTAAGGGTATGTCCACAGAAAAATTTTCCACTACAAAATCCCCGCACTTCCTAAGAAGAAGAAAGCAGCCATGCTTTTGAAGTCTATGGCAAAATCCACAACTAATCTGGAGCAAAACATATAGATTTGCCCCAGATTTTGCTGCAGAATTTACCCTCTCCTATGCATACCTGTGTGTCTCCATGGTTACAGACGACAAATAAATCCTGTGTGCAGTCAGATCTTCAGTTTCCTCCTCTTGCTTGCAGACAGACAAAAGAGGGAGAAGATAAAAGGAGCTAACACATGACTATACTATGTACAGAGTTTGTTTGTAGGTCATAACCATGGAGGCTCAGAGACCTGAATAATAAAGAAGTTGTCCAGCCATAAAAAAATATTTTGAAGATAGGTTAGAATTCCATAAAATAAAGTCATATTCACCATTCCCTCTTGAAATTCCTTTGAGTTTGAATTTTCTTCAATGAAGTCAATGTTAGACATACTCCGCATACACCAGTATTATTATGCATTAATCTAGGCTTCTCCACAAAATCTACAAAAATTAACACGAGGTTCTTCATATACATTTTGATCAAGGTGTATAAATCCACTAGCCACTTCACGGTGGCTCTATATAGTGGTCTCTACTCTATTGGGTGTCTTAAAGGCTATGGACACATTTGCACAATTTTTACTGTTCATTTGCTTCATAAATGCTAAATTAATCAACTTTCTAGAAAGTCTTCATTAGAAGACTGCCATTAGGCTTATGTGGAGTCTGTGTAACTCCATCTAGCTAGCATACATCCCATAGCACATTGCCTTTGGCCGTACCATCTCTCACTGCTTTCCTCTTCCAGTATTAGAGATAGTAGGTAGAAGAAAGAATGTGCAAGGTGACAGAGTGGTGAAGATGGAATACTTTCAACTTTTTAGGGGGGGGGGGGCATATCATACAGGCTTTAAAAAGAGGAAACACACACAGGGCAGTTTGCAAGGGGATGAGAGATCACACAGGTTGTGTATGTATGTAGAGAGAAAGCAGAGCACCTGCAGCAAGCAACTGGGGGATGGGGACAGGACTCACTTCTCAGCATCAGTGTCTGTCAGCAAAAAGAGGACGAATCCTCATGGGCTGTAGAAGGGGAAGTCAGTATAGAGATAATGCTATGCTGATACATAAGAGCTAGTGAAGGCAGTATCATCCAGGACACACAGAGCTCACAACCTGCATGTCATACAGTGAGGGACATGCCCACATGAGATATAGCTGAAACCCATAGCATGTTGGACCCCCTGATATGCAATTTATGACAATGAATAAAGGAATGGAGATAGAAGTATGAAACCTTTAAACTAGTTCAACTTTTTAACTAAAGGTGCCTATAGATTTCTATTAGCTGTATGGCATGTGAGTAATGCAGAAAGCAGTGCACAGGACACTACCATGAAAAACCAGAAGCACAAGACCAGGTTGATTTTGAAGTTAATGCGGCCATTGGGACATGGAGTAACTGGGGACTTGGATGAGCATCAGCCAGTCCAGTTAACGTTCGGTTATTGTTTTGCCTAGGTTTACAATACAGTTGCTGAATATTAAAGTGTCTTTGCTGAAATCCAGAGAATTCCTTTAATCAGAACAACTTTCAGGACAGTGAGTGATGCTGGCAGTGAATTAATAAGATGTTTGCCATCTCCCCACAAGCAACTTCAATTACAGCATATAGTCTCCCCCAGTTGTTCTTAATTTAACGACATCTGATACTGGAGACGAGATACCCTTCTCAAGGGCTGCACTCCAAACCAATACCACATACTGTTGACATGCTGACAGGGATTACTGCGAAATAATACAGTGTACACTGCCAGTATAACCCAGAACTTAGCTGGTAGGGTCTACTTTAGCGTAACTTTAAGGCAGGACTGTAGATTTTACTACACTGTACACTATGTTCTAAACACTGGGATAATTTGAAATGCTAAAGTGGTCAATCCACAGTTATTACAATTGCATAGTAAAAGTGGTCAGCATTAGGTTACAATGTATTCATTTCATTATGACAGTAAGGGCAGTATTCATTTCAGTTTAAAGCTGAAATTAATAGCATTTCTTGGTTGCAAATGAAGACTTTTAAAAAAAAAACAGCCAAACAAAACAAAAAACAATAAGCTGGAATGAAGGCCTCTCTCTCGGGACATACATGCTTCTTCATATTTTGTCTTTCAGAAGTGATAGTACAATGAATGTACTATGCTTCTGTTTCCATTGAGATTTTCTTTTAGGAACTAAAACATTAGCCCCATTTCCAGTTTCATCCTGCCAAAATCGTGAGAGCTGACAGGTATGGAGGACATGTGAAGGTTTCATATATGTAAAGATAGAAAAACATATACAGTACAGACCAAAAGTTTGGACACACCTTCTCATTCCAAGAGTTTTCTGTATTTTCATGACTATAAAAATTGTAGATTCACACTGAAGGCATCAAAACTATGAATTAACACATGTGGAATTATATACTTAACAAAAAAGTGTGAAACAACTGAAAATATGTCTTATATTCTAGGTTCTTCAAAGTAGCCACCTTTTGCTTTGATTACTGCTTTGCACACTCTTGGCATTCTCTTGATGAGCTTCAAGAGGTAGTCACCTGAAATGGTCTTCCAACAGTCTTGAAGGAGTTCCCAGAGATGCTTAGCACTTGTTGGCCCTTTTGCCTTCACTCTGCGGTCCAGCTCACGCCTAACCATCTTGATTGGGTTCAGATCTGGTGACTGTGGAGGCCAGGTCATCTGGCGTAGCACCCCATCACTCTCCTTCTTGGTCAAATAGCCCTTACACAGTCTGGAGGTGTGTTTGGGGTCATTGTCCTGTTGAAAAGTAAATGATGGTCCAACTAAACGCAAATTGGATGGAATAGCATGCCGCTGCAAGATGCTGTGGTAACCATGCTGGTTCAGTATTCCTTCAATTTTGAATAAATCCCCAACAGTGTCATCAGCAAAGCACCCCCACACCATCACACCTCCTCCTCCATGATTCACGGTGGGAACCAGGCATGTAGAGTCCATTCGTTCACCTTTTCTGCATTGCACAAAGACACGGTGTTGGAACCAAAGATCTCAAATTTGGACTCATCAGACCAAAGCACAGATATCCACAGGTCTAATGTCAATTCCTTGTGTTCTTTAGCCCAAACAAGTCTCTTCTGCTTGTTGCCTGTCCTTAGCAGTGGTTTCCTAGCAGCTATTTTACCATGAAGGCCTGCTGCACACAGTCTCCTCTTAACAGTTGTTGTAGAGATGTGTCTGCTGCTAGAACTCTGTGTGGCATTGACCTGGTCTCTAATCTGAGCTGCTCTTAACCTGCGATTTCTGAGGCTGGTGACTCGGATGAACTTATCCTCCGCAGCAGAGGTGACTCTTGGTCTTCCTTTCCTGGGGCGGTCCTCATGTGAGCCAGTTTCTTTGTAGCGCTTGATGGTTTTGGCCACTGCACTTGGGGACACTTTCAAAGTTTTTCCAATTTTTCGGACTGACTGACCTTCATTTCTTAAAGTAATGATGGCCACTCGTTTTTCTTTACTTAGCTGCTTTTTTCTTGCCATAATACAAATTCTAACACTCCATTCAGTAGGACTATCAGCTGTGTATCCACCTGACTTCTGAACAACACAACTGATGGTCCCAACCCCATTTATAAGGCAAGAAATCCCACTTATTAAACCTGACAGGGCACACCTGTGAAGTGAAAACCATTTCAGGTGACTACCTCTTGAAGCTCATCAAGAGAATGCCAAGAGTGTTCAAAGCAGTAATCCAAGCAAAAGGTGGCTACTTTGAAGAACCTAGAATATAAGACATATTTTCAGTTGTTTCACACTTTTTTGTTAAGTATATAATTCCACATGTGTTAATTCATAGTTTTGATGCCTTCAGTGCGAATCTACAATTTTTATAGTCATGAAAATACAGAAAACTCTTGGAATGAGAAGGTGTGTCCAAACTTTTGGTCTGTACTGTATATTAATGGATAAAATAGCTTTTGGAGACTGATGAGAGACAAAATAGCATAAATCATGGATGTCCTTGTCCTCACCCAGGTCTCTTAGTTTTCCAAGTTACCATAATGTGAATATCACATTCCCATCTCTCAAATAGTATGAATAGTAATAGTGTAACATTCCTATTATAAAACACATATCAGGAAAAAAAAAAAAAAAAAGTTTAACAAAATATATATTCCAAATATATTCCTTTAAACTTTTTTTTTTTATGAAATCTGAGGCATGTGGTTGTTTAGCAAGACCCCAAAGAGGTCAACTGATGCCTTGTCACAGCTCTATACAACTCTGATGTTGTATATAATCAAGAGTTGCAATACGGCATTGTGACACGGCTTTAACCCCGCAGAGGCACTACATGAAACAAAATATATATATATATATATATATATATATATATATATATATATATATATATATATATATACACATACATACACATACATACACACACACACACACATATACAGTGCTGGCCAAAAGTATTGGCACCCCTGCAATTCTGTCAGATAATACTCAATTTCTTCCAGAAAATGATTGCATTCACAAATGCTTTGGTAATAATATCTTCATTTAATTTATCGTCAATGGAAAACCACAAAAAGAATTGTCAAAAAGCCAAATTGGATATAATTCCACACCAAACATAAAAAAGGGGGTGGACAAAAGTATTGGCACCCTTTGAAAAATCATGTGATGCTTCTCTAATTTGTGTAATTAACAGCACCTGTTACTTACCTGTGGCACATAACAGGTGGTGGCAATAACTAAATCACACTTGCAGCCAGTTGAAATGGATTAAAGTTGACTCAACCTCTGTCCTGTGTCCTTGTGTGTACCACATTGAGCATGGAGAAAAGAAAGAAGACCAAAGAACTGTCTGAGGACTCAAGAAGCTAAATTGTGAGGAAGCATGAGCAATCTCAAGGCTACAAGTCCATCTCCAAAGACCTGAATGTTCCTGTGTCTACCGTGCGCAGTGTCATCAAGAAGTTTAAAGCCCATGGCACTGTGGCTAACCTCCCTAGATATGGACGGAAAAGAAAAATTGACGAGAGATCTCAACGAAAGATTGTTCGGATGGTGGCTAAAGAACCTCGACTAACATCCAAACAAGTTCTAGCTGCCCTGCAGTCCGAGGGTACAACAGTGTCAACCCGTACTATCTGTCGGCGTCTGACTGAAAAGGGATTCTATGGTAGGATACCCAGGAAGACCCCACTTCTGACCCAGAGACATAAAAAAGCCAGGCTGGAGTTTGCCAAAACTTACCTGAGAAAGCCAAAAACTTTTTTGGAAGAACGTTCTCTGGTCAGATGAGACAAAAGTAGAGCTTTTTGGGAAAAGGCATCAACATAGATTTTACAGGGAAAAAAAAAAAAAAAAAAAAAAAAAAAGAGGCCTTCAAAAGAAAAGAACACGGTCCCTACAGTCAAACATGGCGGAGGTTCCCTGATGTTTTGGGGTTGCTTTGCTGCCTCTGGCACTGGACTGCTTGACCGTGTGCATTGCATTATGAAGTCTGAAGACTACCAACAAATTTTGCAGCATAATGTAGGGCCCAGTGTGAGAAAGCTGGGTCTCCCTCAGAGGTCATGGGTCTTCCAGCAGGACAATGACCCAAAACACACTTCAAAAAGCACTAGAAAATGGTTTGAGAGAAAGCACTGGAGACTTCTAAAGTGGCCAGCAATGAGTCCAGACCTGAATCCCATAGAACACCTGTGGAGAGATCTCAAAATGGCAGTTTGGAGAAGGCACCCTTCAAATCTGAGGGACCTGGAGAAATTTGCCAAAGAAGAATGGTCTAAAATTCCAGCAGAGCATTGTAACAAACTCATTGATGGTTACCGGAAGCGGTTGTTCGCAGTTATTTTGTCTAAAGGTTGTGCTACCAAGTATTAGGCTGAGGGTGCCAATACTTTTGTCCGGCCCATTTTTGGAGTTTTGTGTAAAATGATCAATGATTTGACTTTTCATTCTCTTTTGTGTTTTTTCATTGCAAGCAAAATAAATGAAGATATTATTACCAAAGCATTTGTGATTGCAATCATTTTCTGGAAGAAATTGAGTATTATCTGGCAGAATTGCAGGGGTGCCAATACTTTTGGCCAGCACTGTGTGTGTGTTTGTGTGTATATATATATATATATATATATATATATATATATATATATATATATATATATATATAAAATATTTGATCATCTTATTTGATTAAGATGGTTGATGGTCTCATACACAACATTCATCCCTCAGGGGCATTTTTTTTTCTTGCTTTATTTGCAGTTGAATTTATTTAAGTTATTTTTCTTTTTCAGCATTTCTCATCCTATATATAATATTTAGTATGTCACATACAATAGGTTTGCATACCCATTTTTTATTAGAAAATGTAAACTGTAATGCAAATACTGAAATTTAGCAGAACATCTTGATTTTAAATAAAAGTGGTCAGTGTATGTATTCTAGTCTCAGACCATACCCATTTTGGTTTTATGGTTTGATTAAAAAAAAAAAAAAAAAAAAAAAAAAAAAAAGCCAAAAGGACACTTTTCTTCTCAACAGGTAGCTTTAATAAACCACATATTGGGTTTTACATGGTGTTGACTAGAAAGCAATAACTAAAAGTTAGGGGCGAGCAGAGTTAAACATGCACATCAGGAAGCACTTTTCTACTTGGGGAATTGCAAATGTTTGGGAATGCCTACTGGGCATAATGAATGAGGCCAAAAACTGAAGGTAATTCAGGAATTAATTAGAAGCTTTCCTAGTGGGGGAAGCATTAAAATTCAAGGGCAAGTTTAATCACTTGGACTGACCTAGTGCTCCTTCACAAATAATGAGATCGTCTCAAGTTCAGAAGTTCCTGACAAGATGATAATAAGCTTTATGTATGGGGCTAGTTATGTCACCAATAGCCAATGCATTTAAGGATCGTTGCTTCATTTTCCATCCACATCATTATGTAACCTCAATTATCCTAAAATAGCCCTTCTAAATATACCTCAGCGCTGCTACTTCACACCTAGCGTTCTCCTGGTAGCAGTCTGGGGCTTTTGCATTCTCAACAGCAATGTCAAGTATAGACCAGACATATTTTTCTACTCTTCTAGCATAGTTCTGTGCTCCAGATCACTGGATGCAGTAAATAGCAAATGTAATGATCTGTTTCCTGTACAGAAAACAAAAGTACACAAAAGGCCTGCTACAACCTGCCAGATTTTTTTTTTCATCTATATTTTTTTAAATCATTTTGTTACATTATTTATAGACTTGTGTTTCCCAACCAGAAACCTTGGGGCTCTTTGAACTTGGTATGAGTTCACCTGGAATATGGCAACAAAGGTAATTGGCTGGAACCACATATTTTTTTCAATGTTTTCATGGGATATTTGTAGACTTTTTTAATTAGATCTATAGTAAACAATTACAAATTCTACATAAAGCATTTTGCTTATGGGTGTTTTTGAGACTTTTTTTTTGGAGGGGGGGGTTGTAGTTATTTTCTCCCCAAAATAACATGTGCATGTTTTTTTTTTTCCCTGGTATATATTCTCATAGGCTTCTCTATATAACTTGAAAAATGTCAGAAGTGTTACAAAATTAAAAAAAACATACCAAAAAGCTACTAAGAAAATACACCAGGAAATGCATGATATTTATGGTGTTTTTATAAGCATTTAAAATTCTTCAAGTAAAAAAAGCATTTAATTTTGTTGTTGTTTTTTTTTTTGCAGTGGTAGCATGACAGACCCTGCTGCTGAATTTTCCTTCATTTCCCACCGTTAGAGTAGAGATATGGAAATTATAAGGGTTATACAGGCTTATTGCTGTATCTTGAATATGTCAGCACTTTTTTTGACACGGTTTTTGATGTTTTTTGCAAGGACTGCTAGTTTTTGTTTTTTTTTTTTTGTTTTTTTTTAAGGGGATTTTCCAAGTCATAAAGTGTGCTGGAGTTAAAAATCAAAAAACATTTCCTAATTCCTGGTCTAGATTTATACTTTAATCTGCAAACATATTAGCCCATTCTGGGCTTAGAAGTCTGGTGAGTAGTCCTACTTAGTGATTAGCTGTCAGAGTAGGACCGCCCACTGGACTCCTAAGTACAGCATGAACAAGGATTTAAAAGAATAAATGTCTGGCTCTATAACATGATGCCTACAGATTGAACTTTATTTTTTAATTTAACAGGTTCCCTCACCCGCTCTTTAAAAACATTCGTTAACATGTTAGGGATCTATGAGCCAAGATTGTATTTGCATATTGTACGCTTTATAATAAAAACTTATCCTTAGAATCAGAGTTGATTCTTATTCTTTGTATGCTTTTTGTGAATCTAAATAAGCAATTCTCATAACGTTATAGAAAAAGATACATTTTTTTTTTCTCTTTATATTAAGAAACCTTATAGGGTGGTGGTGTCTACCTAAAAGTCTACTTACAAAGCTGTCTATAATCTCACAGAATTCTGTGAATGTTATTACACATACACCTGTAAATTATCCACCTATTTCAAAGAATCCAATATAATAAAAGCAATGTGATGATTATGTATTTTATATTAATGAGCTACTAAATGTAACTTAAGACTCAGTGACAATTGAAGGAGGTAGTCAGGAAAAGAACTCACCTAAAAGGATTAGCGCAGCACAGCCATGGAACAAGTTCCCATCACTGCTCAGCTTTCAGTTCTACCGCCCTACCAACGTTCTTCATTCTGCAAACAATCTAATACAAACTCCATAATCCAAATCTCACACTCCCTTTTCACAATACCTTGCTCAAGCTATACCAATTGTCTGGAATGAGCCATCCCAGAAAATCAATAATTCCCAAAATTTACAATTTAAAAAAAACATCTTTTTAGGCAAGACTTTTTTTTTTTTTAATGCTTAATCTAATAATTCTCAAATAACCCCCTTCCACATTACGTCTCAGAATCTGATCTCTTAAAGGGATTCTTCATGAGTTGATATTAATGGTCTAGCTTAAGGTTAGATAATCAATATCTTATCAGAGGGCAGACAGGTCCACCGATCAGGTGGTGTGGTTACCAGATCTGTACAGTGTCAGGGATATGGTGGCAGATAACTCTGTATACTGTGTAATAACCGTTCCACTTTATAGATCAGCTCTTTCACTTGAGTGAGCACTGAGCAGCAGAACTTGTTAACTGCCACTACAGTGTGTATGGAGCGGTCTGCTTCAGGCACCCTACACTCTGCAGATGTGGCAGCCACAGTACCTGACAGGGTATGTCCTGCATACATGATGCCCACCAGTCTAACACTAACGAACTATCCTGAGGATAGACTATCAATTTCCACTCACAGACAACTCCTTTAACTTCACATGAGCACTGGCTCATAGGACTTCAAAGATCATCATCCAGCGCCAAGAAATTTTTCTTCTTTTAATGACCCAAGACTCCGTCCATAAAGAATGATTTCAGCTTTTATTGAACAGTACCGTTGGGACATCTGTTAACGTGTTGCTGGCTATTCAGATCCATGAGTTGCTGAGACCTAGAGCAGCCTAAAATATGAAGTGCATAAATACAATGTGTACTGCCTAAATTTATATCTGAATAGCCTGTATTTTTATCATGTCCTGATTTTAAATAGAATATACTCAAGCCACAACAGCACTATAACATTATTTCAAAATAGCATATTTGTCAAAATCATGTAACACCACAGTCTACTAAGGAAATTGTTAATGGAAAGGTTTGTACCTTTGTTTCCTGCACACAAGGTTTGCAGAATTCTGTTTTGAGGCATTGCTGGTTTAACAACGGAAGAGAACAGCATGCCCATAAATACGCCCATATGTTGTCAATTACTGCCAACCAACAGACAAGAGTAAAAAGGTCATATCCATCAAACAGCCAATGTTTCCCGCTCTTGCACATATTGTCTCTCTCAATGCTCCATAATTATACTAAATTGCAGGTATGATTTTAGAACAGTAAATTAGAATTGAAGCATTATCAAACTACGATGTAACAAGTCATCACTAAACTATACAATGTGTATGAAATGCCTTAAGTGATCTTTATATTTTATGGAAAGGACTAAAAGTTTTAACAAATGCAAATACTAGAGTCATACATACTTCTAAAGTAAACCTAACACCAGATTACAGAAACACTACAGTATCACCCAGTGGAGAAGTGAAGAATTACCAAGGTCCATCAGTGGTAACATCCATGGAGGCTACAAAGAATCCAGATAGCCTTCTGTGTACTCGATACAGATTTTCAAGTGTAAAATTATCTAATTCTGTCACTTCTGGAGAGTAAAGCTGGTCACATAGACTAATCCACTCATTTTGTCAGGACCGACTGACTATCTCATGAGAAAAAAAGACCTCCAAACTTTTCCCTGATGGTCCCCATTCAGAACAAATACATCCTTGACTGAGCCGAGCATTCACATTTATGGTGGGATTTAAGATAGTTTTTAGTTGAGCATTTTAGAAGTATCATCTGATTTTGCTTGGGAAAGCCCTGTCCTGTCTGCCCATTAATTTATTACATAACAGCCATACACACGAACATAATGCATGGATGGATTAAGGGTGAGAGATCCCCTCTATAATCTTTGTATGCCCTAGTAGACGTTTTTTGGTCTTCTATAATACATTTTCTAGACTGTGTGATTTAGTAGCTCAAACAATGTGAAGCTGGTAGATAATCTCTATGGCCAATGTTTGCTTACACATGGGTCATCCATTCATGCTTGTGATTGATAGTATATACCCACAGCTTTCTGTGGACATATTACAACCATTAGCGATCCTGTCTTTAGACCAGCTTGCATAGACAAGACATTTGTAAATCAACAAAGCTCCATCTTTAGCTGCAGATCCACAGTAAGCACATTTGTTACTCGCCTATATGAGCAGAAAAATAACCCAATAGGTGCGACTGGCAGAATACCATACAAGTACACATTTCTCCATGATTTGTTAAGCCAGCAAATCAAACAGAAGTCGTCCATGAATTTTTGTAAATCAAGAGACATTTTCCACCATTTTCCATTGCCCTAAAAAAAAACAAAAAAAAACAAAAAAAACACAACCCAGAAGATACTGTCCGTGGAAGGATTTCTCAAGCTATTTTGCCTGGTCTGCAGTAACACAGTCGGTCTGAAGTAAAATGAAAGGAATGTTACAAGTTTCCCCTCTACTCATCACTTCATCATTTATAGTTCCCACAGCATTTGGAGAATACATATGCTGACTTAATTATTGATGGCAAATATTGTTCAACATCTCCGTCCATGAACCAAACAGATGACAATTTTAGGCGATGAAACCATTTAACAATTCTACATAAAAGAGATATTTTTTATTTTTTTTTTCACATGTCCTAAAAATCCAGATGTTATAATCTTATATGAACTGCTACTGTTATCAGGCATCTTGTCTGTTTACGATTACCATCCCGTGAGAGTCCACCAGCCAGTAAGCAGCTGTCAGAGATTCATAAGTATATCTCTCTGGAATGTGGGCTCACGAGAGACAGTAAAATAAAAACAATACAAAAAGCCGGCTTGTTTAAAAGGGGATCTTTAAAAAGGAGCAGTAACATACCTTTGAGGCCACAAACCAATGCAGAGATAACCATATATATTTTTATGGACATGCAAATCAGACTGAAGTGCATGGAGGGTGATCCAGAATGGCAAAGATTTGCCTAAAGACAATCACAAGTGCTCCAGCTCTCCTCTGAAATCACTGCAAGATGTCACCCATTAAGTCATGATTGACATTTTTAGATTTTTTCCGTTTCTGACGTATTTGCAAGCTGATTTGCATGTCCATAAAAAGATGATTGACTTTGCATTGCTTCAGTAGATTGCGGCCACATGGATAGGTTTCTGCTCCTATTGAGTCTGACAGATTTAAGTACCCTTTAAGATACTAAAAAATAAGTCAAGACAAACAGATGTAATGCAAATAAAATTACATTGATCTCTACAGAAATTTGACAAATCATCTAAATGATCTACATCTAACAGAACATAATACATTCATTTGAATGGGAACAGAGCTACAGTAGTGCTGCACATCCACTAAACAGTGTACAGAGCAGCCTGCTTCCTGCTTTGCACACTGTCCTCCAAACAGATGATCAGTGTGGTTGCTGGATGGTGGACTCCCATCAATCTGATAATGAGCTATCCTGAGAATGTGACATCAATATCCAGTTTTTGGGGAAAACCTTAGAGGAAAAACGGCAATGCATTAAACAACATGAATCAAATGCTTGGAGTCAGTAAACCATTTTGTATTTGTTCTCTTACATTCTAAAATAAAGATAGGATGGAGTCTTGAATGTCTGTTCTGAGAAGCTAACCCTTTAGAATGAGACAGAGAACCAAGAATGGATTCACACCTGCATTGGAGTCTCCTCCACAGAAGAATCCATTTAAAATAAGCAGACAGAAAAGTCCTGTAAGGAGGACTTCTCTCAGGATAAAACTGGCAGACACTGGGCAGAAACCCAGCGGACCCCATTATAGTCTATGGGGTCCGAGGGTTTCCCGCTGGTAACTGCTTGTTACACAGACAGGGTCTCAGTCTTAAGGGGCCCCACACAGACCCGAATGCTAGTGTGTTTCACAAAGTACAGTAGAGTCTTCCACTAATATGTTTTGCAGATAACGGTTACTCTGCCCCTTGTACAATTTGATAGGGCATCAACGTTAATGAAGATCTAGATTATTTGGTAAACAAACTGCAAAAATGTCAGATAAAGGTTTACAATGTTAGCATGAGGCAATTTCAACCATTTCCAAATACAGGGGCAATCAAATTGCTCCTTGAGTTTTAGGCTGAGATTACAACTATACTGTATGTCGGAAGAACATACTACATAGTTCAAATAGAAATAACTCTGAAGTGTTCATAGAAAAAGAGAAGGCCCTAGGTAGTGGTGTTAAAATGGAAACAAAATGATTTACAATGCTTGATAGGCAGAACAGTTTTTGTAAGCAGTGGCATAATTTGAGAGGGCACACAGATATCGGGACCCATAAAGGTGTCTCTTCCCAATAGGAGGAGCCGAGTACTATAAACGATACATTACATTGGGAACTTGGTATAGATTTTGTACTGGGGCCCAGGAGCTTGAGGTTAAGTCTCTTTTAAGAGTGTAATTTTTATGTTCTTCTTGTAGCTCCAGGTTGGTTTAAAAGGAAATCCCCACATGCATTTCAGGTGTATTTTAGTATTTTGTACAAGTTGCACCATCATACCATACCTAAACAATACTCCAATATAATGTTCATTTAATCTTCCATATAGTGCCAAGATAACACTGAAATAGTCTGGCAGCATCTGACACATGATCATTCACCAAATGTGCCCGACACCACTGGACCCCTTCACAAAATGTTATCTACTTTCACAACATAATGCTGAAATGGACAGTTTTCACAGGCACATCTTGAGCAAGCCAAACCCCAGCTGCAAAACTTCATGTTGGTAGTTTAGTGATCCCAAAGCTCATGGCATATTCCCTTTAAATCTGCCAGACACAGTGCTCCCCCTGTTATTCCTACTAGTTATGTCCTAGCAAGAGCCATATGGACTGCGGCCCTGGGAAACTGCAGTTTGCAAAACCAACCCCAGTGTAATATACATTAGAGAATTACTTTAGGGACTTGCCGCAGAATACTACAGCCCATAAAATGTTACAGGTCAGTATTTTGTAGACAATCTCCTCCATTAGCTTGTACCTAAAGTGATTTATGCTTACAATATATTTTCAGTGCCATAATAGCGACCTTATTGGCTCAGAAGGTGTAAACTATGAATGTCAATCCAAACCTAATGCTGTTCCAAACATCTTCTCATTTGCATGAAGCAGCTGTCAATAACCCAGAGGCAGCCATTCATGAATCCTAGGCTGGCAACTTACACTGGATATCTTTCCGCTGAATCATTCCACGCCACCTGCTCATTTTTCACATGGCACAACTCAGGCACGATATTGGATGGTTTTAAGGGCTAGTTAGGAGACATGACTCATACCGAATATTTTCAGCAGGTGTCTCAATATTGTATGCATTGGCCCGGATTACAGTGGTGCCAACAGGTTGCGGCTAATGAGAACAGGATCGTCTTACTAGAGAGCATAGCATTGCTGCCTTCCATCTGACTCTCACTTTCTATGACACAGTTAGACAAATCATTGATACACAGAGCTGGGTTTTCTGAGAAACCATTAATAATGCTGTTGCATATGTGTGAAGTGAATGAAAATGTTTCAGCACCGCATATAAACAGACACAATGAGCAGTTTTACACACAAAGACATTAAACAAAAAAAAGAAAACCACATGGGTAGTGCCAAGAACATTTCCAGTGAACAAGTGTCCAGTGGATGAAAGTCATCATCTGATAAAAAGTTGGCAGTGTTCTTATTAGATAGTAATTGACTATATATGAGTCACTTGGCCAAAGATTATCCAATAAAGAAGAACCCTTAGGACACTCAGTCTGCTTGCCTTCAACTAACCAAAGAAAAATCATGAGTTGCTTTACTTCATTGGGTGTTTCATTAATATATTGTATGACACCAACTCACTGCCACTCTCCTCCTGGCATCCGCAGCAAATACCTTATTGTGTATTGGCTTTGACTACAGCCTGACCTAGTTAAGAACATTGAAGGTAATACTCAGATGTTAACTCACTGGGGGCACCTTTATTCTACAAAGCACTCAGGAACTGGTGTAAAAGTAAGGTATAATCTAGACCAGTGTTTCACAGTGTCCTACCAACCAGTGTTGCAGCGCCCTGGCAGGTTTTTAAGGCACCCCTGGGTGCCACAGCACCCATTAGGAATCAATGATCTAGACATTATTTACATCACCTTTATGCTGGGAATGGAGATTACTGCATATATCCATTGTCCCCTAATTTCTCAACTCACAGATTATTGTATTTTGCTTATGATGTAGCGAGTACAGCTGCACTATAGCAGGAGTCTATCCCACTCGTAATGAGAGCCATTTCATTATTAACGTTCTATTATAGTGTCACATGTAGTATTCTGACCATATTCACAAGTATTACTTGCCATGGCATTGTAATGTGACCCTACAACCTTCGTTTTGTGTGACCAAAGTGCTGTATCCACTCCAGTCTTTAAAAAGTTAATGGTATTTTATTGCAAGACTAGACATGCTGTAGGTGAAAAACTGATACATAACAGAGACCTCTAACAGTTGAGGGTTTGCTGTGATATTTACAATCAACACAATCCTTTAATATTTTGGTGCAAAAGATAAACAATTCCAATATAAAATGGCAATGAGCAGACTCCTTAAGTATGAAGAAGGTAAAACAGTATGTGACCACTCACCTGTCTGTACGTGCAAATGATGATCTCTCGCAAGTGATAATGCATAGGAGTCATGGTTTCGCTAACAGTGTCAAGTGCCATATCCACTTCTTTCTTCATTTTGTGTCCATCTGGCAGCAGCTGAACAATCTTCATCACTACCTATAACATGAGATACACTATTGAATTTCTCCTGCAGGTCTATTTCTTAATTTATAATGGACTAAACAAATCATCCATCTGTTTAGTTAGTCCATACACTTTAAACACCCTTACTATTTTTGATAGCTTAAAAAGGTATCTGGAGCCCACAGTTATGTCTCCTCTATAGTTACCATTTTGTAAGCACGCTATATGTATATTATTCTTAGTACAATTTACTTATGGAAACGTTAAATGGGACCTTTCAACATCTTCATCAGTCCTAACTCTTTACATACATCAATAGGGAGCAGCTCCACTAAATCCAACATAGATGTTTTTTTTTCTCTAGTTCCCACCATTCCTGAGCAAACATGTGTTACTTTCAGTGACCAAAGTGCTACTTATTGCTTTCTATTCTCAGGTGTGCAGTCACAGACCATCTGCTCCAGTCATGGATCACCCACCTGACATTAGAGCACCTAGTTAGCATATTGGGAGCTGAAACTAAAAAAAAAAAAAAGATTGCTCAGGAACCAGAAATCAGTGGAGGAGCAACTATTTGAAGGATGCAAAGAATTGGAGTTGGTGAAAGGTTATTTTTACTTCTGTTCATACATGGATTCAATGGTCAAAAAAAAATATAAATTTATAATAAATATATATATATATATATATATATATATATATATATATATATAACACACACACACACACACACACACACACACACACACATACACTATATATATATATATATATATATATATATATATATATATATATATAACACACACACACACACATACACACAGTATGTGAAAACTGTACATCGTTGCCCTCTAGTGGTGGCTACTGAGTAATAATGACCATACACAGCAACCTTCTAAAGAATTCCAAAAGGTTGCTTTTGTCAACCAGTCTGGACCACAGAAAGCCATGATGATGAACATGTTCATGTAAAAATACAGTCCTGTAATGTCTGAGGACATCCCTTACCAATATGACTGATGCTACCACACAGATGTCAATGGGGTAATCATGACTTTTCACTATTATATTTTTATAATTTAAAAAAATGCATAGAATACTTTGCTGTTCACAGCTTTGTTAACATTTCTATTGATCTGCTCAGTCATAAGGAGCAGAACAACAGAGGTAATGCAAGTGTCAGATCCACCACATGACAAACACCAACAACACCCAATGGACACGATTTACTGTAAATGGGATCTGTTGGCTACTAGTCATGGAGTCTTATTTTACTGGACAAAATTCTGGCATGTTTGACCAATTCTGTAATGGAAGGTCTTATTGGAGCCACCAAGACAGATGTGAACACAGCCTTACCTAACAATTTCTTGAAAAATTCAAATAACAGTAGGGCAATGTAACATTATACATGACTCAGAGTATGTGAAAAATAACTAATGAAATTAGATAGAGGAAAAAGAAAAAAGGTTAACTACTGCCAGCTTTAGGCCAAATGGAAAAAGGTAAACATTATACAAAAGGTGTGTTCAATTTTAGATTGGTTATTTATGCAATGGTACCTACATGTCATAGAACAGAGTGGTCAGAAGGCTGCCAGCAACTACTTCAGATATTTAATGAAAACATTGGAGGAAGCTCAGCGGATATTGGTGGACGCTATTTCCCTTACATAAACTAGAAAATTCAGGCACATCTTGTGTGTTTAACTGCTACTTCCTGTAATGAGTCTGTGGGAGGTCCCATTGCGGCATGCCGCACATCTCCACGTGGGAGTATTCTACAGCAACAAATAGTACCTGGCAGTGGATCAAGCTAAATAACATGAGATTGTAAGCTGTGGATTAGACCCTGCTGCAAACAGACATGGAAGCCTCAACCACACATTCTCCACCTAGTGGGTGGCATGAAGAGGTTTGGCAGGAATAAGAATAACGCATAAAAAAAAAAATAATAAGGTAACGCCTCGTTTGACAGTTATGAATGAGTTCATGACCACCATTTGTCACCTGCAGTTATATAATACATATTAAGAACTCTTAATACTGTATCAGTATTGTAACTTTGCTTAAAGAACTCCTGTAAAGACATACATTTGTAAGTAAAATATCTACCTTCATGTTCTATTCAGGGACAAAGCTATAGAAGGGGCAGCGGTAGCAGTCACTACTGGACCCTAAGGGAGCCCAAAGGTCCCTCTGCCACTTTAAATATACCACTATTTTAAATGGCAAAAGGTAGACAGGAGCCCCAATACAGATTTTGCACTGGGGCGTCTAGGAACTTCCAGTTATGACTTTGGTTCTATTCAAGTATGTAGGGTGAACTTTGAGCTTACAGTTATGGCTACACTTTAAGATAAGAGACATTTGAAGCCATCATATGTGGGTCTGTGAGCAGGGGCCCCAACAGTCTCTATAATTAAAAGGGATTTTCCCATCTTATTCTGATCCTGAAAAAGAAAGGCACTTTAGTACTGTGTCAATCGGGAGAAGGGAATAGGCCTCTCTCAGACACCTCTGGAAGTGAGAATAAAATGATCGGACACTGAAATACAATATTTCTGATCCTTCTTTTCCCCGGCATCTACCATCAAAGAAGTCAGGACACCCCTATACATAATAGATGGTCAGGTCATGCTGAAATTAGTGTTTGGCCAATATTCATATGATGTGTATGACCACTTTTAGCTGATAAATCACTGTAATCATGGTTTTTCAATAGGCACAATAGTATAACAGAGACTCAATTTTTTTAGACATTTTAGTTCTGTATGAGGTTTTCATCCTCTAGAGGTAAAAACTATTCTATTGGGAGAAAGCAAAGATCACTATACTGACCACCTTTCACATTATATAAAATTTGAGAACCTCTTTGAAAGTAGTAGTCCCATCCATACAATCAATATGGACATTATAGGTCCATCTTTAAGCTATATAACACAAACATAAAACCGGAATATATATATATAAAAAAAAATTACTAGAATCAATTAGTCTGCTTGGTTTCTGGCTGTATTAAAAGGTCAGGAAATCCAATGGTCAAAAATGAAGCTTTAAGTCTTGAAGCTTTCGGTTGATAGTTAACACTTGATATATTGTGACATTTACTAGATACATATGAGTAACACATACAGGCATAATATGGACATACAGGAAAACAACAAAAAGCTCATACACCAAAAAGGAAAACCAGTGTGATAATTTTAATCCCTATTCTGGGACACTATAGGCAGAGCAGCATGAAACATGCAGAGACTAGGAGAGGTGAAAAATGGAGTAGCTTACCTCAAATTCTCCTTTGGTATATTTGGCATCTGGAACACTTACAATTTCATCCTCACTAATTTCAGGAATGCTCTGCAATAAAGATAGAGATACTTTGTGAAAGGGAGCGCACATTCTTTTGTCTGAATCCCTATTACACAATCAGCTCAGTCACTCTATGTAGCTCATTACATTAACTGAAAAACTCGTGAGAATAAACTGGAAATATAGATGGATGATGAACCTTATACTATAATGTTGTACCATGTTAGCCATAGAAAGAAGTGGAAGAGTGAAATAATCAGGCGATACCTTTTAGAGGCTGAGTATATTTGATAAGTAAGCTTTTGGAAGTACTAGCTCCCTTCATCAGACATGGTGTTATATAAGAACCTGAAAATTCACATTATTTATACATACACAAGGCATGGATCTTCAAAAGGATTCTTGGACTAACAAAATGCAATATACGTAGAGAAGTTATTTATAACAGGTCAGGAAATAAACAATCTAAAATTTGTGGTGCGTGACAGAGGGATCTGTTATCTATCTGTAATGAGGTGGTGATTTGTGACCCTCACAGTTCATACATACTGTGACATGAAGCTGGCATGAATATTAAGTCCAAATTGCAGAATTTGATATTTTTGCATTAACTTGTACTCCCATTGTTTCCACTCATTCTGCGTCTTAAAATGTCCCATTAAAACCACAACCTGCAAATCTTCAATGGGAGATCTGTTCTGCTGTTATTAATATTGGATCTGTGTGAGTTCATTCGCTGACTGAGTCTCTGCCCTGTTTCCCCCACATAGCGGCCTGTGGTGGGACATTGCGCACACATTATGAGGTACACCACATTGGAAGACCTGCAGGAAAATGTCCCCCTAATTCTGTTCACCTGTTGTGACTGTGGGATAGGTACACTGTCAGCGGTGTGGATGTGTTTGCAGGTCATGCACCTGTTTTGCAGGCAAGGTGAGGTGCCATTTTCAGTTGGGGCCTTCAGGGCACTCCGGACGATAATACGCCTCAGGTTTGGTGGTTGTCGAAAGGAAAGGAGAGGGGGGACTGGAAATATGTCTTTGAGTGTGTTGTCCCTATGTAGCACAGGTTGGAGCTCCTTGCCAATCCTTCGTAGGATCTCCAGCTGTGGGTTGTAGGTGACAACTAGGGGCACTCGGGCATCTTTCTGGGTCTCTCTATATGTGAGCAGACTGTCTCTGTTAATGGCTGCTGCTTTGTTTAATTGGTTGTCTGTCACTTTTGGTTTGTATCCCAATCGGAGAAATTTTGTCCTCAGATCCTGGAGGTGCTTGCCCAGGTCTGCTTTGTCGGAACAAATACGATTGCATCGTATAGCCTGGCTGTAAATAATAGATTGTCTTGTGTGCGTGGGGTGGAAGCTGTCGTTTCTCAGGTAGGCCGTTCTGTCTGTGGGTTTGTGGTATATTGATGTGAGTAGCCAGTGGTCTTTGATGTATATTGTGGTGTCCAGAAAGTGGATTTCACTCTCTGAATAGCTAAGTTTAAGGTTGATGGTAGGGTGAAAGTCATTGAAGTCATTATGGAATTGCAGTCCAGATGACAAGGATATGATCGATATAGCAAAGGTAAATCATAGGTTTGGTGGCGCATTTTGATAAATATGCTCCTTCCAGTTCTGCCATAAAGAGATTTGCATACTGGAGTGCACATCTGGTCCCCATTGAAGTTCCCATTCGCTGTAGATATAGATCCTCTCCAAAAGTAAAATAGTTGTGACTAAGGATGAATTGTATGAGAGCTGCGTTACTGGTTCTGTTGGGAGGTTTTCTTTCTCCAGGTGTACCCGACATGCTGCAACTCCATCCTTGTGGGGAATGTTGGTATACAGAGATTCCACATCCATGGTGGCTAAAATAGTACCCTCAGGTAGTGGGCCCAGGGCATTCAGTTTGTGCAATTTGGACTTAATATTCATGCCAGCTTCATGTCACACTATGAATGACCTGTGAGGGTCACAAATCACCACCTCATTGCAGATAGATAACAGATCCCACAAATCACCACAAATTTTAGACTGTTTATTTTCTGACCTGTTATAAATAACTTCTCTACGTATATTGCATTTTGTTAGTCCAAGAATCCTTTTGAAGATCCATGCCTTGTGTATGTATAAATAATGTGAATTTTCAGGTTCTTGTATAACACCACTTCTGATGAAGGGAACTAGTACTTCCGAAAGCTTACTTATCAAATATACTCAGTTAGCCTCTAAAATGTATCGCCTGATGAACCTTATAGTTAGAGATCAATACTGTCCTGTGCTGAAGATCTAAGATTAATCTTAAAATGACCACACACCTTACTTAGGTATTGGCAGAATGCTCAGTCAGTCAAAAGCTATTCCTTCTGACTTTCTCCCACACACATGCAAACTTGACTCAGCCAAACCTGTATGTGTTTTGAATGAGTGGAGGGGGAGTAAACTGATGAAAACATCAGGTGTTAAAATTTCAACATGCCCATTCCCTTCTTTCCCCTGACATGATCTGATGAATGAAAGTTCATCTATCTTAAGGTCTTGCATTTTGCTGAATTGACATCTACAGCATTTATAGTGACAAACACTAAAGACAGATGGTTGAGAGGCACCAAGACATGACAGGCACCAAGGGAGCTCTATAGATCTCATTGACTATTAAGGGTCCATCAGGTATCAGTTATAATATCTGTCATTTTGACAACAAAAAAGTCCCCCATGTAGTACTTTTAATCTTGGCACTTATCAAATCCATGCTGAGGCTCCTGACAGAACCTCAGATGCAGATGTGAAACTAGCTTTAATCACCCCCAGCGAGGAGACATTTATGCCATTCATTTTAGCACATTTTCTCTGTTTTTATACAAAAACACCTTGTGAAACTAAAAATGGCCATACATGGAAATATGTATTACCACCAGCGACAGTCATCTGTAGGTTGTGGTTAACAGCCTTCAGATTGGGTGTAAATGACAATTGCTTAATATCTGCAACACCCCCCCCCCACCACCACACACACATCCCCTACACAGTACAACTCTTGGCCAGATAAATGCTAGTAGACACAAAAATCGAACCATGTTTGGTCATCCTAAGAATATCAGAAAAAAAAAAAATTAATAGTGAAGATATTAAAGACATTTACCAGTCAGAACCTGCAAAGGCCTTTCACTAATAAGCCGGTTGATTAAAGTGACTTGTTTAAAAATAAATAAAAAACTAAACCAACCAACAACATGACTCTACTTAATGATTTGATACGTACATTGAAGTGCCAGAGTGTAAGTAATGCAATGACCGTGGCGGTCGTCGTCCTCCCTTTGCCCCCATGACAGTTGAATACAAAAGCTGCATTGGAGTCTTCAGCGAGTATGTTCTTCATAGCTTGAAGAATCATGTCAAAATCCTGCACAACAGAATACAGATGAATTATTGAATCAAGTGCATAATGGCTACAAACATATAGAGTAGGAGTTTTCAGAGGATTCAAGGTCAGTATGTAATAACTGTGCCAGTCTGTGCATGTGTTTCTCAGCTGGAATACAGGCTTCTGTAGAAAGAAGTCTGCATTCTAGTGACCAATTTTAGCCTAGTAGATCCATTTTATTTTCAGCTCCCACAAGTACTCGAGTGGTCAATGTCAGAGTATAATAATTAAAGTAAAGTATTCTGGAATTTGTGGTATTGGTTTGCATATAGAAAAAAATGCTAATGGATAATTAAAGTTCTATATACTTCCTACCAACAATAGTTACCAGAAGACGTGAATTTGCATACATTAAAGTCCTTTTTTAAAGTTTAAGTGCTGCAGATGGGGCCAGTAATTATTAAAAAAAATAAATGGAAATAGTGCTCACCTCTTCCCGGTCCACGGTTTCCATTTGTGTGAGGGGACTACTGCAGCCAATCACAGGCTTCAGCAGTGACATCGTCACAAATGGCACGATCACCATCGAAAAGATTTCACAAATCCATTGTGATCAGCAGTTATTTGCCAACAGCCTGGAATCCCACTATCACAAAAATGTCTATCCTGTGTCCCCGACTGATTGGAACGGACTTCATTCAAAGTCTATGGGACTGATTGAGAGGGCCAAGCACTATACTCTTATATAACAGTCAGTCCCGTAGAGACTGAATGGAGTGGTAGTGCACATGAATGACCACCACTCCATTGAGACAGACACGGGAACACTGTTCTTGGGATCGTTGGGGCCCCAGCAATCAAACATCCAGCCCCAGTGTTAGGACATGCAGCCTCTTTAACAGTAACTGAATAAATCTCTCCTTGTCACCTGTTCCCTGGGAGCACAGAAGTCAGGAATAGGGATTCTTTTGTACACCAGTCCAGGATATGTGCTTCTTTGCTGGTTGAACATTTCCTGCATGGTCTGGCATGTTTTGAACATCTTCATTTGCTTCTCCTGTTCAAGGTAAACCTCCAGCCACTTTTGGGTAGTCAGGATATGATTGGCTATTGTGGCTTCTAATTTCTAACAAAGGAAATAAAAGCATAGTAGCATGTTTATAGAGGAGAACTGATTTCATTGATAATATACCGATACTTTATATAGTTCTGGAATAAATATTGTATGATTTATTTCATCATGTACAATACACGCAAGATAAATTCTTGTTAGTAAGAGCCACTCTTTGGAAAAGCACTTTACTCTGGCCAAGGAGGTTCAGGCGCAGGGGATCCCACTCTAATGTTCATAGGTCCTAATGGGGCACATAGACATAGTTTTTCCAATGGGACAACCACTTCAAGGGCAAAAGTGTGCCTAGTTGTGCTATTGCTTCATAACCATGCATTTGCTATTACATAGTCACTATGAACACTGGATGTCTGTTTCTACAGATCGACAGAATGAAGAAACATCAAAAGAAAAAAAAAACAAAACTGTAAATACTAAGCTGGATATTTAGGAAGCATACAGCAGAGCATATAGAGGACATTACTTTTCTAAGGAGGAAGGTGAATTTTAAGTAGAAATGTGCTAGGATCACACTACTTTACTTTTATATATTGTTGTGAACACTCACAGGATCAGAACAATTGACTGAAAAACTAATAGACTGATTGATGCAGGAGGGCACCCCCTGTTTTCATCTATCACTCTTTACTGTAATGCTTTCTTCCATCTTTATTTTTCAAACCTTTAGATTAGAGGTCAATGAATGCAGGTGGAGAGTCCCCCTCCAATTTTGGTTTTTGAGTGTTTGTCTGATCTTATGATAGATCAGAACAAAGGATAAAAGTACAGTAGTGTGACCCTAGTCTTAATTGCTTTTTGATCGTAATTTGCATTTGTATAATCTGCTATGGTCACGTACCTACAACAAACCAGTTTGATGACATCACTAATATAAGTATTTATGATGACAAATATAGTAATATCCACTTAGTTTAGACTGCCCCCTGGTGCCTTAAATTAGGACAAAAGAAGACCGTCCTATAACAGAAAAGTTGTCGTTGAAGATACTTATACCTAAATGTGGTTATCTTTGGTCATAGCATTTTTATTTATGGCATAAAGCCCTCATGTGGTTTGAAACAATTATCTGGTATGAGACATTGGTACATTAAAATAAAAAAAATACTGTATATATTTAGAAGCATAGCCTAAACTGTCATTCACACAATGTTATGACAATATCCAACCATCAGGTCTGAATAATAAATAATCATAAGCAAACTTTTTTTAGTGTCAACTCCAAATTTTAGGTAAATTTTGTGCTTATGTAAAACTTTGCAGTCTATACATCAGCTGCCACTCTTGAAGAAGCAGTCCAGTGAAAACCTATTTCCATCTCTCCAGCCCTCAGCTGATTGTTTATCACACTCTGCACCACTCTTACATATATTGCACTCATTTACTTGCAGTTCATCATACTTTCTGCTTGAGATTCAATACAATCTTGATTTTTAGTTCTCTTTCTCAGTTCTCCACTACCAATTCCATAATGCATCACCAAAGAATCACACTGGAAGCTACAGACAGTACCAACTCTGCCTGATGGGGAACAGTATAATTATCTTACCCTCCATGTACTCCTATATCATCCAAGATACCATGAGTATACCTTCAGGGAAGAAGCATTGTGATTTCCACCATTTTAACTGCATGACAGAAGCTGCCTAATAATCAGCAGTATCTGTGAGAAGAGTTTCTTCTCCACCCTGTACAGGGCCTGTGTGAGACAGTCCACCTAGCTTTATTATAAAGGAAGGGAGACTGACTAATTTGGGGAAAAAGTCCATAATGAATATTTTTTTTTTACTACAGTGTCACTTTAAGCTGGTCATATACCTTCAATAGCTAATGGACAAAATATTTTGGCCAACAGCTATTTTTTCCAACTTCCCCATACACATGTAGCCTGATAACCTGAGCTTGCATGTGTTCTCAATGGAGAGATGGGAATAAACCTCTGCTGGTCTCCTCTTCCTGTAGCTCATCTCACTTGAGAACAAACCATTGGGTACATTGAAATTTAGCATGCTCGTTTCCCTGTCCCCTTATATCTGTTGTATGAAGATCATCCAAACCTTGAATACAAATTAGAAAGTTGGCTGGCAACACACAGGCAGCCAACGTTGGTCCAATGTGTATAATGACCTTTATACAAAGACTAATCTCCAAGGGTCAGCATGCTACTGTGTAACAAAATATCATTTAACAAAAGTACAAAGTGAAAATAAGACTATAAATTTATATTTGCAATGAAAGCAGTGGTATAAATGCGGTGTACATCACCTCCAGCTGATCTGGTGTATTGGCTGGTACAGCAATATGTTGATCCAAGTTGTCCTGCTCTCTTGGAGTATATATTTGTTCATTACCTTCCAGTACAACATCTTCTCGTAGGTTTACCCATAGAACGTTGGAGTATTTCCTCTTTGCATCCGTCAAGTAGTTTAGAACACAACCTGTGGCCTGAATACAATGCCAGAAAAATGTAAAAACTTTAGAGAGAGAAGCAAGAACAAAAAAGTAGCAGCAATGCATGTCACACCTTCCTACCAGTATATACGGTGATGTATAACTGCACTCTGTCCACAGCCATTTTCAGAGATTTGCAAGCATTCTGAATATGCTACTTATACAATTTTATGGGCACACACGTGACCAAAGAATGGTGGCATGGCCTATAATAGAGCTTTCTTCCCTAGACACATTGCTTATAAGTGAGAATACTGTACCTTGGGAAGGTACAATATAATTGTACTCAGTTTCCCTTAGTTAAGATTGTAAGACTCATTAGGGAGAAAACACAAGATTTCTGTTGGCAATAAGTCAAAATAGCATACAATAACATTACCAGTATACAAAAAACTAAAACTGGTTACAACACACAAATCCAAATTCAACCAACATACTGTTTATACATACATACACATTCTAATGAAAAAGAACAATCTATTGCACCTTTGAATTTGGTTGAGCAGTGCCATATATGGCCATTTTGGGTACCCTTCGAAAATTAGCTACACTCATTTCCTTGACAGTGCTCAAAACGTCAGGTGAGAAGCGTTCCTCTAATACCTGAAACAAAAAATACATAAGGGTGGTTAAAAGGAACGCTGTTTATTCTACAGGCAGCATGTTATACAGAAGGAGGGGCTGAGCAGATTTATATTGTGGTTTATGGGATAAGATTCAGTATAACCGGTCATTTATTGACCTAATAACATTAATTTTGCTCATTCAGGACTTCTATCCAGTTGGTAGTCCTTATCAATGACTGATAGCCGTCCCTGGATCAGTCTGCATACAGATTAAGTGGTCAGTCACTGAGTAGGATCAGATGTAGACATTTAAATGATATACTAATACAACAGTAATACAGCCTGTCTGCCATGCCTGATGCATGCACAGCTAGATATCAGGCCACCAAGTGACCGTATACTAGCTGAAATATCATTGACCTTCCAACACATCAGTACTTACCAATACCCGTGTTCCTTTGGTTATCAGGTCCCCAGATAAAGTAAGTTCAGACAAATTCATGGTTGCTTGAAGCCTGTAAATCCAAGGATGCATACACATCCATCGACTAAAACTCAGTGCAAAAGCCAAGGGATACTGAAAGAAGAACATTAACAGATAGATTGTTAAACACGTGGGTGGTCAATCCAGTAACCTAGTTGGTCAGAAGTTAAACAGTAGTCAGTATATTATTGCTCACCTAGTCAAAATATAATATATTTTAATATGGAAGAATAAGCTTGAAAAACAATAATGAAGTTAAATGCTATGGACAACAACTACTTTTATAAGGGCACATTGTCATAAATAACTCTAAAAACTGTTAATGTCCAGTCGTGTCCTTCCAATACTAAGATGAGCAAACAGCAGATTATATATGTTCTACCATTCCAAATACTCCTGCTTTAGGACAATATTTAGCAGGATAGGTAGTTCAGGAGACAACTCATGGAGAGGTGTCTTGAAAAGAAAGTCTACAGGAGGAAAATTTCATCATCATGGGATTCCAAGTAAAAAATAGCATGTGAAAGATTTACATTAAAAATACCCATACACATAAGAGAAAAAAGTCAGCCAACCTGACAATTTTGCCTGGAACACACAAGTACCTTGTGTGTAATATTTTGCCATCAGGAAAAATAAGATTCCACCAGAGATGTCTAGTAGCTGCCCTATTCATTGACATATGCATGGTCAAGCTACACGAGGTGAGCACATGTATGAGGGTCGAGGAGGAATAGTTATTCGACCAGCAGCTATTTACGGTGTATAGGCATCTTCACACATGTAGTTACATAATGTACTTTCAATTTGGCTTACCTGCTCATGAAGGTAGTAGTTGAAAGCTATTAGGTAAAAGTAGCGCTCAAGACTATTGAGGATTCCTCTGAGAAAATATTCTTTGGTACTACTTCCCTGAAAGAATGTAAGAGGAAGCCATTATGTCATTAATACCACCATTGTAATACATATAACATGCAGTATGGTACACCATACCGCCTAGGCACTGTCTATACATATCACGGATGTTATCCCATGTTAAAAACCTATGTGGATCCACAGGCACATGGGTTTGGTCACGGCATCTCTAACTATACCATTGTGCAATACATATCCTTTTTGGCACAGAGGACTTTGACTCAAATTCAGCAAGAACAATGTTTTGATGAGATTTGTTGCCCTCCTTCCCCAAGCTCATGTGAATATACTCCTACACTTAGAAACATACTTCAATGAACTGGTTTCTTAGAAATTGGCAGTCATGTGTCTGCACAGAAAAAGTTGGTGCTGTGCAAAGTGCCTATAATAAATAAAAGGTAGAGATACACAAGGGTCATTTTAATAATATCTGAAATAAGATAAACTCATACATTAAATACTTTGTATATCAGCACTGCAAAATTACTCAAGACACCCGACTAGTGCTAAAATAGTTAAAACGTTCAGAATGACGCCTGCTAAATCGCTGCTGCTTATAAAGTCTCACTCCTTCCTGATGTAAATCTTATGTGTTTAAAACTGTTATTGCTAATGTGAGCGGTGAATAAACAGCTATGCAGATTCAATTTATGGTCAAGTCAAAGTAATTTTCCACTGTCACCATCATCATGCAATGTTCCCCCAGCAGACCTCTTCCCTACAGCTGTACTACATTGTCACTAAGGGGTTAAGAAGAAACTAAATCTATGGCTGGACAACTTCTTAGCGAACAGAAATACTTGGTTGTTAACATTTCTAGGAAAATATCTTGCTCCTCATACTAACAATATGCTTTAAAATAATACAGTCAGCAAACAAAACAGTGGCTACAGTATCCTTCCAAAATCTTCCAATTTTAGTTCTTTTTCCTCTCTAAATTATGGTTCCATAGTCAAAACATTTGGCGTCATAAGTCAAAAACATGGCCAGGTGCAAGATAGTCTAAAAACATACTGAGGCTGAGGTCCCACGTTGCGGAAATGCAGCTTTTTTTCTTGCAGATTTTGCTGTGGTTTTTTAAGCTAAAGCCAGGAATGGATTGAGCAAAAGGTAGAAGTATAAGAACTTCCTATATATTTCCTATTCCTTTTATAGCCATTCTTGGCTTTGGCTAAAAAAAACGCACAGAAATCTGCAACAAAAAAATCTGCGTTTCCGCAACGTGGGGCCTAAGCCTGAAGAAGAACTTTAAGTACTCATAGCCCCAGAATTTTTTTTTTTTTTTTTTTTTTTTTTTTTTTTATATTCGCTGGCTTGCTAGAAAGATACATAATGTAATTTTCAGTGATGGTAATCTTCTAACCAGTGGTCATATTTGTGAGTTATTATCCACTCCCTTCTGGTCCTCAGCTGTCATGTGACCAACAGACTCTCCAACTGACAACTTAATGTATGAACAGGAAGTTCCTTTATTCAAGGCTCTTATAGAAACAAGTCGAGAAACTGACTTCCTGCCCACAAAAGATGCTGTGTCAGTCTATGAGTCTTATTGCTGGTCAGATGTTGCAGCTGAGAACCACAATGGGTTATAACTCACAAATACAGCCAATGGAAATACAATTACCTTCACTACAATTTACCTCATGTACCTTTTAACAAGTCAAAAAATAAACATTTTTGAGGGGAAACTATTTTAAAAGTTTTTTTTTTCTGGTTACTGTATAACTAGGAATAAAGTAAAGTAAAAATAGATCAAATCAATTTTGTAATATTGCTCTTGGGCTCTCCCTTTGCCTCTGGGACAAAGCATCAAATGGCCACGTCTCCCAATAGCAAAAGTCTGCTGTGCCTTTTTTTTTTTTAGGTCCTAGTTACATGCTGCTTTTAAATATCGCATGGAGGAACAGCAGCTAAGGCTTCATGCACATCTTCCATTTTTTTTTACATTGTTTTCAATGGCAGGGCTTGGATCTGTGAAAATGGATCTGAATAGGATGTGCTGTAAAATAATCTGAAGGGAACATCAGGAGACACTCAGGCTTTATGCACATGGCGGATTCTGTATACTAAGGGTACAGTTCACACAGCGGAATTTTCCTTGCTGAAAAGAATTCAGCTTCAGGAAGTTGAAGCTGAATATTTCTACTTGTCCAAATTCTACACTAGACAGGCAGAATTTTTCTGCCTCCCATTCTCTTCAATCGGAGTTATTAGAAGGAATCCACCTGAAGATCAAGCATGACTAGCTTAAATAAAAACTCAACCTTTGAATTAAATGGGAGGTAGATTTCAGGTGGAATTTGGAGCAGATTGTGAGGCAGAAACTGCCTCCAAATTCAGGTGTGTGAACATAATCTAAAAGCAGAGCCCAAGAGCAATGTGAACTAGTGCAGCAGGGCAGAAGAATATAGCACAGAGTTTCCAGGTTGTGACAATTTTAAAACAACCAGATGCTGCCTTTATGACAATTTTAATAAGCAGTGGGGTTCATGTCATTGACTTACAGGGTGATCCTAGTAACTGCATTACAAATAGGAGTTCAGGGTTACACTCCTTACATTCCCTCTGATTGACTCCTGTAAAATCGTCCCTAGTGTGTGGCTCTAAGGCCTGTTGTAGACGACCGTGCTGTGAGTCAGTGTACTATCCGTGTATTTCACAGACAGCACACTGGCCCATTCTTTTCTATGGGCCCCTACGCACGACCTTGATTTTCACAGTCCTGTATGTGGGCCGACTGTCCGATCCATGTCCTATTTTGCAGCCCGTGCTTCCGTGGCTACTAATCATTTTGCTGCCTTTTTTTTGAAAGTCAAAGCCAAAAGTGACTTCAACTGGATTGGCAAATATAAAAAGGAAGTACTCATGTCTGCTAAATCCACCCCTGGCTTTGGCTCAAAAATTGCAGCAAAATCTGCAACCAAAAATTCAGTTTTTTTCAGCAACGTGTGGCCTCAGCCTAAAAATCTTAGAAACTGTAACAGTGGTTATCACCCAGCAGAAGTTTGTGTTTTTCCTTGAAATACCAGACCAAAATAGATTTATAGATAGATAAAATTGAATCAGATTTAAAAAGAAAAAAAAATTCTGTAAATATCATCTGATATATCGCACAAATAAAGATGCATGTCAAAAATCCTTTTCTGTAAAAGCTATTTTACAGACACTAGGTGGTGCTACGCTCAATACAATACAGATGTATATGAAAATATTAATATATATCTCGTGTATAAATATATATATATCTACTGTATATAAATAAATTATAAATTCTATAGTACAAAGCAGTTGTACAGAGCATCTACTGCTCTGGAGAACCAGTGCTGTCCATTGATTTCAAAGGTATAGTGTAATACTTAACCTGTGGTAAAGGTGTAGGAAACCAAAACTATCTGGTCTCCACAAACATTACAGCTGGTCACTTTGCCCCCCCCCCCCCAACTTTGCTTATTGTAAAGGGACACTTGGAACTAGTAGGCATTGTCCATGCCTTCTGACCGAACATTAATCCTAAGATCTGTGAAAAAGTTTGATCATTTTCTCTCATCATATCACAGGATCATACACAGCGTGGTACGTATTGCTTATGCACATGCTCATGACATGTGTATCTCTTGCCACCACTGCTATGTAAGAGGCCACTCCACTAATCACATGGAAGCATCAGGGCGATTGTGTAACCGAATATATTTTATCGGACTCCTCCAATCTAAGAAGGAAGCATATGATGTGGTCTGTTAGAGGCCCTCAGAGACAGTTATAAGTTATAATCTAGACACATGGACCATGCAGACAGCATGTTATAACCACACTGCTATGACAGATACATCTTCTGATGTGTAGATGAAGATAAATGTTCTTGTGAGTGCACTCTTGGAACAGATTCCAAATTCCTGAAGCTTACAGGATGACAAACATTATATGAGAGATGCGCAGCCATTCTCCGCATCTTGTCACCCAGACACTTGCTTTTACTGAATACACCTTCCTGACACGGTTTACATCAGGTCTGTCCTGTTTATACTGTGCGTCTGGATTGTTATGAATCAGTAAAGACACAATTTCCTTCCTTTTTTAAACTAACGGCCCCAGATCTGCCAGCAGAGGCTGTGATGTGTACATTGTGGTTAGATAATGAGGAGGTGGATTTTCTGCTAGCTGCAGGGAAGAAGACACCTGTCTGAATGAGCGCAAACAGCAAAGCTGTCACAGGCAAATAGCCATATACACATTATACAAGGGAGGTAAGTAATATTTGAACGTTACTAATGAATACCACACAACTACAATTGTTACATTGTAACAGCTGTAGTATTGTTGTATCAGCTCTCTGACTACATATAATGGTTATATTCAAGGTATATACTTTGTATATTGGACGTTCATTTTACCTGAATTTGGTAATCTTCACCAATGCCCTCCAGCTTCTTCTTGCATTCATATATGGCTGACTTGATATCATGCATTTCCGAACATAAGGAAATAGAATAGTCCACCTAGATCAGAAAAAGTAAGCTTGTCAACAGGTGCCGGTTACCAGCAGGAAAATGGAAATAAACTAAATAGTGTTATTGTTGTCCCCAACACGTGCCAGAAAGGGATTTTAGATTGGGAACTCCACTGGGGAGATACATAAAGGAATCTGTGTCAATACAAACAAAAAAATAAAGCAACATAAATAACCTATGATATAGCTACACAGGTGATCTGTCATGCACAACTAAATCATACAATAACAGACAGTAAGGTTATGCAATTATACACCCAATTCACATTATTTGTTTTACTGGCCATTCAGCAGGAAGTTATTTTCCCTAAAGAACCCAAAAATTAATCTGTGGGTATTAAATCACAGAAAATTGCACAAAGTAGGAGACTTTTAAAGAGGGATTAATCTCAAGAGAATTCATTGCAGAGAGTAATCTGCCAGTGTTGTTCAGCCCTTAATTACATACATGCAGTTAACCACACTAGTATTATCCAGGAGAACAATACATTATGTGGGAAAGGCAGAGATGGAAGACAATACACATAAAATATCACATTGTTGTCATCTCTTATCATAATTGTGCCATTAAAAGGAAAAACACAAACCCTATTCATTGGCTTCTAGAATTGGCACATACTTCTCTGTATGCATGATGGCCATAAGTACTCCAACCTATATTGCTCACAATAAAAGTCAGCTACCATTCTATAGGGTGTGATCATTATTCTGTTATAATCAACTCAATGAAATGGACATGTATGATAATGGGTGTAACTACCAGGATAGCAGACGCAACAGCTGCTATGAGACCCAACAACTAGAAGCCCATTTCCACTGAGACCTAGGGTGCAACTAGTGATAACTATAAATTATGGAAGGGAATGTGGAAAACTGGACTCTACTGCTTTACTGGGACATCATAATGCCTGCATGTGACAGCATTATGATTACTTTCTTTATATGCTGTGATGCCAGACGGTACACAGTGATATTTTGTGTGCTATGATATCACCATGTGCATATTACAGTACCCCTGTATAATAGAATCACGTGACATCCCTGTATGCATTATTCCTGTCCTGTGACACTGCTGTGTACATTATCTGTACTTTAAAATCACTGTGCACTTTATCCCTGTGTGTAAAGACCAAAATAATGATACACCTTTCAAATTCTGAACTTTCTGCTTAAGGTGGCCATGGTGGTCATTACCAGCTTTGATATGGGGCCCCATGATTACTTGTTGCACCCCAACATATACACAGATAAATGTAAGTCAATGCAATTTCATGTATCACACCCACAGTACATCCCAAAATTGTCACGTGTAGCACACTCACAATGCAACTCAGTGCAATCACATGCATCATACACACACCATAGCTCAGTGCAATTACACGCATCATACACACAACATAGCTCAGTGCAATCACACGCTTCATACACACAACATAGCTCAGTGCAATCACACGCATCATACACACAACATAGCTCAATGCAATCACACGCATCATACACACAACATAGCTCAGTGCAATCACACGCATCATACACACAACATAGCTCAATGCAATCACAACCCAAGTACATGCAAGACAACCCAAATGTTTTATTATGCATCAAGCACAATGCAACCCTGTACCTATGTGACCCCTAATAAAATAAAAGACCATCTGGTTATTTTATACCTTTTTTCACTTTTTGAAAGCTGCATAATAAAAATGTCCATCTGTCATCACTTCAGATTAGTCACATCATGTGGGAGAATGCTACTATAACAAAAAACGTTTTCCTGAGTCATGTCAAAAGTTACCTCTCCAACTATTTGTTCTCCATTTGGTACCATATTGATGAAGTTTTGTATCACTTCAAAACGTTCTTTTGGAAGGTCATTGGTGTTCTGGGTGACCCTAGAATGCAAATAGATTGTATTCAGAGGAAGTGTGTATAAAAGTGGGTTAAACCTTAGCCCATGTGACATGTATTCTGAGAGATGCACTTAACACTAAAACAAAAGCTCAACAGTTTCTAGTCAAGCATACCAACTAGTTAAGGCATATGGCTTGTAAAGAATAAATTATAACAAAGCCAAGTCTTTCCATCTGCCAAATTTCACTGGTACCAGATATTCTTGAGCTACTACAAGACATTGTCATAGAAACCAGCTCCCATCTATAAGCATTACTGTGTAACAACATCTGATTTATATTATCACAGGACTGTAAAGAATGTGGACTATGCAGAGTGAATGTTGCTGTTCATTTATTCAGGGTATGGCACTATGTACTGTATATGCACTGTGTGACCGTATGATCTGCTGCACCTGCACTTTTCACAGCCCGAGTCTAAAGAGCACAGTGACGTGTATGAGGTTGATTTGTTTTCTGTCTGCATTATCTGTGTTACTGAAATGAATCTCAAGCCAACTTGCCGAAGCACACAAGGCTGAGTTCATATGCTGCAGAATTTTGCAGCACAAATTATGCAACATGCAAATTAACCACAGATGTTGATGCATATTTCGCCCACGCGCAGCACAAAGCTGCATCATGTTCTGAAATCTGTGCAGCTTTAAGATCACATTCACATGAATTACCTTGTACCCAGTCATCGATATTTAGAGTGAGTTCCACAATAAAAATATGCAACAAATACAACATGTAAACTCTATAAAAGGACCAGTTCTATAACCTTTAGAATAACTCACGTCTGTTTTTCAGCTGCACCTTTTCGATGATACAAAACTAATGTTCCCAGAATCATGGCCAAGTTCGTCCTGCCGACTCCTGTCTGGCAACTGAAAAGCAAAGCAGGTGGAGGGCAGCTGGCATCATGAAGCAGCAGGAGGCAAGGGTTTTCCTGAAATGCAGAAATATGTGTTTTATTGGAGAACGCAATGAAGGATGTCCATTCCATATAGGAATCGCAGCGGAGGGGTGGTCGAGGGGATACACGGGAAGCTCCTTCCCTTCTAAACCACTTAGATACTGTGGTTAGCATGGATTGTTACATCTAAGAGGTTAAACAGCTGGTATTAGAGTTTCCTCTTAAACTTGCCACAGTGGGAGCCTGGGTATCAGTCAGAGCTGGGCTCTCATTGTGATCAAACAGGCACAGCCCCTGTGGCCACGTGACTATCTTGATGTACTTAGATGCCAGTCTAATGTCCAAAAATGCCTTATCCAAAAAAAAAAAAAAATTAAATAAAAACACTAAAGGGTAGAGTGTTTCTGGGATCCTGTCTACAGCCAAAAATTTAAAGGTATGTTCATACGAGACAGCTTAAAGCAGAAATTTTTGTAACTATTTTTATTGGGCTTGCAGAAATCCATACTCCTGCTGCAGACACTGCCCTACTCAGATGTATAGAATGTATTTTCAGTCGCAGATGAGAAAGCCAGCACTATCGGAGGTATCTTTTAAATATATTTTTATCATTTGTAAGCTTGATAAATACATCAGCTGATTTTTTTTGTAAAGACACTTTCTAAAAAAACACCACAAAACCATGACAAGAAGTCACATAAACAAGGATGTCTTTGAAGAGAACAAGTCTGAGCTTTGTGAGCAGATACACAGGAGATTTGGCAGGTTCACATAAGAGCACAGCAGTAACTCAAAGTGATATTTGCCAACTTCAAACAACTCTAAGTGCAGTGATTCACTGCCTGGCACTACTTGTCTAGTCCATGGTAAGGTGCCAGATTCACATCTGAAAGTATACTGTGTGGGCTAAAGTTCAACCTAATATTTATATGTAAATGTCTACTTATACTACTCCTTGCTAAAATGTCTAGTACTATAGACTTGTAAATCTGCACCAAACATGGCGTACTTTTGCTGCTCCACCTCATAGTTACCTTCAACAATCTAATCTCCCTTGGAAACATATTGTACTGCGGGAACAATATGTACAAAAACATAGCTTTCTTCAGTGCTTTATACATGTTCCCCTTATGTCCGATCCAACACATGAAATACAAGCACTAGTTTCAAACCTCTTCCCGTCGACCAATTGTTAACCTGTATTACAGGTTTTATTCAGTGCAATGTGAACAGAGGAGACATTTTACAAATTCAGCATCTAACTGAATAAGAAAAAGGGATCACATGAAAAACTAATACATTCCTACTTATCCTGAAGCAGAGATGCAAGAAAAAAACAAAAAAAATAAATAAAAAAAACACATACCCAAGCACTGCAAATAAAACAGTTTAAAATGACTTTCTGGGTTTCAATGTGTTTCAACATCAGAACAAGGTCTTTTTCAGGACAATAACACTTTAGTTACTGAGTGGTGACATTTGTTTCTAGGTTCTTATCTCACAACAGTTCTTAATAGTCTGTAGAAGACATCATTACAATGTAGAAATGCGTTGCCAGCCAATAAAAGTTATTTTAAACAGTCTTTATACTTGGAACCCTTCTATCCAGCAACACTTGAATATCTGTTTTCTTTTTGCATCCCTCTTCCATTGTCCCAAATAACGTAGTACCAATCTAAAAGATTGACTTGCAGCTGGCATCATTTTCAACTGCAGAGTTGTGTCTGGTACTAGTACATCACTGCCAGCTGAGAATATTATCTCTCCCTTCAGCCTCCCTTTCTTTTGCCCTAAATTTTTCTGCACCATGGAGGGCTTGTTCTTCTCTTTTCAATTACTTACCCTGAGAAAGTTTACAAAAGCATCAAACTGTGATTCCAGAGGAGCACCATCTACTGGAAGGGGCAAACGATGGTATCTGTGAATAAGAAAGTGAACCCTCATTACTTTATGTTAAGATAAAATGTGTTTGGTTTCTATACCTAAAAACTTCAAAATCATATTGTACATATTCATATTAAGAAAATGAAAATATAATAGATCAAATATAGATATGCATATCTGTTCTACGTGCATCTTTATATTATATTAATGTATCCTGCATTTCATGTATTAGCTATCGCTGCAATACTCATCTATGTACCTATAGGTACGTTATAAAATATGCATTTCTGGACTGGATTGTTATAACACAAAGATTACTTAACTGTAGTTGTGGATATATTTATGGATGTATTTTGGTGAAATCAAAATTGTTGTCTTCAATATTTAAAGAGGACTTTTCATGTCCTATATGATGTAGCATATTTATATACTGCTGCAAAGTTGCTCTCAGTTTTGGAGGTATGTGCCCTGGTTCCAGAGATATTGGTGCCATTAGTTGCAGCTACAAGTATCATTGCACAGTCAGAGGGGCTGGCCCCACTGAGGTTGCTGCATGATTATGTATTTTAGGACCCACCTACTCTGTTTTCATATGTACATTCCTACATTTAACAGAGTGGCACGTGCCCCTGAAAAGTATGTGCCAACCCTGTATTTTAACACCGGTATGCTTTGTACACATCATGCAACGTTAGCAAACACGGGTGTTAAGAATGAACCAAAGGATCATGGAACGATGACCATGAGGCAGACAGGGATGCATGGTATAGTGCTTAACTGGTTTTGTAGCCCAAGATGCTTAGTTTTTTTTTTTGTTTGTTTTTTTTATTTTAAACTAGGAACACTTCCCTACCCTTTCATTACTATTTTCTTCACTGGTGGTGGGCTGTATAACCAAACATAGCCTATGGTCATGGTAGCACCAAACATACATTTACATCCTTACATCCCAAGCATGGATTCACATTGCTTCTTTTGCGACGTTGCAGCTTTTTTTTTTTTTAACTGAAGGATTTTTTTTTAACTCAGAACTTTTTGGGGCTATTTTTGAGGCTTCCCATTTATTTCAATAGGATTTGGAGAATTCTTCTGCCTCAAAATAGGGCAGGATGCTTCTTTTTTTCAGCTAGCTGGAAAAAAAGCACTGAAAAAAAAAAAAAAAAAAAAAAAAAACACACTAGCTGACTCCCATTGAATTCAATGGGAGAATATTTCAGATATTTTTGCAGTCATTTTTTTTTTTTTTTTTTTTTAGACAAAAAAGCCTCAAAACAGGTCCAAAAAGCAGCAGTGTGAACTCACCCTAACAAGTATATATTACATATAAATAAAGTTTCAGAAATGCTTTCCCTCTCTCAATTGTCACTGCTAATGCTACTCACCTGTAGGAGGGCAGTAAGAAAACAGGTCTGTTATAGACTTCTTCCGTCACATGTACGTCTTCTTCACACTCAATCTTCACAGAGTGAGGCTCATCCTTAAAATGTTCTATGTCATTATATACAAAGTAACTGTTCCCACTCAACTGAGCAAAGTCATACAGCTGAACAGATCAGAAAAAAAAGAAAAAAAAAAAAAAGTGTTAAAAATATAATCTTTCATCCTGATAAATCAGACATCACACTTTTTAGGATATGTTTTTGACAGCTTTATTAAAAAAAATAAATACACTGCATCCAGAAGTTAGTCAACAGTAATTTTATGAATAGCCCTATATGCATTCCTTTTTTGTCTTGGCATTAAATAAATAATTAAACCACCACAAGGAATTTTGCAGGAGAATAGTAAGTAGATGGACTTCTGTCCTTTTCAGCCTCAAAACCTATATCATGTTACAGATGTCTCACATCCAAAAAGCTTGCAATGCAGTGTTGGGAGACTACATAAGGAAATGGGGCATACTGGAAAGTTGTGAATAGAACTAAGGCCAGTTGCAGACAACCACGCTGCAACTGACCGGCCGTGAATTAAAGGAACGGGATGTCCCCCGTATGCCGCCCGTGAACGGGCCGTGCTTCCGCGGCTCATTTCATTAAATGAATAGGAGCCAAGGAAGCAAGGGCCGCAAAATAAGACAGCAATAGGACCTGTTCTATATTTTACGGCCAAGACTGTCGCCCTGCACACGGGACAGTGAAATTCACGGTTGTGTGTACGGGCCCATAGAAAAGAATGAGTCAGTGTGCTATCTGTGAAACACACGGATAGCACACTGATCACGGTCACAGTCGTCTGCAACTGGCCTTAGTATGAAACTTATCTCTTTACCTCTTTCCGAATAGAAAGTTCCAAATTCTCTACCCGAAGTCCTTTCTCCAGGTTGTGCAAATTTTCATGCAAATTCTCCTTCCTTCTGGGAGTATAAGGCACAAAGTCACTTTCCAATTTGAGGAACACCACAGGCTCTTCACGGACACAGACAAACATGCATTCCTGCAATAAGATATAATAAGTATTCACCAATTTAAGCCAATTTAACATACATCAAGCCCTATTAAAAAGAGAACCGCTCCACTGATTCCAAAACACTTGAAATTTTCTCACTAGCTCCAAACATATCGGACCATTCAGTGCTGTTTTTTGGTCCCCGATATGCAAATATTGACTTTCTATTGTCAGGCGTGCTATGTCAGGCAGGAGCAAGCAAGGGAGTGCGATTCAGATCTCCAAATCAGAGGTGGACCGTGTCAGAGCTCAGAATCACACCCCCTGCCTGACACTGCCTAAATAGCATATGAGGCACCAAAATTAACAGCGCTTATTTGCTCTGGAATGTGCGGGCTAAAGAAATTCCAACTGTGCCAAACTCAGTTAGGCAGCACCTATTAAATAATACAGAGAGCTGGGCTTTGCAGAAGTGGTAAAAGGTCCTCTTTAAATACAAACTTTTCTAATAAGTAGGATGTCATATGATAGGGTTATCGCTCAGCACCTTTCCAGCAGCCAGACTATGATAACTTAGTTCAAAATTTGGTTTTGAGCTCAAAGCCTGAGGGGAAAGAAAGGACAAGGAGGCTTGACCGGACTAGGTCTATCATTATCCCTTATTGCTGTCTTACAGGGATTGCCCATTATTTTAAGGTTTTTATTCTGTTTTTATGTCCCTGTCCACTATACCAGTGCCTCTGGGGAATTGCAGCACCACTCCTATTACTTGAATAGGAACAGCACTGCCCATCGACAAGCAGTTTCCTGCACCTGGAGGCTGCTGGAACAGCTGGTCTGACACCCACAGAGCATATACTGATGACCTATCCTGTGAAAAATTAATTTTGGGCCAGACAACCCCCTTAAAGAAAATCTGTCTGAAAGGAGAACTTTTGTTTGGACAAAATTATGCAAGAGTATTAGCTCTTAATTCCCCTTCCCTTATCTGGTTTGGTGGTAGATGCAATTTGTCCCCTTAAAAGGAAAACCCCATCAAGGGTTTGACTTATATCTATCACCAAAACCGAACCAGATTGCAAAAAAGATTTCATTATTGATAGGCTAGGCCACAAATATCACATCAGTGGAAATCCAACTCTCTGCACTCACGCTGATCAGCTTTAGGAAGGGGCCTCAGTGCTAGACTAAAGTGACTAGGACCACCATACAAAACTTTCCTTCTGATATTGATGGTTTTGAATAAATAGCAAAATGTTATGTTATATAACAAAAAGAAAAGATACAGCATTATGAAGTCAAATAGTCAATGCATTTCCACATTTCCTAGGACATGAGCAGTGGCCACTACTTCTTTTTGGTACCTTATGTCCATCATTCTGGAGCTTCTGCAGTACTTGCTTGAAGCCACTCAGGCTGGGTTGGCCCATTCCATACACTTCATATCCTCCTTTTGCTTGTCGGAAATTTGGTGCACCAAAACTACTGGTAGTGTTTAGAACATCTAATTTGCTGTACACATCCCGTACCATAAAATATTTACCCTAAAAGAAAATTCAACAGTATTTAGTAATCACTCAAAGGCCATTTACTATAAAAGTCAATGATCATAGAAATCATCTTTCAATTTGACCAAAAAATAAAACGTGCTATTCCACCAACATTGGTCTACAATAGATCTCATGTCCTGTCACTAGATATAGCACTCCTTTCTATCTAGTATAGGGCTTTATGTACCAACAGCATGAGGAAAAATAAAAAAAATTCTTCTGCCAGCTCTTCAATACAGAATACTGCACATTTTAACTTGTTGGTTTTAGATATTGACTATAACTAATCACAGAGGGACTCTTCCACCTATCAAAAATGGAGTCACAAAAAAGGAACTAAATCAGGCTAAAACATAACTTTTAATATCGATAGAATAAAAACATTGAAGTATAGTGCTATTATGAATCACATCCTCAAACAGTAATATACAGTCATATGAAAAAGTTTGGGCACCCCTATTAATCTTAATCATTTTTAGTTCTAAATATTTGGGTGTTTGCAACAGCCATTTCAATTTGATATATCTAATAACTGATGGACACAGTAATATTTCAGGATTGAAATGAGGTTTACTGTACTAACAGAAAATGTGCAATATGCATTAAACCAAAATTTGACCGGTGCAAAAGTATGGGCACCTCAACAGAAAAGTGACATTAATATTTAGTAGATCCTCCTTTTGCAAAAATAACAGCCTCTAGTCGCTTCCTGTAGCTTTTAATCAGTTCCTGGATCCTGGATGAAGGTATTTTTGACCATTCCTCTTTACAAAACAATTCCAGTTCAGTTAAGTTTGATGGTCGCCGAGCATGGACAGCCCGCTTCAAATTATCCCACAGATGTTCAATGATATTCAGGTCTGGGGACTGGGATGGCCATTCCAGAACATTGTAATTGTTCCTCTGCATGAATGCCTGAGTAGATTTGGAGCTGTGTTTTGGATCATTGTCTTGCTGAAATATCCATCCCCGGCGTAACTTCAAATTCGTCACTGATTCTTGTACATTATTCTCAAGAATCTGCTGATACTGAGTTGAATCCATGCGACCCTCAACTTTAACAAGATTCCCGGTGCCGGCACTGGCCACACAGCCCCAAAGCATGATGGAACCTCCACCAAATTTTACAGTGGGTAGCAAGTGTTTTTCTTGGAATGCTGTGTTTTTTTGACGCCATGCATAACGCCTTTTTGTATGACCAAACAACTCAATCTTTGTTTCATCAGTCCACAGGACCTTCTTCTAAAATGAAGCTGGCTTGTCCAAATGTGCTTTTGCATACCTCAGGCGACTCTGTTTGTGGCGTGCTTTCAGAAACTGCTTCTTTCGCATCACTCTCCCATACAGCTTCTCCTTGTGCAAAGTGTGCTGTATTGTTGACCGATGCACAGTGACACCATCTGCAGCAAGATGATGCTGCAGCTCTTTGGAGGTGGTCTGTGGATTGTCCTTGACTGTTCTCACCATTCTTCTTCTCTGCCTTTCTGATATTTTTCTTGGCCTGCCACTTCTGGGCTTAACAAGAACTGTCCCTGTGGTCTTCCATTTCCTTACTATGTTCCTCACAGTGGAAACTGACAGGTTAAATCTCTGAGACAACTTTTTGTATCCTTCCCCTGAACAACTATGTTGAACAATCTTTGTTTTCAGATCATTTGAGAGTTGTTTTGAGGAGCCCATGATGCCACTCTTCGGAGGAGATTCAAATAGGAGAACAACTTGCAATTGGCCACCTTAAATACCTTTTCTCATGATTGGATACACCTGGCTATGAAGTGCAAAGCTCAGTGAGGTTACAAAACCAATTTTGTGCTTCAGTAAGTCAGTAAAAAGTAGTTAGGAGTATTCAAATCAATAAAATGATAAGGGTACCCAAATTTTTGCACCGGTGAAATTTTGGTTTAATGCATATTGCACATTTTCTGTTAGTACAATAAAACCTCATTTCAATACTGAAATAATGTGTCCATCAGTTATTAGATATATCAAATTGAAATGGCTGTTGCAAACACCCAAATATTTAGAACTAAAAATGATTAAGATTAATAGGGGTGCCCAAACTTTTTCATATGACTGTATGGTATGTGTGATATAAGAAAAATACGCACTGTGATGAACCGACCCCCAGTTGTATATTGTTCTTAGAAATGTATTTGTAAGAAGATGTACAACTGGGGGTCGGTTCATCACACGCACTCTATACATCGGGTGAAACAAACACTAATAGTGACACAAGTAATGTCTACATGTGCCCCCTAAGACCCACAGATTGGTGTAGTCCTGTATTTAGTATATGCAATACATGATTCCAAACATTAAAGCGTTAAAAACAACTCCATAGTAAATATCCAACACAATTAGAAAGTTGGATATACATAGAGGCAAATCTGACACAGGACATCAATATTCTGTCCCCGATACATTATGTGTTTGAAACCCTTACAATATATGTAGGGGTATCTCACATGTATTCCACCTACATGAAAATATAAAGCGATTAGAGCCATGTATTATAACAAGCCCAACAAACAGCTGAGACCTAATAGATCCACATCTCAGTGTAAGTCTATTTAACAAGAGACCAGCGTATTGCCAGATCTTAACGTGTTTCCCCCTAGAATATCGGTCCCAGAGTTCATCAGGAGACCCACATGAAAAATAAAAAATGCCCCACTACAGATAAATCAAATCCATTGCAGTAAAAACTGTGTTTTCCAGGTCCTGGTGGTAGATCCTGGTACTCAGATGCTAAGCCTCTGCATATTCTATAGATGTTGACAATAATTGACTTTTTTTTTAATTTTTTTTTTTTATGTCAAACTCTGATGAAAATTTAACAACCTTTAACCTTGTACATCTGCTTGAGTTTTTTTTTTTTTTTTTTTTCTAGAAGCAGACCTTACGTTGGCCCTGTCTCAGAAGATCTCACCTGTACAAGATAGTGTTCCGGCATGGTCTCAGAAATCCTTCCAATAGAATAATTGGCTTTAAGCAAATCATCGTGAATCTGGAACTCTTCTTTACAATTATATCTGGAATACAAAAGCCCACTCTCTATATTTCACGCTGATATGATACTTTTTATGTTCACACTTCGCTTATATCACATTAAAGAACACTAAATGGCATTAAAACTAATGGTTTAAGTGCCGAATAGGGTCATGTTAAAACAAAACATTACTAACCCCTCCATGATCCCATGCTTCTCCAGCCCATGCTGAGCTCCATTTCCTTGCCTTGTGTCGCCTGACATGCAGGAAATGCTCTGAGATACCGATCCAGCCAATCACTGGTGGACCAGAGCAGTGAAGAATTGTGGAGAGAGGAGTAACCATTTGACCATATTAGTAGGCACTTTTAAAAAAAAAATACAATTTTTTTTTCCAGGGCTGGAAAACATGTTTATTATATTATTCAATGTAAGACTGTCATCATGCTCCAGTAGTTTACATTGCAGTGGCCTAAATGGTAAATACGTAACCTAACAAAATGGCTCTTTGAGGAGACCATCTTAGTTTTTTTCTTTTTAATAAAAGGGAACTGTCGGATCTAAAACACCTCCTAAACTAAGAATTGTGCTATGTAGGGGCCTTTAGGAGAAGAAACATACCTTTATGGCCACAAACTGATAAAACACTGCAGAGATAACCATTTTTATGGATATACTGTACATATCAGCCTGTGAGTGCACTAGGGGCAGGGCCTGATTGGTCAGATTTACCTACAGACGGATGCAAATTCTCCAGCACTCCTCTGGAATCGGTGCACAGTGTCTCTCCCCTTTAGCCGTGATTGACATTTTCAGCCTCTGTCTCATTGTTTTCTGTAGGCAAATCTGGTAAATCAGACCTGCTAAAAAAATATCAAATCTGCATTGCTTCAGTTTGTGACCAAAAGTACATTTAACCTAAATGTCCTCAAGGAAAGAAAAACTTTTATGATTACACCTCAAAAATTGCAATGTGCAACCATATAAAAGGTTCAAGGGTTATTCAAAATAGTCAGTCAAGATTAAATGTTCCCCTTAACATTGGTAATTCCATTCACTTTATCTATTGTAGTTTTTTAACCTATTGCATAGTAGCACATCATTTTGTTACTGGGAAAGTGACCTGGTGTCTATGAACAGCTTAAACTGAGTAGCAGAGGTCATCAGTTTTCACTTGTGGAGGTCCAACTGCAGGTCACCTGGCAATGATCAGAGCACTTCTATCTTGGGACAGTCTAATTAAACTATTAAAATAAAACTGGAAAATCCTTTTAAATAGATTCATCCAATGATTCTTTCCAGTTATAAATGTGAATACGCATAAGGATAACTTTTATTTTTTTATTTTCCAAAGCAATATGTAAAACTAGCAGCTGTTGTTCTGACATTTCACTTGTAACTGAATCTACTGCAGTTGGGAAAATGCATAGCGTAATGACTTGTATACTGTTTTACACAAGAAAATCACAATAGCACTATAAAATACTCACGTAATAACAACTGGAGCCACCTTGTTGGTAATTATAGATTTGGCTTTATTGTGAATGCTCACTGTCTGAAACGAGTGGATGCTAAGAGAGTTTCTGTCTTCTGTACTTGAACTTGCACTGCCATTTCCTTGGGGGCTGTCACTAGGGGGCACTGTAGGGGCTGGCTGTTGAGCTGCGCTGGCAGTTGTACCCATACTCCACAAACGCCTTAAGAAAGAAAAAAGAAAATATTATATTAAATCAAAGTTAGTTGGAATTAATAAATTTGTGAGTATATAATGTGAATGCTTTTTATCATTACATATAAATTCCAACATTTGTGATTCAGTCATATTCTAGAAATTCTGAACAGCCATAAAATCAGATGTATTAAGAGGATGTCTAAAACTCTGAAGGTTGCTTACACATCACTTTTGTTTCTCCATGAAATACTATACAAACAAGTCATCAGATTAAGTCTCTTGCATTTTTCTGCACGAAAAAAACACTTAGAGTCACCCAGACCTGGAATAATTTACAGATGTTGTTCTTTGTCTGCAGCCTTCAGATAGAAGGCCATTTGCCAGTTGTCTAATATATTGTGGTTTGAAACATTCAACGTAAGAGTGGGCAGGAGAGGTGGAGTTCATTTGCTTCCATTTGGCAAATGATCTTGGTTGATCTATCTCATTTCAGAATCTGACACATGCACAGATTAGGAGGATGAAGGTATTGCTGCACTTCATGTGGTTAGGGTTGTCAAAAGGTTAAACTCAGGCACTGAGGTTTTCCTGCTCAGTGATAAACATCCGGCTCTACCAGGGATTGTTCAGATAAGACAGATGAAGATCGTGTTCTTTTGGTCATTTCTTAAAGAGAACTTGTCTCATTGAAAAGCCAGTTCAATATGCAGGCAGCATCTTAAAGAGCAGAAGTAGATGAACTTGTCATTCACACAGTGAAATATATGCCCATTCTAAGGTGTCCAGTGGGCGGTCCTATTAAGTGATTAACAGCTATCTCTGCATGCACATTAGTACAGGGATGCTTGTCACTGATAGGACTGCCCACTAGACTCCTAAACCCGGAATGCGAAGAGATTTCAGTGAGTAAATGACAAGTTATACTGGAACTTTTCTTTCTCTATAACATGCTGCTTGGAGATCACACACCATGTTTAAAGGGGAAGGTTTCATTTAGAGTATAGCAAGAAATTTAGAGGGTTGAACCAGGTATAAAACTATAGCCATGAATGGAGCAGTGTGATCTGCTGCGCTATACAGATAGGAGACCCCATTATCATGATTGTGGGGTCTCAGCAGTAGCACCCCCACTGATCAAATAGTTATCAGCTATCCAACCACAGTGCATTATAGGGGACATTTTGTGAAGCACCATCATACTTGTAGATGGTCCAATAGTAGCCCTATTGTCTAGAAATCTAACATGTTTTTAATTAAAAATAATTCAATGTTCTAGTAGATCTAGTTTGCTCATTTCTAAAAATACCAAGCCAAAATAAGATTGCCCTCCCGAGTACATTAATTTTCATAAAGTATCAAGAAAAGAATGTCAAAAAGAACAGGACAAGTTAGCCAGACACTGGCATGCATCAAGATCACAGCTTGTTCCTAATGACTTTATTTTTGTTGTGTCCCTATGAGGATGTCATTTGTCAGGTATTTCCTGCCAGTGCTATCAATGTGTAACACACTTGTAGACTGGTAGCGATAGTAATTGTGTTACATTGTCCTGTACTGCCAGTCTGTGTCATTCAAGGAAGTCCCCTTTCCATAAATAAATTATCTTCGGGATTTCCTCTAGCCATCATAGAAACTCCTTGGCAAATGAACGCTGACAGATTACATAACTGATTCTATGACTGTGCCCCCAAATTTACTTGTTTTCCCCCAATGGGAAAAAAAAAAAAAACTGACTTTTTTAGAATGCCTTTTCATACTGACTTGAATGGAACTGTGCTTGCCGCTAGACAGTGGTCGGCATGGGTGCTTTGAGGTGGACCCCCGCCAATCTATTATTGATGGTCATCAATAGTATACTGCTGGACAACCTCTTTAGGCCAGGGTCCCACATGGCGTAAACGCGCAGTTTAACTGTGGCGGAAACTATTCTAGCAGATCGCATCCACTCATTATGGAAAAATACGCACAGCGGGCACACTACAATTTTCAAAACCATTGCGGTTTTGGAAATCGCAGCAGGTCAATCATACCTACGAAAAAGCAAGCAGCTTCTCTATAGGTATAATGGAAGCAGAAAGTCCGAAGAGGAAACCTCTGCGGACTTTCTTGTGAAAAGCACTGCGGGAAAAAAACAGTGTTGCGTCGCTGCCGTGGTTTTTCCTGCAGCGCTTTTTTGCTGCAGCTCACTACTTGAGGCCTTAGCCTTAAACTCATAATAGAACCTGCTTGTGTATTTCGTCAGTTTGGGGTTTCATACCATTCTATAGCGAAGGCTCTTGTCACATTATCATTACTACTGTTCAGGAAACCCTGAAAGTGCATAGAGACTTAAAAACGTATTTCAGTAATATATATATATATATATATATATATATATATATATATTCAATAATATATATAATAATAATAATAATAATAATAATAATAATAATAATAATAATTAGTCCTTTAATAGTCCCACAATGGGGAAATTCAGTAAGAGAGTCTCAGAGCTGCTGTAACAGGCTGCCACTCCAGCGGCGCCATCTTGGGAAAGTATGCCATCCCATATCCACTGAATAGGGAATAACTGTTAGATTGATAAGATCAATGAGGGTCTGACAGCGGATACCCCCAGTGGTGACAAAAACATGGGTCCCAAGTCATATTTTTAATGAAGCAGTGGTCACATATAAACAAACACACCCCCCAACTTGATTTAAACATTATGGAATGGGCAAAGATCGCTGAGCACTATACTCGGTTATCCCGGTCAGTCCCATAGACAAAGAATGGAGAGGCAGTGCACATGCTCGACCACCAACAATTCAAACGGGGGATTTAGTACCCCAGTTCATGTGGCTGCTGGGGGTCCCCACAGTCAGACCCACACCAATCTAGCAGTTATTCCTAATGTATCACCAGGATATCTCTTCTAATATATATGAGACCTCCCAACTCCCCCTGACAGCAGGAGAAATGTCCAGAGAAATAAGGACCGGCTGTTAAATTCACACATGCCACTGCCAAAAGAGGTCTTTCAGCAGTTATTTCCCCTCTACTTGGCTAAGCGTATATGTATGTGGGAAATTCCAGTGGGGAATGAGGTGCAGTATTTGAAGAGTGTTCGGCTTCACCTATCTAATCTGTATAGCCAACAGCCAAAAATGTTGACAATTATGTCATAAAAATATCAGTACAGTTTATTGTCAAGTGGGAGATAGACACTGCCAGAACATAAGTTAAGTCCTTTCCTCATCTTGCACATTATAAAACAAGACATTTTTATCTGCTCTTTGTAGAGCCATGCTTAGTAGTTCACATGGAAGATCAGATCTTTGTAATGCCAAGGCCTGGATCACAGCAAAATCTCCATGGACAAGAACCTAGTTCTCATCAGAGGCCGCACCATAATAGGCAGCGTTTATGTTATCTGAAGGAAGCATTAATGAGGGCTGAGTCCCGGGAGACAACGGGATGCATTAAAGCAGCCAGTATCAAAGTATGGACTTTTATTTTCAGAATCATGCAGCCGATTTTGTAATGTACTATTGGCTATCATATTACAGATAAACATGTGCTCTTTACTACCTTAAAGAGAAACTACAGCTGTTTAAAAGGGGCGCAACTCCAAATGAAGACCAGTCATGCAAGATTTATATTGACATCCATTTGAGAATACCTCAACCTCCAGGTTGGGGAAGTAAGCAGCTATATAACTTACTCCCTCTATTCACAAGTTAAAAACATGGAGCTTTGCGTGAAATTAAGTAGCTGTACGATGGAGGCAAAGGAAGTTTCTACATATTGTTAGATACAAATATTCCAAATAAAATGCAAAGGTTAAATGCTGCTTCAAACCAAAAGGTGGCAACAAAGAATCAATTAAAGGCAAATGCAAAGTCACTATATTATGTATTCTACTGTATGCTATTTAGTTATCAGGATTGTAGCATAGAACTTGCATTCTTGTAACTTTACATTTTTCACTTTAATTTTTGTTATCGTGCAGTTTAGTCCAATCCACCTGACCTCAACCACCAATACAAAAAAACAAAGATAGTTTTGGTGATTTTGTTTTTTAATTAGCCATGCTAACTATCCTAAAAAACAAAATGTGCAATTCCAGATCTTGCCCTGGTCCAGGTACTCAATAGTCTAAAGGTTTTAATGGGAGAGTTTTCTAGGCAAGCTGTGTGATCTATGCAGAGGTCATTACATAGAGGTGGGTAGAGAAGCTGTGAAATCATCTATTGTGACTGGTGGATAGAGTGCCTTATCTACATGTACATGATGGCTGTGATCATCAGTGTGCTAAGAAGTGAGGTGGCTGCTGCAAAGAATAATGCTTCGTTCACACCTGCGCTTGCTGTCCGTCCATCGCCAATCCAGTGAAAATCTCGGCGAACTGGATTGGCGTCGGATACAGACCGGTCAGCGGCGCATTGGTTAAAAACCCATTCATTTGAATGGGTTTTTAAAGCAGTGCACGGGTGTGCGCTTATACCCTCTGCGCTGCGAATCCTTTTTTTTTTCGTTGGAAACAAAGTCGGACACGCAGGACTTCGTGTCCGACGAAAAAAAAAAGGATTCGCAGCGCAGAGGGTGTAAGCGCACAACCGCGCACTGCTTTAAAAACCCATTCAAATGAATGGGTTTTTAACCAATGCGCCGCTGACCGGTCTGTATCCGACGCCAATCCAGTTCGCCGAGATTTTCACTGGATTGGCGACGGACGGACACCAAGCGCAGGTGTGAACCCACCCTAATCCTGACAGAAAACAGGAAGTCTGATCATATTAACTGGCCAGGACCACAACTGTAGGACTTTAAAGGAAATTTCCAATTTTTTTATTTTTTTTTTGTATAAAATCTATAATTCTTTAAAAATAAGTTTACCTTAAAACATGATTAAAAATAGGTCTTTTACTGTACCTGTACCTCCATATAGTATATATCTCCAATTTCATACAGAGACCCATGGAGTTTTTTTTTCTATTGTATTATGCATGAACCCAAAACAGAAAGAATTGCGTGATGTTCCATTGAACTACATATGTACAAAGGCATTTTCCCATAGAAAAATAAAAGTAATATATTACTTTTATACCAGAAAGTGCTGTTAAATTGGCAAGAGGTTTTGATAATTTGCTTCCGCCATGCCACTTTTCCAAGTGGGTGCGGCATATTTACAGTAGTTTTAACCAGAAACTGGCATAAATGATCAAAATCTGTCAGCTCCTAGCTGCTTAGATTTAAGATTCTGGTGCAAAGTGGCCCTACTTTATTAAGCATGAGCCCTTTGATAAACTAGGTGCATCTCATTCCAACACAGTTTGAAAACTAGCATAGGAAATGCCATAGAGTTCAATGGATCCCATATAGCTTATACCAAGAAAATCAAATAAGGATGTAATTATGTGGATAGGTCAGACAGGTTAGCATGGAAAAGGATGAAATTACCTTATTTTATTTTTTTTTTTCTTAAATTTCACAAAATGTTAGCAAAAAGGATTAAAAAAAATTAAAATAAATGAATTGTTTACAGATACAAGCTATGCAGAATGTGCAGACAGAACGCAGCGTCTAAGTCCAATGGAAAATAAACAGGTTGCTTTGGTTAGCCAAACAATTGTTCAGTTGATTGAGCATTATTCCATTAATTATGATCTTTTGGGCTCCGTGCTCTTTAGGATCATATGGGAACAGCTGCACATATTCATTAGACACAAGTTGTTAATTAGCAACTGACAAAGGGACGGTATAATTAAAAGCAGCACCGCGAGACAAGGACACCAAAGCTCGAGGGACAACAAACTTGAAATGGGTTGGAACCAATACTGACACATTTATGTCAGGGAAGCTGTCATTGAAGAGATCCTAATTTGCATATATATTTTTTTTTCTGGAGCACTGTCTACAAATAAGGGCCCCATGTACACATCCACATTAGGGCCAAGAAATACGGTCTATACTGTGGCTCCTGTGAACTTAACTTACAGCATGTATGCTTCAGAATGAACACCTCTATTGTCCTGTGCTCATATGCTGTCATGAATGCAATATAGTATATGCTGTGACTTACAGAATAAACACTCATTCTGATATTTGGAAATATAATCATAATTTTGGCTGCATTTCTCAGCCCAAATACAGTCATATGGAAGCCCCCATACAGCTGTTAGGTCTCTTCAAGGAGAAACAGTAGCCTTAAAGCTGGCCATACACATGAGACTTTGGACGACCAATAGATTGAGGAGGGGGGTCAATTTATACAAACTGAGTCTGAGCAAGTTGGTGATCTGCCAACCATGACATCTTCAGCCAACTGCTGGCCTAACATATCCAGTATGGTGGATCTTCATTTGGTCTGCAATTGATTGTTTCAAACAAAAAAAAAAAAAAGTTTGTGGCATTTACATAGACGATCATGGGACATTTTAGATATTGATAATCTAATGCATACGGCCAGTTTAGGAGCCAACCAATACCCTGCTCTGTACTTACAGAGAACAAGAACCCCCATCACTCTACCTTTTGGAGGACTTTTTGCTTGGGTGATACACACTAATCTGCAAACATATGAATGGTCTTTCTCTAGCCAATAAGTTGGTTCTGCCACCTCAGGTAACCATTGACTCTGTAGATGAACCAGTGGATCTTTAAATGAAATGTTTATTCTTATAATTTTGCTAACCAAAAGGAGCAAGAGAGGATTTATGGTGTTTACACTGTTTTTTTTTTTTATGAAACCGAACAAATGGAGATTAGCCTCAGGTGACCTAAAATGGCTGCTGCATTATACTCAAGGGTCTCTTAAGTCCCAAGATTATAAAAGGTGGAGGGCCAGGGGACATGAAAAGATTTCCCTTACCTCTTTTGGGCCTCCTTGCTGCATCTGGGTCTCTCTAGGCGATATCATGCACCGGGAAGGGGTAGGGGGGTGTCACTGCTGAGGCCTATGATTGGGCCACCAACAGGCACATGACGTCATTGAGGAGGCCAAGAGAGGGGTGCTGGATGCCATGTAGTTGGCCCAAGAGAGGTGGAGATTTTTTTTTTTTTTCCACTTTCACATAAATTTAGCTATGTTTGCCTTAAAGAGCTAGAAATTGGATATATAAGTTTCTAGGAGCCCTGAGAGTGTTCTATGCTATATTTTAAGACAATTTAAGGTGTGGCTTGTACCGAACTTGTTTGAAAGTAATCTGGGATCCAAGCCACCCGAACCTGAAGCTAAACCAATCCCGAGAGGTTTGGCCATCTCTATAGAGATATATCTATAGTCTTTAACCAATAGTTAGGTCATCAGGAAAATATGAAGTAAAAAACAAAAAAATACAGGGGGGTGATAGATTTAATAATACAGTAAATCTTAGAGAGTGAAACTTGGACTAGACCGTCTTAAAGGAGTTGTGCTGTTATGTACACTTATCCTGTACTGTGGATAGGGGTTAAGTGTCCAATTGATGGGGGCTATATATGATCAGGAGGACAGGCGACCGAAAGTTCCCCTAAAGCCTCCTTGTGAATTGAGGGCCAGTGCGCTTACATGTACATGGGATTAGACTGGCTAGTCTAACGTTACACCAAATATTAGTCGCCTTAGATTACAACAAAAAAGGCACCAACGTTTTGCTTAGGTCATTCCCACTATTAAATAAGCCACGCCCATTTTTCACAGTCCCAGACTGACCACCAGACTAATGACCTGAACAGCAACATAGATCCCTCATTATTCTCTCAGCGCATGTGAAAGCAGCCTAATGGACATCAAAAGGATCCAGTTAGGATATTAAGATTTAGGAGAAGGTCCAGCACATCTAAACTAGAATAAAGAAATATACAAGTGACCTTGGTTAATATCATATCTGGTTCTCTGCATAGAAGAACACAAACTGCTCATACATATCAATAATATATTAGCAACAGGCTACATGCACACAGCCGTGTGCTTTGCAAATGTAGCACACTGACCCATTTATTTCTATGGTCACATATGTACGCCAGTGATTTATCACAGGCCAGTGTATAAGGCAGTGGGTCCAGGACAAAACTCATGACAGGTCCTATACCTGTGCGTTTTGTGGCCTGGGCTCACAGAGCAGTGAATGGGGTTGTGGAGGCACAGGTGGAACACAGATGTCATCTATATGCAGTGGTGAACCTAGCCTCTTTGCTGCCTGAGGCGGACTATAGAAAGACGCCCCCCCCCCCCCCCCCAAAAAAAAAAGCTGAGTTTCCATGCTACTAGTTTAACACACTGTTATCGTCGCACAATATACACAATACACAAAGTTATAAAACAGTTTTTAAAAATTCTTCTTCCTGTATTACTTCAGTATCAGATCAACAACACGGCATTAACAATGACAATAATTTCACACATCTTCTGCTTGGTGGATGGACGAGCCCACGTGGCCCCCATTCTCTATAACAGGAGCCCCGCAGATAGCTGAGTACTGGACTTCGGGTATCTTTGGCACTCCCATTGAAGTGAATGAGAGCCACGCGGGTTCGTCCATCCACCAAGTGACACCTATATATATGGCTGCGGTCAGGCTGAATTCCCACCTAGTGGGGGGAAATACCCAATTCTCAGGCTCAGTGGGGGTCTCAGCAGACAGACCGCCATCACTCAGGTATTTATCCTCTATCATTTAGGTGAATACAGGGCAGTAACATTCTGTGACTTACAGGTGACGTCTCTGACTAATCGGTCACATTTCCCTTCTTTTCCCTTTGGGCCGCCATGACTACTTCTTCCAGCTGTGACTTGTCTCTGTAAAGGTTGCAACACAGACATCTTTGGCTCCTCATTTTTCCAGGCACCTGACCCACATTGTCCTCACCTACACAAAGCCCCCATCCTGCTGCTACCCCCAATTATAAAATATATGATATAACCCCCCCATAATGAATAATACCCCCAAGTGCATCTTTATATTAATAATGTCCGTGTGTACCCTGTATAAATAGCGCCCCTTATTCATAATACCCCAGGTGTTAACTAATTAAAAGGTTTTCCAGGTCATTAATAAACTAATCAGTGGGGTTCAAAAACCCAGGACCCCCACTGATTAGCTGTTTGAATGGTACCTGTGTAAGCGTCGTGACCGCTTCTCTGTTTACATAGTGTAATTCATCTCATAGCGGCCATGTAATGTAACTACAGCCTCGTCCTGTACATGTCTACAGTATGTGACAAGGCTACAATTACATCACACGGTCACTATAAACAGACAGTGTATAATATAAACAGGTGCCATAGCCCATGATTATAGCACCCCATTTACACACACTATAAAGTTCCACAGCAGCCCCTGCACACAGTATTACACAGTGTTATGGCCCGCAGCAGCCCCTGCACACTGTATTATGCCTCTCAGCGGCCCCTGCACACGGTATTATGCTCCATAGTGGCCCCTGCTCACGGTATTATGCCCCGCATTGGCCACTGCACACGGTATTATGTTCCGCAGCAACTCCTGCACACAGTTTTATGCCCCATATTGGCCCCTGCACTGGAATTATGCTCCATAGTGGCCCCTGCACTGGTATTATGCTCTATAGTGGCCCCTGCACAGGGTATTATGCTCTACAGTGGTCCCTGCACAGGGTATTATGCCCCATAGTGGACCACCCATGAACTATTATTATACTCTGGGGTCTTTTCAGACCCCAGAGTATAATGATTGGAGACCCAGGGGAGAATACAAACATAAAAATCAGAGTTACTTACCTATCCTGGACACCGGTGCACTCCTTGCAGCTTTCGGCCCTGTTTAATTGCGCACGCAGGTCACGTGATCAGGCCGGCGACGCGACCTGATGACGTCACCACAGGCCTCAAGCCTGCTCGGAGTTACATCGGATCGCAGGAGGTGAGTAACACTGTTTTTTATGTTCCCTCACCAACCCTAGGCCTCTGATTATTATACTCCGGGGTCTGAATAGACCCCGGAGTATAATAATAGTAGTATTTGCGGCCCGCGGCCTAACTTACCGATACCCGCGGCCGCTCACAGCAGCATCCGCTTCCCTTTCTGCGGCCCATAGCAGAAGGGGAAGCGGGGGCGGCCATGAGCAGACGCGGGGATCGGTAAGTAAATAGGCCGTTACGTGCCGGGGATACTCCAGCAGGCAATGGCCTATTTATATAGATAAAAAAAAGTTATACTCACCTGCGATGCCTTGATGCAGCCGCCGCCGCCTCCTCTTCTTGTCCGCGACGTCTGTGTCTCAGCGTAGGCGGCGTGATGACGTCATTGTATCGCCGCCTGCGCTGAGATGCGACGTCTTGTAAACCAGCCCAGGACAGGCCGCGCTCAGCTCTGTTTTTTTTTTTTTTTTTTTTAAAAGCAGCCTGTCCTGGGCTGGTTTACATTAAATAGTAAAAATGCCGCCCCCCGGACAGTGCCGCCCGAGGCGGCCGCCTCACCTCGCCTCATTAGCGGTGCGCCCCTGTCTATATGCCATCCGTGCTGTTCAATCACAGCCCAGCTACATGCACATGGTCATGTGGATGTAGCCCAAGTTGAATTGTAATAAAGTCACATCCATGAGATCTTACTCTCAGTGTTAGATATATTAAACACGTTAAAGTGTGTAGCCCTATTTGGGGGGGGGGGGTATGAGTATTATCCCTCCCGCAACAGACTCTGGCGCTGACCTGTGTGTATAATGGGACCTGAAGCCTTCGCTGAAGGGAAGAGTGGGAACATATATGAAATATATCAGTGCCTCCACCCAGGATAGAGCCTCTGTATTACAGGGAGGATCTCTTCCTGGGACTTACCCATGAAGTACAGTTAGCCTTAACAAGGATCACTGTACTAATCTCACAGTCTGAAGAATACATACAGATACCACATAAGGTTATAACAGTAGCTTTATAAGAATCAAAAGGGTAATAATACATACATAAAATATACTCAGAACACAGCAGTACTACAACAACCAGCAAGTCCTCAACCGTCTTAGGTTATATACCCGGGTATATATATAAATATATAGCAAGAGTCCGGTGCACAATACCTCCAGGCAACAGAAGAGATGCAGGGGCCCCTGTGGATGACTGTGGATCCTCGGATTCTTCCAGGAGATGACAGACAGCCGATCAGGAGATGATGATGATGGTGAGATTCTTCACAGGCAGCAAACAGGGCGACGGTGACGGCAGTAGATGCAGGCCTGACTACCCTAACACTGAGTCCTTAACCTGCCAGCTAAACTACTAGTGCCACCGGGCCTCTAACTAGCTAGTTGGCCTTCGGAAGCCTAACCTATCACTGCCCTGAACTATATATATATATATATGGATCCCTAACTACGGTTACTAGCTAGGTCCTGTGAGTATATAGGGGGTAACACATACCTAACTATATACTGTGAAGTAAAGAGGAACAAGTGGCTCTTAGACTCCCCCAGACATAACATGTCTGTCTCAGCAGCTCTGCTCACATCTCTCCCCCCAGCAGCTCTGCCTCACATGTGTCTGACTCACTGTATTTACAAAACAAAACTTGCACTAAATGCCTGGGGTCTCTGAAGCCAAACTGCAGGGGCAAAGAAGCCAGATACATTATATACTAGTAGAAATGGCAGTTCCCTACAAGTGTCTCTCAGGATCAGAACAAAAAAATTTCACAATAATGTGTAATGCATAGTTACAATGCATAGTCCAAGATGTTGGCAGCCGAAATAGGGAGGTTAATGGGGAAGAATGGTGGAGAGGTATAATGCTGAGCTTTGAAGATACTACCTTCTGCTGTGTTCAAGAGCAGTAATGTACCAAAGCAGTGGTAGGAACAGTGGGGAATTTACTATTACATGTACGACAGAAAACTAGCATACAAGTAACACATATTTGCACCAAAGATGTGCCACTTTGTTCCTGCGCACCGCCTACCACTTTGTAAAAAAGCAGATGAGATCAAGGTGTTCCTGGTTATTGATGCCAATGCCCTGTCCCAACAGAGTTACTGTAACTCACAGCAGAAAACTGACGTGAGTTGGACCTGAAATCTATGCCAGTCCCTGACTGATCTAGATTTCAGTTCTGATGTGTGGGACCTCCTGAAGTGGAAACAGAATTATTAAAAACCCTTGTTTGTTCTACAGCTTTTTCTTTTGGATAGCAGTCTGTGCCGGACATACCTATCCAGAGGAACTACATTGTCAGCAAACAAGAGGGTGGGGAATTGGCCAAAGAATGTTGGGTGTTAAGTAATGGAGGCCATTTTGATGTTTGCTATGGAGGAATCTAAATCCATTATTCCTCATAAGTTCTTTAAGAAATGCCTTGCAGCACGATTATCCATTAAACTCTATGATGGAGGTTAAATTGAATGTCAGTACCATCATCATGTCATGTGGAATTACCACTTGACCATAAAGAGGGTAAATATACCACAAACGTTAATGTGTGCAAACAATAGAAGAGTTCACCCTCATAGTACCCATCATCGTGTGCTCCAAGGCATAACAAACGGCTTTTGTGTGGAACTTTAGTACATAAAAACACATCCTGTAGTGGAGTAAAAGAAATAATGCAGCATTTAACATGGCACTTGCATCAGAGGAAAAAAAACAAAACAAAAATACACTCAACAGATAAAATTAGTTACATAATATAAAGCTCTATTCATATCATTTAGAATGTAGAAATCCTTATAAAATGCCTGGATGGAGGCACAAAGAGAACTTCATATTCTAAAGTGCATCCATAATATTTTTTCATTTTGATAATGGACCCAGGGAGAATGCATTGAATTATCACAGAATGCAATCGGATATGAAGTATGTCCAGAGGAAGGAAAGGATTTAAGGATTTTATGCCATATACTGTGACTGGTTATTGAGGATAATCCAAGCAAAAAAACTAGCCCCAACCAATCTCTGCAGAAGAAAGTATCAAAGTCTTGAAATCATGTAACCCAGGGAAAGCAGACCGTCAACATGCCCTCAAAAGGAATGTCATATGACCATGTCCACAGGTGTAACTTGAGACTCCTAGGCCCACTGCAAAACCTGCAACAGGGCCCCCAAACCCACCATGTTCCATTTAACCATTTAAAGCAGAATTACAGACACCTATGAGGGATAGGGACAAGAATCTCTCACATTGAGGAGAGCACCAGTAAAGGTGTGTAGAGATTTTAATTGCCTTTTGCCCTCTACTTAGCATCTACATATCACAAGGCATTATGGGAAAGGAGCTGGGGAGCTCATGCGCCCTCTATTGGATGTAACAAATCCTCAATTTGCTTTTGACTCACCGAGCCTTGAGACAGCAAAAGGGATTTTAGCCAAGCCAATTTCACTTATCTGCATACAGCGCTGTTTCCGGATTGTTGTCCTTCATCAGTACAGAGCAAAGTGAATTGGCTGGCTTAGTGGGAGGCAATGAGTGGGTCCCTAACCCACTCATTGCCTCCCACTAAGCCAGCCAATTCACTTTGCTCTGTACTGATGAAGGACAACAATCCGGAAACAGCGCTGTATGCAGATAAGTGAAATTGGCTTGGCTAAAATCCCTTTTGCTGTCTCAAGGCTCGGTGAGTCAAAAGCAAATTGAGGATTTGTTACATCCAATAGAGGGCGCATGAGCTCCCCAGCTCCTTTCCCATAATGCCTTGTGACCTATGAGGGATAGTTAGAGAAGAATGCTATACACGTACAAAATACTGTTCTTGCTGGCGCAGCAGCTCTGCCAACACAAGGCTCCTACTGCAACAGTCGTGGTCGGTGCGTACACCATTCACAGCCATTTAGCCTCTTAGATGCCATGGACAATAGTGACTGTGGCATCAAGGGGGTTTGTATCCTCATCCTGGGACACAATTTACCCATGCACCTTCATGTCTGCCAACTTGGTCCAAACATTTTATATTTATCCCACCAACACAAGCCCTGACACAATTTATGGCCAACTGACACTTTGGTACTGTTATCAAAGTCTTAACGACAAACACCCAAGAAAAAGGCCTCAGAAGATGTATTTTTTTGAAAATATTCTGAAGTGCCAAAATCCCTCACCAAAGCAGGCTCAATTTTGCCTACACACAGTTGGAAAAGCTCAGGCTCTTCTCTGGAATCAGTGCCCAATGTCGCCCCTTTAGTGATGGCCATTTCTGCATCACAGTAGTCTATAGGCAAATCTGGTAATTCAGGCCCCGTATCCTTTGTACCTGCAGGCTGCATAACCATAAAAAGAGGATTATGTCTGGGGCCACAAACCAAATAAACAATACAAAAGGTAGGTTTCTTCTCCTATTAAAAGGCCCCTACATGGCACCATTATTGGTTTGGGAGCAATTTTGGACCTAAAAGACTGTTTAATTGAGAATTGTGGATTTCCTCTCTTTAATGCAAAGGATAAAACCATACAAAAAAAAAATACTTACGGAATAAACATGGAAGCTTTAATGAACAGAGTATAAAGTGTGGTAGTGGAGACAGCTGTTGACCTAAGATTTTACTAAAGATGGTCATACACATTAGAGGCTGAACCCACCAATGTCAGCAGGGCCAGTGGCCCAACTGATGTGGATGGGGCCCTCCTGAGTCTCTCTCAATGACAGATATTGGGGGGAAGGGGGGGATAAAGATCGGTCATTTAGATTTCAACTCTGCCAGGATTTACTCTGCTCCTTACTCAAATTCTCTTTTATATCATATAAACCTTTATAACAGAGTTCACCTTCTATTATATTCAACTTGCAGATAGGGCAGCAGAAATCTCACCGGTTCACTTTAAAAGCAATGCACCCCCCACCCCTTCAAGTTCGAAAAGGTACAATGAGGATCTATCTATAGCTATATACGTGCTATTATTTTCAAGGCATTACTGCAATGATAAACCTCACCTACTGTGTGCCTCAGCACAATCCTATGAAGAGGTCATACACCATCATTGTAATAAATACAGATACTTCCCCTTTTAACTATATGAGTTTTTTTTCTAGTCATGAGGATGAACAAACATTTAATACTACATTTCACACAGTAAAAGACACTTAGATAAAACTTAGATACCTTCATTGAGATAAAACACAGGAACTAGAAAATGAACTAGTATATTATGGTTTACTACCTACCAGCGAATCTACATAATACACTGCTGCTTATGTACACAAGTATATAAAGATATCGTCCTTAGATGATTTATGCTTCTAGGAAGTACTACTTCCTAAATTGTATGCACTGAATATCAATAGACAGTGTTTGCTTAGAGAAACAAAGAACAGGTCTGTAATACAAGATGTGTGTGGAGTCCACTCTCAGCAATGAATGTGATAGTACACAATAATCCAGTACAACCTCCAATCCAGCAGCTGTGAGTCACAACAAAAAGCAGCTGACTTTGTATTGTTTGGTTTGTTTTGTGAATACATACAGTTGGTGTGAGCTTCAGATCATGGCCTGGGCACCATCTCTAGATAGTCAGCCAATCTATTAATACCATAAGATTTTTTTTGCAACATTTAAGCATGACATGGTCTAAGAGAGCAAATATGTTCCACAACATGTTCACACCTCAGAGCTTACAGGTTATAAATACCTGTGTACAAAGCAATGCCGATCAGACACAGGACACAAAAGCTCCCTGCTGGTAAATGGTGCCAAGGATTGTTTACTTATAGCAATACCAAGTACACTCATGATTTTAAAGGGATTAAAAGGGAAGTAAAGCAATGTGTTATACTATGGCCTCTTATAGGATGCTAATGTCATCCACAAATATAAAGTAATGGTGTTTAAAGATGGGATAATGTCGTCATCATGGTGACAGACTGTAACCACTTGCTGTCACCTTCATGCTATAGTCACCTTCTTGAAATGAGAATAATATATGGCATTCAACTGCACAGGAAAGATACACTTTAGACAGTTGTCAGATGAACCTCTATTCTTCCAAACACCCCATAGATATGTCCACTGGGCCCATCTTCATTGTTCTCAATAGGTAGAGAGGAGACACCTCTGGTAATGGCAAAAGAATTGGGCATGCTCAAATTCAAATTTTGTTGCCCAAAATCTGCTGTCAGAGTCAGGACACCACCATACAGATTAAATGGTTGGCCGACCTGGCCAAAATCAGCAGATTTGTCTGTCAAACATCTATTGTGTGCAGCGACCTTAGATTTTCTGTCTCTACCAATAATTGAGGCAATTCATCCACATAAAGTGCCCCTGGCTTGGAACAGAGGCACTTCAATTGGTTATGGGTAATAGAAATACCCTTGTTTTAAACTAATAGGTGCTAAAAGCCCTATACAGCCCACAAAACAAAGCAAAGCATAGTACATAACTTGTGCCAGCTGAACAGGACATTCTTGTGAATGAGACAAAGCTACAATACCCAGCTAATAAGGGTACATCATGGTGGTATATGTTGCAATTTAATCAATAGGGTGCAGCACTTCCGTGAACCCCACAGTACCTCCCAACAGGTGCTAAGAATCACACCCCATCAATCTGAAACTGATGGTCGAGCCTAAGCCTACATTCACATAATAGTGTGGCAAAAATCTGTTTTGCACCCGTGGGGCGAATGTTTACATTAAATTACAGTGTATGAAGGCATCTGTGAAAAAGGACAAAAATAGAGCACAATCTAGATTTTGAATATTTTGATGGTCCGTGACAATGAACCACCAAAATATTGGTCATGTGAATATCTCCCATTCACAGGCAACAAAATTAAAGGGGTTGTCCAGTTTCAGAAAATAAATGTTTTCTTCCAGTGGATAAAAATCAGTCCATGGTGCACAGCATGCTACAAGACAGTTCTGCTTACGGAGCTGTGACTGTAACAAGCCGTGCACCTGTGTGTCCATCAAAGACCATGGACTGTCCATCACATGAGAGTCAGCAGAGATCTAGAAAACCATGAGGAATTGATACAGAAAGTATATTGGAAAATTGTAGAACTTTTCATTATACAAACAATAACGTATTTGATGAAATTGAATAACCCTTTTAATGCAGCCGTGTGACAGCTGTTAAAAAAAAAAAAAAAAAGGTTGTCGCATATACCATCAATATTGTAATCTCAGAAAACCCCTTAAGGCCACAAGATGGGGGAATACTGTATATTGCATGTAAACTCAATCCTTAGAAACCACTTCCTTGTTTAGTAACCAAACCAAAATGACAATATAGGATACAGTGTCATTTCTATACAATGAGTTGTGCATGCATCTGAAAAGTCTGGGTGAAGTAGATTAGAAGAAGTTGTCGGTTATATGATAATGTTTCCTTCTGATAGAAGATAAGTAGTACAGATATTATTAGCTGGTTCCTAAATTGGCTCTACTTGCACGAGAACGATTGCATATATCGGTTTCCTAAAAAAGCCGCAGTATTTGTTTAGACAGAGAGAACTACAGTAGCTTGAAGTAGAAATACTTGGCTGGTAGACCAAATGTTCCATCCTGTTGAGGATCCCCTGCAGTTAAGTTGCATTTACATGGAGCAACATTTCAACCATGGACATACAAGTTACATGTAAAAGCGTTTTAACCAATATATAGAAAAGGGTAGAAAGCCACATAGGTGGCAAGCAACTCCTATTATGTGGTCAGCATGTGTCCTGGCTGTCATAAGCAAAATGAGCCCAAATAGCGGGAAGGTTTGGACATGCTGATATGCACCATTTTTGTGCGTTTTTGCCACTGCAGTAATCCTCCCATCCACAATGGACACATTACAAAGCAGATTTTATCAGGGAGAACAGTGTTTTAGCAACAAACACAATGACAACACTCATCCGTTCCAGCCGGTTCATTCGGTATAACATGTAGGTATTACTTTACACAACACACTGCAATAAAACGTGTCATCTACCAGTAACCAAACACAATGCACTGTCACAGAACATGCTCATATTGTAGAGATGCAAGTGTAATGGAAGCAATGCCTCATGTCATACATGTACGCAACTCCCATTTATTAAGGTCTGGCCAATCTCATCTAAGAAAATGCTACAATATAAAGAGGAATATAAACCAAATAGTCAAAAATAAAATAAGGTTAAAGCATGACTGTAATACAATATCAGGTCAGTAGATGGCATATATCCAACAACCATTTGCATGTTCTCAAAAAAAGATTAGAAAGGAATTGGAAAAATAAAATAGGACTACACGCCTCAAGGCAACAAGTGTTTGCATAGTAGCTGCAGAGCCACAAGTTGCCAGTCAATATCACTCACTTATTCGCCTCTACAGTCAAACATAATGCAAGAACAATAAGAATATGTCACCAATGTAAGGAGGGGAAGGTAACTATTAAAACTGCATTTCCAGCACAATGCTGCTAAAGATAGGCATGTGTCTAATGGAATACATAATCCGCACAGCTGCAGGATACATCTGCCTTTACTTCACAGATTGAAAAGGAAGCAAATGGCAGATCTGGCCTAGTTATTGTCATGTGTACAAAGTGCTCCTATATCCCCTGAGGCATTTCCTTTGTCTGCTCATATGGAGCCAACGCTGTGAAAAGCTGGGTAGGTAGAAAGGTCACTGCCTACAGGTTTGATTTTTCAGGTTCTCTCCAGATTACTACTCCGCATAGAGACCACATTAATGGGTATGAACAAATGTAGGTGTTGCCATCATTTCTATTTTGCACACATAAAATACCAATATGTGCAGACATTTTAATCCTATGTTCTCATTTGATATCTTAAAAAGAAATTCCCTAATAAACCATTGCTATCAGGCTTGCTTCCTGTAACAGCAGGTGTGCCCTCGTAATGCCCATGTATAGCTGTAAGGAATTTTCAGACTTTCCCTGCTCTCTGCAAATCTGTCGGCAGACATACATCTGCAGTCTGCTGACAGATGAAAAGGGCAACACTGGAGATAATTAATATTTAGCACCATATGAGAGATACCAAATGTTAAACAACTGATTAATATACTATACATCGGACTCACTAAACAATTTTTATTGCTGCATATATTGCTGTAGGTTCCCAAAAAAAGTTTACGCTGGTGTATTAGTAATAAGCTTGCCATTTTTCAAGAACAGGACTTGGCCAAATTTGGGATTATTACTGAAAAATTTGGACTGTTCTGTTGCCAACTGTCCTGAAATTACCAGATGTTATAGGTGGCTACCATGAGTTTTACAAAGAGACAATTTCATTGAACTTTATATACTGTAAACTTTCCTACTTTAAGATAAACTAGAACCAAAGATAGTGTCAGTGATAAGGCCATGAAGTGAAGACAGTCGAAGAGAGCAGCAACGAGAAGTCAACCCACCATTGTAAGTGTAACATGCTATAGAAGCATCAGGAAGTGACCTCATTACACTTTGCCATTTCCCTTTGCACATCCTGAGAAACCACATCTCATAGTTAACAAAACAGCAAGGTCGGACAGAAACAAGAGAGCGGGAACTTCCATGTATACAATTTAGAATAAAATGAATGTCAAAACTATAGTCACTAAATGGATACATTGAGCAGCTAGCAATATACTATAAGTGGCTCCTTATTGCTAACTCTACAGTCTGAATATATGCAGCAATACGAGACAGTGATGTGTGATGAGATATCAATGTGATGCATAGATCTTTCTCTTACATGTTGTAGTAAATCTTTTATCATAGACTCATCTTGAGTACTGGATGAATGTGAAGACAGATCACATGAATTTAAGAGTAGGTCCACATGGGATTAGCCACAGCGGTCTTGCTGGCGACTAATCCCCTACGATGCACAGTGGCAGCAAAGTGGATGAGAGGTTAACAGATTTCACCCAATGTGAAAAACACCAGAAGCACAAAATGACCTGTGGTTCAGGTCTTCAAACCAGTGTGACCATTTATACCGACACCGATTATTGAATACATTTTGGGGAGGTTTTGCTGGTGAAGAATTTGGGAAACTGGACTGGAGCATTTCTGCAGTGGGAAGTCGGCAGCTGACACTTCCTTTCTTCATGTTAAAACATCACTGCCACCTCAACATGGCATAATGGTATAACAACAAATACGATTGATCTGTAGAAAACCAACTATCGTCTTCTCTGCACAGTCATGCTCCTGGTCATTTATTGTGCAGTAAACCGCAACACAGCATAGCAAGTGACCAGGAACATTGCTACTGGAAAAATCTTAGTCGAAATCTTTAACATTCTGAGGATTGGTGGGAATCATGGTAGTCAGACCTCCACTGGTCAGAAAGTGTTGGCTATATAGTAATAATAGACCGTTACTTTTTAGAATGAGATTAATACTTTAAATACTGTTTGCATATATGGGTTTGTCTGGATATATGGTAATTATTCTGCTTTCACATGGTCATTGTGTATAAACTTCTACCGAGTCACCAAAAACACATATCAGTGATCACATAAAACACTTGAGAAGTGTCAGCAATTTTTCACAAAGCAACACAAAGACATAGTAACCTTAAAATATACCAGAAAACAATAGCATACAGTTTAGAACTGCCACAAAGAAAAAAGCAATACTGATAATAATAAGGTTCTGCATTGTAACTATAAGTGCAACTCTAATATTAAAATGTGCACGATAAGTATACTAATACCACTTGTGATGAATCGACCATCAGTTGTATATATTTCTTAGGAATGTATTTTTGCTTGCTCATATCAGTCCTCCTCCTACTTGTAGGAATGTTGTGCTTAAGTTGGGTTTACACTGCTGGATGATACGCTTCAGTGGTTTTGTGTGTGTACCAGGGGAGATGGCCTACTCTAGCCAGCCAGTGTTATTATCCTCGGACAGATGTCCATGGGGGAGAGAAGGCCAGTGACCTTAAGTTCACCCACAGACATATCTCTCCCAGCACCTAGGAAGGTACCCATCTCTCCGAGGGTTCTGCAAAGGAGGGAGAAGGGGGCTGCCAGGGGAGGAGGTGTGGGTGGGGCACTAGCCATATGCTGAACGGAGAGTGAGATTCTTGGTCATTCAGCAAAGAGGCAGCAAGAAGTTCTTATCTTGAAGATGATGTGAGGGCATTTCATGCTGTGGAATGCAGCATGGGCCTAGCATTGAGGCCTGAAGCCTTTTCCTTTGTTCTGGATAGCATGTAGAAGACATGTTTCTGTAACTCACTGAAGAAAGCGACCTAGGCCCCAGAAACTGCTGTGGCCTAGAGAAACGGACTACAAGCCTGTGTCGGTATTTTTTCTACTTTGTGTGCTGTATTTTACCTTTATCCATAATCTGCTTGTTTAGTCATTGATATATATTTCTGTATATGTTAATGCTTAGTTCCGACCCACTTGGGATAATAAATATATAAAATTTAAAAAGCTCGTCTTGGTATTATCCTATCAGCCCGAAATACTCACTGGAGGGGAGTGTGAGGTAATTGAAGCGATCTCAGGTGTGTTGAACGTGGGTTCGGCAGGACGAAATCGTTCACACCACAGTCTTTTTAAAGACCAACAAATGTTATAGAAAATGTCAGTCTGCTGAACGCAGAAGGGCGTGAACGTGCACACACACAGTCCACCTTCCATTTGCATCCATTTCATATGTCCTTAAGACTCAAATACAATGGAACAAGTTGCAGTGTTGGCACTACTAGGTGCGAAGAGCGTAACGGCTTAGTCACACGATTAAGTTTTTTTTTTTTTTTTTATTTTACCGGCCGAGTGCATACTGGAAGATAACCGGTTTTCACAGATCACTCAGATTTTATCTAATCAAGGGATTTGTGAAAAACGGCCTGGGTAATGACATGTTCTATTTTTTTCAAGGATCGCTCACATGGACCATTTAAACGATGGTCATCTGAATAGATTCTATGTTTTCAATAGAGCCATGTGCTGGTCATTAAAAAAAAAAAAAAAAAAAAACTAACAACACATGGCCGTGAAACTCTGACGTGTGAATAAGCTCTTACTAGGTACCTTGCACCACCACTTGACACTTGCTCTGTGATGCATGCAGCAAAATAAAGACATCACACTGCCTTCGCTGTTCATCAGGAGCCCAGCCACAAGTGGGAATGTATGCTGGAGTGGCAGTGATTTATTCAGGGGCAGAGTAAAGGTATATATATTTTAATAACCAGGGGCACAGTGGGTGCATTTTTTCATAATCAGGGTGCAGAATGTGGGTATTTTTAAATTGGGACAGTTTTTGTACAGAGGTTGACTCTGTTACTCTATTTCTGTTAAGAGCTTGGTTCTTGTATGGGTATGAAACTACTTTACCTGTTTTTCTTATGACAGGTAAGGAGCATCAAAAGCAGATTTCACACAGGGAACCACCCCACCTAAGGCCAGCCAACCATTTTTAGTGAGATCAGCCAACTAATTTATGCTTATAGTGGTCTCCTGACTCTCAACAGATGATTTCTGGCAAGTTAAATATTAGCACTCAATCCTTTTATTCTCCATGGAGATAAACTGCCACTGGAGGTTTCTACCAGCAGCTAAAATGGGGCCCGGGAATTTGTTGCAGGTAGACCTGGGGGTTCCAAACTGGTTCTGACTCTGGGACAGGTAATTGCCTGTACTATGGGGACTGGATGACTATAGTAAAGCCTGGTCCCATAGCGCAGGTAACTAACTGTGCAAACAGGAGAGGAGGCAGAGCAACCCGGGGGACATGGGTTAGTTCTGAACACATTAACTGGAGTCGGAATCAGTCCTGAACCTTCCTCCAGGTCTAGCTGCAACAAATGCCCAGACCAACGCAAGTTAATTTCAAGTCCCTGGATTACCCCTTCAATTTACTATCCTCTTCCCACAATGCACGTGCTTGGCTATTGGCTGTACTATGGGCGATGTCTTTTCACACCAAAGTACAGCCATGAACACTTCAGGTTGATGCCTTAATTTCATGCCAGGGCAGGAAAATTGTCAATATTAGAAGTGCACCTTTTGGGAACACTGTGCTAAACGTCAGAGCACTAAGTGCGGTTACCAGTCAGTGTGAAGGGACCATAATGTAAGATGGGCTTTCTCCAAAAGTGAGCAGAACAAGCGATAGCGGTAGCCTGGAGGTGCAAGGATTCATGTGAACTTTTGCTGCTGTGGGACTAAATCTCCAATGCTGTCTTAAAAGGCCATTACCTGTTATGTGAAACCACTCAATGTGCTGTGTAACTTCTCTGAACTTCTGTGAAGATCATCTGTAACCAAAAACAACCTCATGTAAAGGGCCTGTATAAATGTCAACTATGGGTGTTGGTGTGTTTTTTTCCTCTAACCTCTGGAAGCATTGGTATAGTGGGAATCCAGCACATAGAAACAAAAAAGATTGACAGCAGAAAAAGACCACATCTTCCATTTAGTCTGCCCTTATATTATATACATTTTTATCTTAGTATAGACGTGTTTATCCCAGGAATGCTTAAATTTACTTACTGTAGATTTCCAACCATATCTGGAAGTTTGTTCCAAGTCTCAGCTACTTCAATGAAATAATATTTCATTGAAGTAGTTGAGATTAATATCAGATTGTGCCCTGTGTTTAAATGTTTTTTAAAGTTTAACACACTTTCTTCCTGAACCTTATCCATTTAACATATTTAAAGGTCACTCAGTCATGTCCCCCCCCCCTTCTCCTCCTTTCCTCGAGGCTGACAGGTGTATGGGCTCCATGCCATCTTCCTCTCTTCTACGGTCTACAGATTAGCAAAACCAAAGTAGCTAAGTGAGTGGGGTAACACATTGCTGCATGATGTTCACAGACTCCTTAGAAGCCAGTTGTAATGAATGTGTCCGAAACAAAAGAAAGACTATATGCAAAGCTTCTTAGTTTTATATTTTCCATGGATTGCAGACACACACATAGCCACAGAGTCATGAGGGTCCAGACAGAATACCTTATGGTATGCATGGTGTCCCTCAATTAGAAAGAAGTTTCAGCAGTGCCTTGGAAAGGAGAAATGCAAACTGCTGAATTCTGTGGATGTGGAATCTTGCAGTATATTTCCATATTTATTATAGACACGCAAGAGTCATCTGGACATTTTGTATCTGTGTTAACCATAGTGTGTAGCAGGTAAAGTGCTTTTTCACCCTACTTGCACAGAATATAGTTATAGGATTGTTTTGGTAGTTCCTGATTTATAACCAAGGTTAAACCACAATCGGTTCTGTAGGAAGGAAAGAAGGAGCATTGAATTGCTCTGTTGAGATACTGGGGAAAAAAAAAAAAAAAGAGCCCATAGCTGTTCTTGCTGGGACCTCAGCTGTTTGTGTCCATCCCTGGTGTGAATGTATTATCTTCACCACAATTTTTTTTTTTTTTTTTTTTTTTAATTCACTCCTGGTTTAAGCTCCAAAAACTGCAAGGTGTCTTCTTATAATTCTAGTCTTGCTCATTATAGACTTGCTTATTATAGATTTAGTAGTCCCGTGGGCGGACCTACTCAGTGATTGACAGCTTTCCTGTGTAAGTGTGCACACAGAGATAGACTTAAATCACTGGAGTATTATATTAAGTTATATTGACTCATTCCAATTCCCAATACTATTTATCAATCTGCTCAATAACATGCTGCCGGCAGATAAATTCAGCATGGCAGGCTACTTTTAACGGGGATCTGCTAGCAGTGAATTTTTCAGTATAATTGTACAATAGACTGCTGCCTGTAAAAAATTTTTTACTTTGCTCTATTGATGTAGAGACTCTTTATTCTTCAATCCCACATGAAGCAGGTTTAAGAGCCATTGACCATTTCTTGAGATCACGGGGCATACAGAATCAAGCCCATAACAGATTTGTACTGGATCTATTGGAGTTCTTACTTACCCACAACTTTTTCCTGTTTGATGGCCGCCATTACCATCAGCTCAGGGGCACGGCCATGGGGAATCCCTGTGCATCCACATACGCCAATTTGCTCCTGGGCTGGTGGGAGGAGGTCATAGTCTTTGCAGACACAGGGGGCCCAGGGCCATCACAGATTGAGTTGTGGGTAACATATATTGACGATATTTTGGTTCTCTGGAGAGGTAATAAAGAATCTTTTAAATCATTCGTCGATAGTTTGAACTCCAATGATATTGGTTTATCTTTTACCTTTGAAATTGGAGAAAAGGACTTACCATTTCTTGATGTTTTGATCTCAAGGGATGGTCTAGGATATCTTAAAACAAAAGTTTTTAGAAAACCCACAGTGACTAATTCCCTCCTCCGCTGGGAAAGTCACCTTCCCCTGCCCCTCATAAAGGGAATACCTAAAGGACAATACTTTAGGATTAAGAGAAATTGTAGCTCTAATGATTTTGTTGTGCAGGCGGATGATTTAAGATCCTGTTTTCAACAGAGGGGTTACCCAGATACTATCCTTAAGAGTGCATATCAAGAAACTTGCAGAAAAGACAGGGTTACCCTATTGGCCAAAAAAGAGAAAGATGTAGGAGACACAAATGAGGTCAGATTAATAGCGACCTTTGATAATGGAGCTAAAGCTGCCAGAAAAATGCTGGAGACACACTGGGGTATTTTAACGTCTGACCCAGACTTAAAGCAGGCGATTGGGCCATACCCCAAAATAACATACAGAAGGGGTAGATCATTACGGGATAGGCTGGTTCACAGCCATTTTGAGTCTCCAAAACCATCTATCTGGTTAAAACCCCAAAGACTGTTTTAAATGTAGTGGTTGTGTAGCCTGTCCATTCTTAATATCGGGTTCTGTATTTATGGACTCTATGTCTAAAACACAATTTGTTATAAGAGAGTTCATTACAGGAGTGATTTATAGAGCAGTCTGTAAATGACAAAAGCAATATGTAGGTAAAACGAACCACGAATTGAGAAGGAGGATAGGAGAACACCTAGGTGATATTAGAAACAACAGAGACACACCACTAGCAAAACATGTAAATCTTGAACATCCTGAAGATTTGGAATGTTTAAGATTTATGGGCATTGATGTGGTCAATGCGACCATCTAGAGGGGGTAATTGGGAACGTTTGACGCTCCAACGTGAGGCTCAATGGATATTTCGCCTCAATACTATGTCTCCTTTTGGCCTGAATGAGAATTTGAACTTTCATTGTTTCATCTAACGGCAACCGATATGGACATACCTGATAGGGAATGTGTTTACAGTTGTGAGATATGCTTTTCATTTATATTGAATGTCACTGGCTAAAAATTGGCTGATAAATATCGTATTCCTAAAATCATGGCTATATTAGCCAGTAGGGTTGATGCAGCAAGTTGTATTGATGCTGCATTAGTATCTTCAGGTTCTTTATTATTAAAACAATACTTTGTAATGTAGAAACTGCACCTTTAGTGTGTATATATATATATATATATATATATATATATATATATATATATTTATTATGTAGCCGACGTATATATGTAACTGAGGTATTCATTGTATAATGTGGACTGGTGTCATTCACTGTTACTGATATTTAGGGAAGTTTTTTCTTCCCCTCCCTTTGTCAAATGAGTTATTGTTCATCTAGTGTTTGACAGGCCTAATTGAATCTACATATGATGAATGATAACGGTAGTGAAGGGTTGGATTGATTGGAATGGCTTTGGATGCTTATTCCCCCTTTAGAGATAGTGTTTTGAGATCAATCGCTTTTATTCGAGTAACGCATGCGTGGTAATTCCATTGTGAATGTTACCTTGAAATGCGCAATATGAAGGTTGGATTAAAGGTATGGGTTACCATTCCAGTACTGCGCAGGCGCAGTGACGTCATTTAGACATGCGCAATGTGATAGATGAAGTTTCTATACCTAACCAGGCACTTAAGATGTTATGGCCAACGAGGTAACGTCATCACGCATGAGCGCACATTACTGACGTCATCGCGCACTCATGCATGCGCTATTAGTAACTATGGACGCCGGCATCATGTACACGTGGGTGGATATTGCCACTCACTCCCCATTTAACCTGTGGAACCTGCAGGTGTACAATAATTAATTTATAAGGGGTTGTATTTAAACATGTCAGATGACAGGTAACTTTACCACCAACGTTTTTTTTAGAATTAGAGTAGTTCAACTGCTGACCTTGCCACTATATTGATCAAGAGGCTGCCGTTTTTTGTCTGTGAAATGGTCTATATGTAATGATGACCACTATATATTTTTCTCCTCCACTACTGGAGTATTGAGATTTACCCTAGATATTTTTTCTATCAGTTCCTTAGGATATAGGTCCCCTGATGAACGGTTTCTCCACCGTGAAACGTATGTAGGAATATTTAGGGATATTTTTTTTTATTTTATTTTTTTTGGGACAGTTGCATTGGTACTGCCCTTGTTAGGGCGGAAGTTATGGGGGTTAGAGGTGAGAATTGAGGGTGAGTTAGGGTATGTACGGGACCCAGCACCCATTTTGACTGACCTTCTGATATACAGTGGAAGAGTGAAGAAATCAGGCGATACCTTTTAGAGGCTGAGTATATTTCAGAAGTGCTAGCTTCCTTCATCAGGTATCGCCTGATTTCTTCACTCTTCCACTACTTTCAATGGCTAACACGGTACAACATTATACTACTTCTGATATACAGGCGAACTACATGAACCAGCAGAGTGGCAAGAGCAAACTGATTTATTCGTTTAAAAAAAAAAAAAAAAGTTCACTATTCTCTGCTAATGTTAATATGTTTGGTATGAGATACATGGTTTTTAAATATACCTTTTTTACATAGATCAGGTGAATTAGGGGTCTATGTGCAATGTAATTGGTGTTATTTATCTTGGTACCTTTGAATGTTTTTTTTGAGAAGTAGTGTATATTTTTTATTTTATTTATTAAAAGTTATGTTTTAGTATAATATACGTCTTTGCTGGTAATATACAATAGACTGCTGCCTGTAATATCCACAAAGCCATCATTTAGATCGCTACAGTGTGAAGTCAATCACACAGACCAGTGCTATCTGTTCTTGCCATCTTCCTGTTTATCCGCTGGGTGTAGAAATGTCTGCATAGTTCGTGAAGCTACAAGCCTAGCCAAGAGATACATCCTTTGCTGCCGGAAATTTATGCAATTTGTCACACTTTCCAACAAGAATTTTTCCTGTGTTATATGCCGATCATAATTAAAGTGAACCTGCTGGCCACAATGACCACAGGACAGGTAAAAGACGACAGGTCTTTACAGATCACTGACTAAACCTGAGATTTCACAAACCGCATTGATATCAATATGTTACAACCTAAGATATTAGCACATGCTTCTTTATAATAAAAAAAAAAAAAATATTGCAAACTGATGATCAAATGGCAATTCATTTACTCCATCCATTAGACATGTTAGTCACCATTGCCTCATGTAGCTTTTGACAACATTCCATGAACAATGCAAGGGTTAAAGGGTTTATCTTAGAATCCTTAGGATTTCAGATCAACAAGAGTCTAAATCTCAGTGATAACAACAATAGTGCAAACTGCTAAAACCAACTCTAGAGAATAGAGTCACAGCTACCACCACCCCCTAACCTAACCCCACAAAATAATATTCTAGCAACTCTATAAAACCTCTCTTTATTCGAAATGAGCTGATAATTTGACACTCTACGCCCCTTTATTACTTACCAAGCACAGCTCCATACTTTACTTAGTGGCTGTATCTGGAATTACAAGCTCAGTTTCATTCACATCAATAAAGCAGATCAACAGGGGTGCCAGGAGTCTCAAATCATTTTTATTAATCTTAGACTATGGTGCTAGTTTGCTGCCATGGACTTTTGTTATTTTAATACCGGTTATGGTCAGCATGGTTTCTCAGTGGTTAGTGCTGTTGCCTTGCAACGCTGGAGTCCTGGGTTTGAATCCAGCCAAAGACAACATCTGTAAGGAGTTTGTATGTTCTTTCCAGGTGGGACAGTGACTGAAGGTCTATAAAGCACAGCGGAATATGCATAGGGCATAACAAAAAACAGGTCAAAATGTATCATAACTAGCGCAGAGTGGAGTAGTTGTCCATGGAATTGTTGAAAAGTGAAAACAGCAATTCAATTGGTTGCATAGGCCAGTCTACTTCTGCTCTAGTAAATCTCCATCAATCCCTTGAACAGCTCATTGATAATATTGTACATAACAAAACAATGTTAAAAGACCTAAGCAATCAATTTCAACATCTATTTCAATTTTATGAAAACTATAAAATTGTGTTTTTTTTTTGTTTTTTTTTTTGTTTAAGTTGGAGCTTATTTTTACAAGCCACTGAGTCATCAACCAGAAAACAACAGACTGTGGTTTTCACATTTCCTCACACAAAATAATATGTGCAGGGAAGTTATTATATATCAGTTCTCAGTCCGGGCATTTGACATTTCATATGAGCGATGGTAAACAGGAAAAAATACAGCCTGTCTAGGCGTTACAAGAGATGTAGCTCAGAAATCTGTGAATTGACAAATATTGAACATCTAGGTATCTGCCACAACAAAAGGGCAAGTTCAGACACAGCAGAATTTTAGCACCATATATTTCACTGTTTATTTGCTGAGAAAAACTTCCGCAACATTTATTACACTATGTGTGGATGGGGTTTTGAAAAAAAAAAACTCACTATCATGTATTGCATCTTTTTAAAGTATTAAATCTGCAACATCTGAATATTGTTTAACAATCTTTCTTAACAGAGTTACTGTCTTAAGGATATACCATCACTCGCTAACTAATTATACCCAAACTCAAAAATTCCCACCTATAATAAAAACAAAGGGCCAAATAGTTTCTTGGAAGGAAGTGTTGTGCCCCACAGAGTGCCAGAGCACATACATGCCAGTTAACAGAAGGATCTCAGCAGCTGGACCATAAGTGTCTAGAAAGTTGCAATAAACTACTGATATGCTGTAAAATTCCAAAGGCAAGAAAACACTTTTCGACCAGGACTTCAGGTATAGGGGCCCTCAGAGAAACCTGCACGTGAGCTTGATGGAAATTCTGCACCAAGTTTGTCTTAACCCCGCATTCACATGACTGAGTTTGACCCGTGAAACTCTGTCCATGTATTGACTGGATTGTCCAGCCTGAACATCAAGCTGGGAGAGGTACTCCTAGCAACACAGTTTGGATCAGGAGTTCAAGGTCTTGGTGCATAGGCCAACAAGACTTGTGATACCGTCTTCAGTAAATGCAAGTGATGTGACCAGCTCTGAATTTTTGTTTCCACTCAATAAGATTCACAAAACCGGCCGGTGTGTTTGCTGGATTTACCGGCTTGGCCTTCATGCCGAGAGGCGGGAGCAGGACTCCTAACATAATAGTTATCTATAATGCTAGGAGTCCCTGCCTCCTAGCAACATACTGTAATCAATACAGGACAGTATGTCACTGGGAGGCAGGGACTCCTAGCAGCATAGATAACTATAATGTCAGGAGTCCCTCTTGACATATTGTTCAGATCGGTAAATCTGGCTAACACATGGACACAAGTTTCATGTGTGTGAATGCGGGGTAAGGCCTTATTCAGATGTCAGGGATTTGAATCAGTACTTGTAAACCAAAACCAGGAGTAGGTTAAAAAGGTGTAAATCTTTCCATTATATTTTATGTGTGTAGTCTCTACTTCTGGTTTTGGCTCACAAACACCAATGCAAAAATCACTGAGACGTGGAAAAAGCCTTTGATTAAAGCCTCAAGGTTGTCAAAAAGCAGTTTTTTTGTTGCGGATTTTCCTGCTTTTTTGAGACAAAGCCAGGGGTGGATTGAGCAGAAGGTTAAATTATAAGAGCTGCCTTTATATTTGCCATTCCTTCTGAAGCCACTCCTGTGTTTGGCTCTAAAAACCACAGCAAAATCTGCAAAAAAAAAACAAAAAACAAAAAAAAAAAAACAAAAACAAAAAAACTTTCCACAACATAGGGTTTTTGCCTTAGGCTGGTATCACATGCTTTTGTCAATTTTTTTTTTTTTTTTTTTGAGACAAACAAAAGGAGTAGATAAGAAGTGTCTGTCTTTATGCTTTCCATTCTTTTTGGATCCTCTTCTGGCTTTCATTCAAAAAACTTCCACCAAAACTGCACATGTGATGCAAACTGTATAGAACATCAGAGATATTAAAACACAGTCAGTCAAAGTGGGGAAGAAAGGATTTGGCATGTTGACGAAAGGCTGGGAAAGGAAGGGTGGGGAAAGAGCTGTCGACTGAATGAGCATTTGCCTGACTGCTATTGAAGATGTATTGGCACTTTGAGGGTAAGGACACAGATTCAGGTTTTGTTGAAGCAGTTTTTGAAGTCAAAACCAGGTGAGAGAACCTATGAAAGACAGATTGTTTTTAAATCCACTCATGGCTTTTTTTTTTTTTTTTAAAACACAACACCACACAGCATCAAAATCTGAATGCATGTCCATAACCAAAACAATATGCTCTGAAGTGCTCATGACCAATCCCTTATCCATTCCAATCAACAATCAGATACATGTAAGGACAGCTATCATGTGTATGTAGATGAAACAGACTTGACAAGTCACAATAGGGAATTTCACAGTTTATGTCGTCCCCTCTCTGCAGGATTACTGTGTCTCATCAGGGAGAAATGGCACAGGAACTTATTAGACCATAGATGCCCTGCTAAGAATTCTGGCTAAGAAACATGTAAATACAACCTCCTTGGTGGAAAAGAGGAATTTGTGAAACCCTTTAGAAGGCAACTCCTTGCAATTAGTTTTTATGAAAAACCATGCATTAATCTATAAGGAGCTACTTTCCAAAAGGTAACACTAAGAGCAAGTTCCTCTTTTCCACCAAGGTTGTGTTATTTGCATTTTCCTTACCCCTCTGTTTGCAATGACATCTAAAATCCCTATCAGTAGGTCTTTGGAGTGAGGGAGGAGACAAATATACCTGGAGGAAACCCACACAAACATGTGGAGAACATACAAACTCCTTGCAGATGTTGTACTTCGCTGGATTTGAATTTATGAATCTGGATTCAAATCTGAAAGGCATCAGTGCTAACCACTGGGTCACCAGGCTGCCAAATAACATGGTTAATTAAAAACATCACCAAAAATTCTTTAAAAAAAAAAAAAAAAAAAAAATTATATATATATATATATATATATATATATATATATATATATATATATATATATATATATATATATTTTATTTATATTTATTTCATGACTTACGCTAGGTTCACACCTTTGTTCGGGTTTCCGTTTTTCGGGTCCACTTGGGTCCGCCGGGTCTCCGCCCGAAAACGCGGAGAGAAAAGTCCTGGAATTTTCTCACTGCATTTTTCAAGTGGAATGGGGGACGTAATCCCCCAAACGGAAATCGATCGCAGATGTGAACCTAGCCTTCAAAAAATAGTATCTCTTACATTGGTGACACATTCCTTTTAAGAAACTCTGCTACACTTTATTTATAAAAAATTTCCACCACATTTCACATTAAGAAGTGTGGTGGAAAGCTTCTACATTACATTTGTTATCCTACTGATAATTTTAGTTTCTGCTGAACCAGACGACAGACTGGCAAACTGCTCAGACATGCACTAATAATATTTCCTGCATTGTTTCTTTTACCCATCTCATCTTTTATTCTGTCATGGAAGCAAAACACATAGGAACAACTGGAAAGTCTGGTAACTCAACAGTTAAAAGAGCCCTGCATTATGTCACTTCTAAGGTTTGTCTGCAAAATAGCTTTCATCGTGATCATTGAATAATCCGCCACCAAACAAGTTAAGCCAAACAATGATCATGTTTGTAATATTTAATAAGCAGACTTTCTTTGTAGATTGAAACTTTGTCAGGAGACATCTGAAACAGAAGAAACAGCCCCAGGCAGCACAGTGCACTCCAGAGAACAATGCGGGTCAGACACAAACTTGCTGAAAAGTAATGAACTGATCCAAGAACCTGCCAGCATAAAACACAGCCTAACTATAGAAAACATTATAATCCCATAAAAAAATCAAACGTGAGAAATAACAAACATCACAAACCACAAGGAGATCATAAACCATAAAGAAAGCATGTGATGCATAACACTATGAAGACTTAATAAGCAATTACAACATAATGTGAGGTTGTTGGTAACATGCAGTTTCCACAATCTGATGCACAACATGTTGTGGTCTTTGCCACAATTGCAATTTGACCATTCTGATCTTGATCATTTTTTTTTTTATGAAAATGCCTTAAGCCCTACACAGACGCTATTTGCAGAGAAACATATTCATTTCACGTGACAGCTGCAGTCCACAAGATCACATGCAGCTCAATGGATTTCTCCTTTGGACTGCAGCTGTAGCCAAGTAGCTAAAATGGGGTTGGCCAATAAATATATACGAAACAGTTCAACAGGGAGTACAATTTAAAAAGTATATATAGTCACCTCACTAATCCATTGCCATTTCTGATGCCACCCTGCCCCCTTCCAGTCTCTACTCAGCAACGAATTAGGCAAGAATTGAAACAGCAGTGGTGAGGCGAGCATTTTTTTTGGGGTTACCTTTTTGCACACTATACAGAGCCATTTTAAACATCACTTTTCTCCACTAGACAACATTTTTAAAATCCATCAGTTCCACAAAAAGTGCTGACGTAGATAGACCTAAAGCAATGGCACCAAAGACCAAACCATTGCCGCTACATAAAGTAAAGCTAGCTACATACAATAGATTGCAATCTCTGTTGAAACATAAGCATGTATGCAAGTTTCTTTTCATGCAGAAAGTGGAGGAGACTGCTTCTATACACTTTCACTGGTGCTCTCCTCAATGTGAGAGATTCTTGTCCCTAACCCACTCATTGCCTCCCACAAAGCCAGCCAGTTCACTTTGCTCTGTACTGATGAGGGACAACAATCCTGAAACAGCGCTGTATGCAGATAAGTAAAATTGGCTTGGCTAAAATCCCTTTTGCTGTTTCAAGACTCGGTGAGTCAAAAGCAAATTGAGGATCTGTTACATCCAACAGAGGGCGCATGAGCTCCCAGCTCCTTTCCCATAATGCCTTGTGATCTATACACTTTCAGCAATGGTTTATCTTCTGGGGGAGTAGTAAAGGAATATACTTGTCGAAATCTGACATAAGGTCTACTCCCCCATACACACCAAATCATTGGCAGGTTTCTATGACTTAGCAGTGGGTTCACACTATTATTTTCTGCACAGTATCACTAAACTTAACTGCATATAACAAACATTTCTATATGTATTGACAGCCACCATGGTCTAATAGGTTGATATTGTGCTGTATGAAGATTAATTTTAGAGAATCAATACAGGAATGAATGTCCTTATTGTCCTGCTCTAGTCAAGGTCATAAAAGAATTGTTTGCATGCAAAAGAAAAAAAAAAAAAAGCCACGGTTTGCCCACGGCATTTTACAGTCCCTGCAAATTGATGGGATTCTAGCGAATCCCATCCAAAGATTGTGGGAAAATATGTGCATCGGACACGCTGCGATTTCCAAAACCATCGCGGTTTCAATTATACCTACAGAAACACTGGAGGTTTCCCTATAAATATAATGGAAGCAGAAGGAAAAAAAAAAAAAAAAAAAAAAAAAAAACTTTGTGAAAAGCGCTGCGGGAAAAACAGCAATGCGTTGCTATCGCAGGTTTCCCCCAGTGCTTTTTTGCTACGGCCCACTACATGGAGCGTTAGCCTAAAGGGGATTTCTAGGCAAACATCCTATCCTTAGGATAAGTCATCAATATCAGATTCTCAGGAGTCCAGAAGCCCGGTACCTCCACAGATCAACTGTTTTCAGAAGGTACTACACGAAGGACAAAGCTGAAAGCAGCTAGCCACCACATGGAGAACAGAGCTGTACTCCGTTACTGTAGCTCAGCTCCTATATAAGTGAATGGGAGCTGAGCTGCAGTAACTCCACACAGCCACTACATGGAGAACAAAGATATCAGCTTCCATCTCTGTTCTTGGTATAGCGGCTGCTGAGAATAGCTGATCAATGGGGATCCTGGGTGTCAGACCACAGGAAAACGCCATTAAGGCTAGGATTATATAACAACTTTGGTTGTGTTATGGAGTCTTCCATAGAGAAGTGAAATTTGTCACTACATTAGTCACATTTTATTCATTTAATGAAAGACCACCAAGTGCATGGCATACCAATAGTTCACTGTGAAGAAAAAGAAAAAAAAAAAGTTGAGCCAAATGTGAGGAGTTGCTAAGCAGCCCTAGCCTAATGGTTCCATTATGCACCTGCAGAGCTGTGGATACTAAATCTCTGTGCTTAGGTGGAGCACACCCTGAAAACAAAGTGAACATTTTATACTTATCTCTTGCATAGCTACATCATTTATGCCAAATCTGAATAGTACACAAGGGAAAGTTACCAGTACATGGAGTGAAGAACACTTAAACAGTCCAAATTTATCTCAAGTCTCTAAGTTTTTGGAGGTCATTTAATAGTGCAACCCTAAGCAAAAATTCTGAACAAATACAGCAGTTGGAAGTATACTTTACTGTAAGTATTGCAATTGTATAATTTATCTAATCCTGAATATATTGTAGTCATAGCTTCTAAGTGTGATTAACAGTGGCGCTTCATGAAGTGGATATGTGGTACTCTTTACAGGCGACATACCTCATATTATCCAGGTCTAAGATAGATTATGCTCTTTGGATCCATCTTCAGAGACTGAAGGGAAGTATAGCACGAGGCTGCAGAGCATGACACTGTCAGACACGGTCTGACAAAGGAACTGCCTATTTTGAAAGTGAACGCTGCAATTTATTTCTATTCATAGAATGCTACCGCTGTCTGATTAGAAAGTTGAGAAACAACACAGGGCTTCTTTTTCCAGGACTATGTTTACCCAAGACCTTGCAGATCCACTGTTACAAATGGCCCATAAAACCAGTCTCTTTCTTTCTTTTCCAGTAAAGTACTTCTGAGCTCCTGGGGCTACAACTCAAGGGCACAGCATGAAATAGCTGGTTCAAGTCAAGTAGAAGTCCCAATTTTTATATTTCTTACATGCTTATAACCAGGCAAGCTATAGCAGTCGTGGTCACACAGGGCACATCAGTCATTCCTACATGCACAGTTATTAGATTACTTTATGTATGAAGCTCTTATTTTGTGACTCCATGTTATTATAGCTGCTATTTAGGCACTCTACATTATATTAAGGATGTGTTCACATCTGCGTTGTTTAATCCGTTCTTCTGTATTGTTGTAGGACCAGAAGAACAGATCAATAGTGGATTTGTCTAATGGCTGATGATAACGGATCCTGAGGGAGCCCATGGACTATAATGGGATGTCGTTTTTTTCCTCCGTCATCACCATGCTTGCAGGACTTATTCAACCTGCAACTTTAGAAAGACTCTGCACTGCATAAACTGTAAAATGTGAAAGTAGCCTAATTTGGCACTGTATGGTGTAGATACTATTGTATGCCATTATTTAGGCAGCTGGAAGGAATATTTGGCCCTGATTATAATAATGTAACAGCTGTAATATTTTCAATATGTAAAAAATGTGTAACATTGTCGGTGGTGGGAAACTTACAGCACAGCAAAAGGCTTCATGCACAAAGGGAATTAGAGTACTTTAATAATGCATCCACATGCCTACAATTTATTTTACAGTGGCTATTACGAAGGTAGTTATTGCTTTCTGGGGAAGAATATTTCCCACATACAACACTGATGGAGCATGGCACTGAGTGATGACCCTGCCACTGAATCAACTGCAAATACTTTGTATGTCATGCATTTTAGTTTTCAGTATAAATTCTAACAAACGGCTTAATTCCAAAAAAAACAAAAAACAAAAACAGCACTTAGAAAAAAATAAAAAAAGTGCAGGACAGTACATCCTCCAAAACACTTCCTTGCTAAAATTGTCTTAGAAAGATGAAATGTACAGACGTTAATGAAAAGAATAGCTCACTTGGGCCATAAACCACCCTGAAAATATTTCTGGAATGTGCTGTTTTAGATACATGCTCTGCTTATGGTAAAGCATACCTAGTTCGCAACTTCAGAATCACTACATTTTTTTCATATTGGAAATAAAGTTTCTTCGCATGAAAGCCCGGTATTTATTTCTGTATTTTTCATGGCACTGTTATCACTAATGCTCATGTATGTCACCGCAGCACTACACAACAGAGCTGATGCTCTTTGGACTGAGCATGGCAGTTTTCTGGTATAAAAGTGGCGCTTTATTTTGCACCAAATAAAAAAAATATGCCATTTTATCTTTTTTCCACTGTGCTCACCACGGGGATGCCTTGATTTACTATAACTTGTGCCAGAGAACTGGTGCAAGTTATAGCTGAAATCCCTGCACTTTCAATTCTGGAGCAATGGATGCCAGAGTTACCTAATAACTCTGAAGTATCTCTGGAGGACATGATTGAGAAACACCAGCCTGCCCTTGCACGTCAATGTAAGGCCCTGCATTTAAACAAATATTTCCACCAAAAGCACCCATTACCCATATACTGGATATGTTTGATCAGTGTGGTCTGATCGCTGGGATCGTCACTGAAGCACTGCACTCAGATGTTACGTTATCTAGATATGCAGAGTGTCATTTTCCTTTGTAAAGTGTCATTCTTATAATGCAATTGACCAATGTGCCAAAGGGTGCCTAACTGAGGGACAGAGAGCATAAAACTGAAAGAGGTTTCCCCATAAACAACATTTATCACCTACCGATCACTGCAGGTCAGACTTCTGGGACGGCCTTGATCACAAGAAAAGGGGTTTCAAAGACCCATGCATGAATAGGGAGGCAGTGTGCATGCATGCACACCACACAGGGCCGTTTTAACACATTGGTGGGTCCTGTGCAAAGATTTCATAAGTGCCGGCTCCCCCCCCCCCCCCATCACCACCACCTAAAAATACCGCACGTAACCTCCGATCCTACGAAGACCTCCTACTCCGCTCTGCTCTTATCCGCTCTTCACACAATCGTCTCCAAGACTTCTCCCGTGCATCCCCCATACTCTGGAACTCACTACAAGACACATAAGACTGTCTCCCACAGTCACAAGCTTCAAGAAGGCCCTGAAGACTCACCTATTCAGGAAGGCCTGCAACCTCCAATAATGCTACTGTCACCACACCAACACCTGTACAGCCTCTATCCCCACCTTCTGTCTCTATCCCTCTTCCCTCAGATTGTAAGCCCTTGTGGGCGGGGCCCTTTATCCCACTGTGCTAGTTGGTCACTGTTTGTATTATCTGTTTTGTATATCTTGTGTACCGTATGTAAATCCTCATATGTAAAGCACCATGGAATAAATGGTGCTATATAAACAAATACCTGACCAGCACGAATTATAATGCTCCCTCATAGTATAACACCCCTTAGTGGCTCTCACACAGTATAATGGCTCCCTAGTGACCCCATACAATATGCCCCTTATAATGTCCCCACCCCAGGTTGTCCCCCCACAGATTCATGTTCTCACCATAGGTTGCACCCCACAGATTTATGTCCCCCTCCAGGTTTCCCCTCAAAGTATCATGTCCTTACCCCAGGTAGCACCCATAGTGTCCCCCCCCCCCACAGATTCATGTCCTCCCCCAGGTTGCCCCCCACAGATTCATGTCCTCCCCCGGGTTGCCCCCCACAGATTCATGTCCTCCTCCGGGTTGCCCCCCACAGATTCAGGTCCTCCTCCGGGTTGCCCCCCACAGATTCATGTCCTCCTCCGGGTTGCCTCACAAAGTATCACGTCCTTACCCCAGGTTGCACCCATAGTGTCCCCCCCCCCCCCCCAGATTCATGTCCTCCCCCGGGTTGCCCCCCACAGATTCATGTCCTCCCCCGAGTTGCCCCACACAGATTCATGTCCCCCCCAGGTTGCCTCCATAGTTTTGGTGTCCCCCACTGTATATATCAAATTAAAAAAGCAAACTTTAATACTCACCTTTCCCCGTTCACTCCTTTCTCTGGTCCCGAAGTCTTCAAGGAGTAACAGGCGCGATGTAAGTGACGTCACTACATCGCGTCTCCTGCTTCCAGGACACTGGAAGCAAAGAAAGCAGCCGGGTGATGAGGTAGGGGGGCCGTCCACTCCCTGCTTCATCACTGTCTGCAACTCTGGACGCTGATGAGTTGTGGTAGCCTGGACCCACTGCTCTGATCAGCGGGACAGCAAATGTAGGACTGTCCTGCTGTCGAAAGGGGGCCCCCGCTACCATAGGGCCCGATGCAAGTGCACCATTGGCCCAATGGTTAAAGCGACCCTGCCACCACTCCATTCACTTCTTTTGGACTGGTAGACCATTGAAGCGATCTCCTTCAGTTCCACAGAACTATATTCAGTGACAATATTAGAGGCTGACCAGGTTTATAAATACTTTCTGAACTCGTACTGAAGAGACATACAATTTCAGTTAATTAACCTGAACAATGATTGCAGGGCAAACCCAAATGAATAACCTGAGGAAGTAGCACTGTACCTCATGGGGAAATATCATAAACACTATACTGATGACAGCCAACAAGCCAAGCAGTCATTTTAGGCTCTAAAAGTCATTAGTTCTGGACACAAAAGAATGACTATTATGAATGACTACACTAAAATCAGGAATTAAAGAGGTCCTTTCACCACTTCCACCTCTTTGCATCCTTCAATAGATATTGTTCCATTGATTTTGGCGCAGTTGGATATTTTTTTTTCTGTAGTCCCCCCCCCCCCTCCTATTTCTGAGAAACTGGTTAGTTTCAACACCCAATATGTAAACTATGCTATTTACTGGCAGCTTGGCAGTAGCCACACTGTCTGCTCTAGTCCAGGACTGCCCACTTGACAGTAGAGAGCCTAACTAGCATAATGGGTTCTGAAACTATCAGTGCTGATTGCTCGGGAACATTGGGGGCTAGAGAGAAATTGACAACTGCACCGAAATCAGTAGCGCAGCGCCTATTGAAGAACACAAAGAGTTCGAGGCTAAATGTCTTCTTTAACCACTAGTTTAGGAGAATTTGTGATGGAATGGATGACATTAATACATTCTGTTTTAAGACGCTAGAAACATCTTGGTTTGGAGGTGTTAGCATCCTTTCATTCTACCCCAAGCCAAATAATTTTTCATAAACCGTGCACACAGATTTCACTGTGTTACCTGGTAAATCACACAAATTATTTTAGCCTTTAAATCTGTTAAATATCAGGGACATCAGTAGGGATCCGAAGGACAATAACAGTAAAACCCTAGAAGTTATATGGATACATCAGTGCCCCAGAACTACATACTCCTGGTTACTATCGTTAATACACAATGTTACCAGCATAGAAAACTGATGTCACATGTGATTCTATAAAAGTATATTGTGTATATATAAAAGTGCATTCATCCATAGTGTAGCAGAAGGTCTTATGCTCAGAGTCTTATACAGTCACACAGTTCCAACACCTCCATAATGATAATGGGTAAGCATTGCATGCCACTGAATGGTTCTTCTAAATAAGATTACCTCTTTAACCCATCATGCAATTTTTTATCTTATGGATAACATAAAAAATAAATAAATTTGATGCTACAGTGATCAGATTGCTCTGGGTACCACATTAGAAATCTATACTATGGCTGTGCACGTGAGCCCATTAGATACTTGTATGCAAACATTGCAGCTATGATATCCTAGATTTGCTGATGTTTGTGGCAACTTTCTATCAGGTATATGTATGTTCTCTACAAGTGAATACAGATGAATCTTTCGCAAACTCAGCAATCGATTGTAAGATAAACTGCATGCCCTGAAGTCTTCACAGATATGAGTGGGATTTTGAAAGTTACATTCACATTCATTGTGGTATGTTCAGCGATGACTTTGTGGCCAAACCTAAAACTACTGTGTTCAGCATGCTGTTTTCTACTTCTATTTAGTGCATTCTAATAAATTACAGTCTCTGGTCTTCAGCTTCTTTGCAGCTTTTTCAAAGCTCTGCAAAACAGAAAGCTGCTTGCATCACCAGCGATTTCCTGAAAATGCACCTTTTCAAGGCAGTTTATCAAAACTATACAGCAACTTCCTGGCCTTGCTTCTTCTTAAATAAACCAATGCATGGCCCATTCACACTATATATTCTGTCCCTTCCCTATGACCTCACTGACCACTTCTTAATTCTTAAAATATGCCTGCAGATCTCTTTTCAATTGCACAATAAGGCCACATAGTAGTGGTTTTGGTGTATTTGTGGCGTGGTACATTTTTATCTTCCCAGGTTTTTACAATGCCATTACCACTTCCTAAAAAGGGGTGTGACTGACACGCAGAGAAATTGGCCTTCCAGATTTATCATTTTAGGCATTTAATGCCCCACGTTGTGGAAACCCAGCGTTTTTTGTTGCAGATTTTGCTGCGGTTTTTTGAGCCAATGTCAGGACTGGCTTGAAAAGGAATGGAAAATATAAAAGGAAGCTCTTAGACGTTTCCCTTCTGTTAAATTCACTCCTGACTTTGGCTCAAAAAAGCACAGCAAAATCTTCAACAAAACGCTGCGTTTCTACAACATGGGGTCTTAGCCTAAGCCAGTTTTCTGGTTTGGATGATGACTGAAATCTATGCCAGCTTTAAGATGGCATAGATTTCAGTTTAGGCACATTGTTCAACAGTGTTGGGGATATCAATGCTGGCGTGGTATATGCTTGTCTTGACAAATCTTCCCCAATAGTTATAGTTTCCCCATTTAAAAATAAAAATCACACACACACGATGCAGAGCATGCTGCATTGGGGGGGGGGGGGGGAAGAAGAAGGGCCAAACAAGCAAAAGCCAAAAAAAAAAAAAAAAAAGTTTGTAGGCTTTTCATAAATTACAACTGACTAACCTGGAACATCTGGGTAAGACGCAAACACTACCTACATAATGCATCCATAAATTCAACAAACACACTGAAGAAGTCCAGTATGCTACCAGTCCAAACGCTTAAAATTTTGCATAAATAAGCAAAGTTAAACTAGTGTAAAAAAAAAAGGCGCACCTGCTTAAAAGGCCAAAAACGGGGCACATGATAAATTATGCCCTGTATGTTAAGAAAATATATTTAAGGCCGGTTGCAGACGACCATGCTACAACCGGCCTGCTGTGAATTAAAAGCACAGGCGGCACACGGGATATCCCCGTGTGCCGCCCGTGCTTCCGCAGATCCTTTCCACCCAAGAACGGGCCGCAAAATAGGACCTGTCCTATCTGATGCGGTCCAGACTGTTGGTCCGCACACGGGACTGTAAATATCACGGTCGTGTGTATGGGTCCATAGAAAAGAATGGGTCAGTGTACTATTGGTGAAATACACGGATAGCACACTGACCCACACCACAGTCGTCTGCAAGGTGCCTTACATCCAGTTTGTATTTTACACCTGTGTGAAGCTGGCCTTAGGCTGAGTCCACATGGAACACTTCTGCTGTTTATTTCATGATTTTCCATAATTCATCATTGCTAGAATTTTGCCACAGCTTTTACTGTTTGTCACAGTAAAAACCCAGATAAATTGACACGCTATGACTCAAATTGACCTTTAGTTAAATATCATCCATCCTGATGCTACTGTACACTGCAGCAAGTTAGGATAACCTTGGTTTTATTGACTAACCATATATCATCATATAGCCCTATGAAGACCTCAACCACAAGAAGCATGGCTGTTATAACCACAAAATGGACTCTAAAATGTGGCAGTAGCACAACTATTTGAAGCTAGACAAGGGATTTTGTTGTGGTCGGGGGTCTGACTGGTGTTTTTTCTTTTAGTTTATATATTTGTTAAAGGATCACTAATATTTTGTCTTCTCTCCAAAAAATAAGTATTGAATTTCTTATTTAAGTAATTTATAATCCCAGAATAAGCACAAAAAGAGTTTGGTTGATGAACCAGTCCTTGGGCCAAATCTCTGTTCCCCACAGTCTACAGGATAAAAGGATGAGCGGTGAATAAAGGGTTGGGTATAGAGTTTCAGCACAAGGAAGGGTGACAGGAGGAAACATACAACCACAATAGCTACTGCAGGGGGGTGGGGGTTTGGGAGGGTTATAAAGAGGTTTGTAAGTAGTGGGCAGTATTCAGTGTGGGAAAACTTTCAGGCTGACTTATACAAGTATTCAGAACCATGTGTTACTTATCTTTCTGTATACCCAACTTTATAAAGCAACTTGTAGAACCAACTTCATTAGCACTGCATATCATTTAACCCCCATCCTAATGGAAGCAAATATCAGACTACAAAGTAACAGTGTAAAGAAAGATCATTCCAAAAAGCATAAAAATTTGGAAAGAAGATGTTCCACGCGCCTGGAAGGGGAACAATGAATTAACATTCTGCTTTTCCAAGTCATGACCCAAGTTCAAGAGAATAACTAATGATTGACATTTCTGCTTTGTCCTTCCAGAGAAGCTCCAGAGCAGATGGAAACTTTAATAGGCCTTTGATGGATCGCTGGCCTCCAATGATGACTGGGGCAGGAATAAAATTCTTTCTTCCTTGGTAACAATTCAGTAGCAGATAGAAGAGCTCAGTTTAGGCATTGATTATATATACACATACACTTGTGTTGCAATATACACATTCCAGGGCTCATATATGCTCTGTGAATCATTGCCTGAAATGTGTGCAAAAATAAAATTTTAAAATTTTTGTAACATAAGTTTGCAAATTGTTAAAAGACCTAAAACAAGAGTAAGGTAGAAAAAAAAACTGGATACTGCCTGGAAATGGCTATATGAGACAGCTCAGAGCTATGATGCGATTCCTTTCTACATGTACAGATGGCCTGGATAACAATAAACACATGTGCTCAGGACTGTATAAATGCTGGTACTGTAGGTCACATTGCACACAGGGTATCAGATTGAAAGGCTCTTGCCCACGCTTTATGAACTGCAGCTGTGATACAACTGTTGAGAAATGAATATATTAACATATAGTTCAAGTATATTAACATAGTATAGTACAGTGAGGGTTATATAGGTGGCAGAATGTCCATTTCAAAAGAGACTGCTTACAATGACCATATACATCCATTTTGGAATAATCGAAAATCACGCAAAATGTTTTAAGAGTCAAAATTGTCAAGTCAAAAAAATTCAGTAATCTAACTTCATGTGCATGACATATGTAAATGTGCCATTTGATTCCTGTATGATATTGACACTTTTTAGACATAAGCTTGTGCCCATAATCATCTGTAGGAAGCTTTAGCCACCAAACATGCGCCCCATGTATTAAATTTGAATAAACTTAGTTGCGAGACGACACCAACTACAGGGATCTATTGAGTTAAAAGGTGACTTCTAATCAATATTGGTTGGTAACAATGTTTCAGTCGCCCATATATTTAGTGTCCATGTTACTCCAGAAATAAAACAAATACATGAACAGATAGTTGTCAGCAATACCTGATATCCAGCTGCCCAGCTGTTCATTCAGCTTCCTCCCAGCTCTGCAAACAAGGCTTAAATGAAACGTAAAAACCAGGAAATGGATATCAAATCTTCCTTTATCTCAAAGGATTTCAAAGCCCCTCATGCCTGATCCATGCAGCAACTCCGCACCAGTGCCCCAGTCCCAAGTATCACACAAGTTTCCTTCAAAGGAGTAACTGGGGGCTGGGCAGGGAGGTAGCAAAGCTTTCTGAGAAGTGTTTCCCCTGCTCAGGGCTGAGCACACTGAATTAGAGAGAGAGGCTCTGCTGAAGCAGTGTATTTCCCTTCATAATAGCCTTGACTGTCTGTGTGCTGGAGGATGTGGGGGAGGGCTTACACAGAAGAAGGCCTGCTCCATCTGAGAGTTCTCGCCAATCATACGGTTTGGCACTGCTGGCAGTAGAAGCTACACACACAAGCAGTGAATACACATGATGATACCTACACAGCAGCAATCACAAACTGGGACTCTAGCTGTGCACAAGATCCCGCACCTGATACAGATTTGCTGCACTAGCCTAGTCATCAGTACTGAATTGCCTTGTAATGCTCAGCCTAAGTGCTAGTGTGGTGTAGGTAAGGCTCTGTTCACACTAAGGTTTTAGATACAGTTTTTAGAAATTTCTCTTCCAACATTTCTCTGCGAACATATCACTCTTATTGATGTTCCTACAAAGCTTAATAGCCAAATGTCTGCAAAGACCACATTGAAGCTCAGTCAGCTATAATTTTTTTAGTTTTTAAAAGGAATCCCGCAAAAGGAGTTTATATGTTCTCCCCGTGTTTGCGTGGGTTTCCTCCGGGTACTCTGGTTTCCTCCCACACTCCAAAGACATACTGATAGGGAATGTAGATTGTGAGCCCTTTATGGGACAGTTACTGACAATGTCTGTAAAGCTCTGCGGAATATGATGGCGCTATACAAGTAAGCATAAATAAATAATACATTGTTGGCCAGGCAAATTTTTAGGCGGAGGCCCCACGTTACGGAAACGCAGCTTTTTTTTGTTGCAGATTTTGGCTGACTTTGGCTCAGAAAACCACAGCAAAATCTGCAACAAAAAAAAGCTGCGCCTTCTGCAACGTGGGGCTTCAGCCTTAAAGTGACTTATGCATCTTACTAAACATGTCAGAGACTTTTTGTTCCAAAATTGTGGAGCAATTTGAATAATTTTAAGGCTAAGTCCCCACGTAGCGAGCTGCAGCCAAAAAGCGCTACGAAAAAAAAACATTGCGGTTTTTCCTGCAGTGCTTTTCACGTACTTCTGCATATTTTCTGCTTCAATTATACCTATACGGAAAACGCCGGTGTTTCCGTAGGTATAATTGACATGCTACGATTTACAAAAATGCAACAGTTTTTGAAATCGCAGCGTGCCCACTGCGGATATATTTTTGCAATATGGTTAGCCAGAATCCCATCCACTTTGCAGGTACTGTGAAATGCTGCAGCAAAATCGCGGCATTTACGCTACATGGGGCCTTGGCCTAAGACTACTTTAGGCCTGATTCAGTTGCATCCATAAAAAAAGGATGAATCGATCCATTTCTAACAATTATTTTGCATCCGTTCCATGTTCTTTTTGTCCATTTGTGATGTCCGAGTGTCTTCCGCTTTGCATCTGTTTTTAACAGACCATCTTTTTTTTACCCAATCCACTGATCCGTTATTAGCATCCGTCACTTAAGTGCAAATCAGTTTTGACAGCTGTTAAATATGGAGCCATTGGGGGTTATTTATTAACTGGGCCTTTTTTTTCTGAAATTTTTGCAGTTTTACCTTTTTCACCTATTTTCTAAAAAAGGCACACTTTCATAATAAATTTTCGCAAAATAAAGCTGCAAGTGTTTAATAAATGTGCCCCATTGACTTCACTGGGGACTGTGTTGATTTCAAAACAAAGATTAAAAATTTCTTCTTTATTTATTTATTTATTTGTTTTTTGTTTTTTTTATGGACCTGTAAAAACTCCATGTGTGTCTCCAGCTTTAGAGTAAGGGCATGTTCTGCAGCAAAACATCTGCAGCATTTCTGCTTGAAATCCACGGCAGAAAATGACGCACCAAATGGTAATTTTTTTGTTGTGGATTTCAAGGAGGAATGGATCTTTGCATTACAAAGGGTGATGAAAGTTCACAGAATTAATTTGGCATGCTGTTTATTTAAAATTTCCATTGCAGATGAGTTTCTGCTGTAGATTTTTTTCAGCAGCGTGTGGATGAGATTTGGAAAAATTTAATCTACATTATAGGGATTTTAAAATGCTGAGTTATTGTTGTAAGTATTTCTGGAGCATCATAAACCTGGCAAAAATGCAGTATTTCCACTGTGTTCCCAGGCTTAAGCCGTGCCCCCTTTTTAATATGGTCTACACTTTATGCACTTTTTAGACAGTGCAAACTGAAAATGCACCAGATTTATTGCAGTGGCCCAACATACACCATAGGCGCTGTCATCCTGAGCATTTTGTTGTTTTGTTAACAATACTAAAAGGGCTTATATCTTTGAAACAGCTGAATGGATAAGGATAAATGAAATGCGAAAATGCTCAGGATGACAACAACTATCAGATGACAGGTCATCTTTAACACAAATACATTTACCAAGGCTGTGTGTGCCGCTACGCTTGTCTCTCTTTGTATATTATGAAAGTTGGGAGGTGTGCAATGGCAGTGATTGATGTTGGACAATAAGATCTGCTCAATTTTTAGTTTGCCCAGCATAAGATCACATACAGTGAAAATGCTGCTGAGTATCTACAAGTAAATTCAGGACTTTCTTCCGTTAGGCCGAGGCCCCACATGGCGTAAACGTCATGGTTTGACCACGGAGTTTTACAGTCCCTGCAAAGCGAATCTAGCGAATCCCATCCACACACCGCAGGAAAATACATGTAGTGGACACGCTGCAATTTCCAAAACAGTTGCGGTTTTGAAAATCGCAGCATGCCAGTTATACCTACATAAACGCTGGTGGTTTCCCTATAGGTATAATTGAAGCAGAAAGTCTGTAGAGGAAAGCTCTGCGGACTTTCTGTGAAAAGTGCTGTGGGAAAAATTGCCATGCATCTCACTCCGCTTTTTTGCTGCAGCCCACTACATGGGGCCTTAGCCTTAGGCGGATTCTGCCAATTTCCATCCTGAATATGCCTCATATTCTATTTTATGGGAGGTACAGACCGAAGTAGGATGCTGAAAAATAAACATCCAGCTCAACCTTTCCTGATTCAGACTCAGAACCCGTGTTGTAAGACACACTGCTGACTAGGTCCATTACTCTGAGGTTAATCCGCAAGTAAAATCCCAGCAGAAGTCTGCCTCAATTTCCTCTTAATTTTCTGCTGTGTGAACGACCGCTTAAATTGCTGTATAAGGTGATTATTGCTGTGGCTCACATGCAGATGTATCTGTAGCTCTCCACAACATTCAGCCTTTGTGTTTCAAATCTGCAGGCAATAAGCCCCAGCTACAATTGTCATACTGCGGGTTTAAAACTCATAACACGAGTCACTTTGAATTGTCAGTTTTTACACATTTAATTTTATGCCACACAGTCCACTATGGAACTGTGGACTAGTAAATGGGCATGTTAACGTGGCTAGCTATCTGTACACCAGATTTATCTAAGGTGGCTCAATTTCTTGCAGAGTGTTATTTGCGGTTGTCAAATTTTTCTATGCAAAAACCAGCGGATTGCAGCTGTTTTTTTGCTGCGTGTTGTTCTGCTGCAGCATGGTACTTGCCGTGAACCCACTACATTTGGCCTTAGCCAAAAACCTATAATAAATGTGGTGCACAGCATGGCACAAATTAGCCAGAATTATGATGCATTTAACTTTGTAAGGCTAAGGTCCCACGTTGCAGAAAAGTTGCTTTTTTGTTGCAGATTTTGCGCAGAAGGGAGAAATATAAGTGTTCTCTTTATATTTCCTATACCTTTTGCCATAAACATCTGATTGGTAGGATTCCATCTGAAGAGACCCCACAACTTCTAAATAAAAGGGACCATAATCCCAGGTAAAATACAGGTGACATTTTGTTTTTCTCAGACAGTGTACAGAGCAATTGCAATACTACTGGGAGTTGGGAGTGGTGCTGTGTCAAAAAATGGAAGGTGACACTTTGTGGCTTGTGGCCTCTTCATTATAGGCATCAGCCAGTCAAACTCCCAATTATCAAGAATTAGTGGCAGAAAAACAGTGCTTGGAAAATTGCTTTAAAACAATATGATAATGCGCTCGTTAGCAGTGTAATTATAATTAGGAATTTGTATTAGGCCTGGTTCACATCTGCGTTCAGGTTTGCGTTTGGGGAGTCCGCTTAGGGACCCCGCGAACGGAAACCTATACGAATAAAAAAGCGGTTTACCTGGGAAACCCGTGGACCCCATAGCTTATAATGGGGTCCGTGTGGTTTCTGCTCGGTTTCAGCACAAAACATGCTGAAACATGCGGAGAGGAAAGTGCTGCCTATAGTCTATGGGGTCCGCGGGTTTCCCAGGTAAACCGCTTTTTTATGCGTATAGGTTTCTGTTCTGGGGTCCCCAAGTGGACTCCCCCGAACGCAGATGTGAACCAGGCCTTAGATGCCATGATTAAAACTAGCTGACCCTTGTTATATAAAGTATGTAATCTAAAACTCCTGATCCATGAAGCTGGGTGGATATTGTCTAATGCAAACAGGCTCCCCACCCAGAATCACAGCATTACAGACAGCTCAGATGATTGCTTAAAAAAAGACCTTTTACACCTTCACCAACTCCAACTCTTTGCATTCTTTATAGACTTCATTCCACTGATTCCAGTGCAAGCAATCAGTGCTGATAGTTTCAGCACCCCATATGCTCTGAGGTGGGCGCTCCCAGCGTGTCTACTACAGTTCAGGACCACCCACTTGACAGTACATTGCCTAATTAGCATATACAGTGCTGAAAATAAGAGCACAGATTGCTCAGGAATAGTGTTGAGCGAACCCGTTGAAGTTCGGGTTTGACGCGTTCCGCCGAACTTTGCACAAAAGTTCGGTTCGGGTACCCAGACTTAACCTGAACCCGAACCCCATTGAAATTAATGGGGACCTGAACTTGGTGACCCAAAAATGGCTGTAAAATGGGGATAGTAAGGTGCAGAGGGCTGGAAAATTGAGGTAATAACAGGGCAAGTGCCCTGCAAAAAATGGGGTAGGGAATAGTAGTTGGTGATAAAACCCCTGGGGTGCTGAACACACGTTCTAATAGGACACTTGCCGCAGGGAAGGCCAGCACCTCCAAGGCATAGAGGGCAAGCTCTGGCCATGTGTCCAACTTACCAATCCAGAAATTGAACAGGGAGGACCCATCACTCAATACCAGGAGACATGTCGACAGATACTCATCCACCATGTGAGTCAAAGTATGCGTTATTGTTACTGCACTAGGAGACAGTATGGATACACATGCAGTTATTGTTACTATGCTAGGAGACAGTATGGCTACACAAACAGTTATTGTTACTGTGCCAGGAGACAGTATGGGTACACACGCAGTTATTGTTAATGCACTAGGAGACAGTATGGGTACACACGCAGTTATTGTTACTGCGCCAGGAGACGGTATGGGTACACACGCAGTTATTGTTACTGCGCCAGGAGACGGTATGGGTACACACGCAGTTATTGTTACTGCGCCAGGAGACGGTATGGGTACACACGCAGTTATTGTTACTGCACTAGGAGACGGTATGGATACACACCCAGTTATTGTTACTGTGCTAGGAGACGGTATGGGTACACACACAGTTTTTGTTACTGTGCTAGAAGACAGTATGGGTACACACGAAGTTATTGTTACTGTGCTAGAAGACAATATGGGTACACACGCAGTTATTGTTACTGCGCTAGGAGACAGTATGGGTACACACGCAGTTATTGTTACTGCGCTAGGAGACAGTATGGGTACACACGCAGTTATTGTTACTGCGCCAGGAGACAGTATGGATACACACGCAGTTATTGTTATTGCTCTAGGGGGCATGTCTGTGGGCTTAAAGCTGGTTGAATGGCTGCTCAGCAGTCAATCAACCAGCTTTAGGGATGAGCCAAACTCGAACCTGATCCCGAACTTCAGAGCTGCCGTTTGGGTCGGTGTGAAAGATCCTCAGTGCGCCAACACCGCGTTGGCCCACACCTGAGACTTCTTTCATAAAAAAACCACACTCACAGTCAGTGAGTTTTGGGTTCACAAGATAAATACAAGACAAGCTTTCTAAATTTTGTGTATTTATTAACTCCTAAATGGGTCGGTATTAACATCTAACACATGCAGTTCAGAACAGATATGCCGATATATGCAAGCATTAACAGTTACTAGTTACAATATACAGTACAATAAAATAAAAGGGAATAAAAGTGAAATAATTACTTTACCACACATATCCTGGATGTGGCTCTATAATCCAAATCTCACACATGGCATGTGTGGATAACCAATGGAGGCAGCAACATCAGGACACAGCATTCCAGCCTGCATGCTCATCACAGTCCCTCAGTAGTAGTCTCTTGTAGTCTCATCATAGTATTCTCTCAGTGGTAGTCTGTCTCACTGACCTCTTACCTCCTCTTTTATACCCTTGATTACACCACCCAGAATGAGGTCACCGGCGACGGCAAGTCTGATTGATTAACACACTCAAGTCAAGATTCTTTGTAAGGAGATGGGATCAATTGGAATGACACATTGCCTTCTATATGTTATCAACCATGTCTGATCAACAGCCCAGGCTGAATAATGCATGTGTGTTTGATCACTCAGGGCTATGTAGGAATTCAAAGGAGCCATTCTGGGATGGATACAAAGCCCTATTGTTATATTGTTGCCACTACTGACCCTACACCTAGGATTAGAGTTGCGCACATTATGAATAAATGGAAGTAAGAGAGAGATACGCTACACAGAGATCAAAATACATCTTTGAGTTATAGCCATATTTAAGTGGAATCATCACAGTCGGGGTCCGGTACCTGAACTCACCAAGTTTGGCACGGACCCGAACTGTGCAGAATGGGTTCGCTCAACTTTACTCAGGAATGATGGAGGCTAGAGAAATTATTCCAACTTCAGCAAAATCAGTGGAGTGGCGCCTATTAAGGGAGCAAAAAGCTGGAGTTTGTAGAGGTGGTAAAAGGTTTTCTTAATACATATATATATATATATATATGGCTGCTTCGTGGATCCTGTCTCATTTACAGACATTTTACAGAATGCTTGCAGTTTATAAAGGCTTTAAAGAAAGCCCAGTTGATCAAAAGGCCTCTCGTTCTAATGTATATGGCATCTCTGCAAATCGCTGTGAAAGGGCTGTGAAGCCTTTCATCCTCATAGTATAAAACAGTAGTAACTCTGACTGCTAAAGGTACTTGAAAGAGATGTAGTTTGGGTTTACCATTCAGGATCTCCCTCAATGAGTGAGAGTGCAGAAGTGCTCTTACTCTGATGTACCTCACTTGACCATGTGTTACATGATTGAAAATTCATAGTAATGGCGCCCATGTAATACTATATTTAACCTGTATGGGAAATCATTAGCTACTTGTAGTTTCAAATAGGCAATTACCAGGGCTTAAAGAACCCGGGTCTATATTACTCACCTGATCTCTGGGCCGGCTTCTATTAAGAGTTCTGTTCATGAGACAAGATGTTTTAATGTCCCACTGAACTAATGTCATTTTACGTCTCAATGTTTACAAGCAAATGTGACCAAGTCTAATGACTAAAAATGACTAAAACACACATATTTTATTCTTCAAAAGATGACTCAAAGTAATGACAAAGACATGGCAGGATATGGCCATCAGACAAACATGCGTTGCTTTAATACCCCAGGGTACAACTTCCATTGTGTCAAAAGAAGGTGAACACTACATGCTTCCTACCCTTTGCACTATAAATATTTGTCTAGCCATGTAAGGGCACACAAACTCTAGTGTTACAAAGGCCCTTTTCCTTAAAATTAGAAACACCAAGAAATTAGGTGTTGTTTGCAAACTAATAAAAAGTTGTTGTGTCTGTGGTGGTTACCACTTATTGCTACAGTATGGTTATGATCCTTGCTTCCTTTTTTACCCAGTATGGATAAACCCACAGATGAACATCTTAAAAGTCTATAAACAATAGATGATTTCAGACAAACTTGCCACCTTCAGCAGAACCAGCTGACCATCTAATGTGTATTGGGGTCCCCAGATCGCTGCACTACCCTTTTGTACTTGGGAAGATGAGCCGCTCTCCAAATCGGTACACATGCACTGCACTGCATGCATGTATATGGAGAGATCGTGTGAGACAACTGTCAGAACAAATTCAGGCTGAGGCCCCACGTTGCGGAAACGCTGCTTTTTTTGTTGCAGATTTTGTTGCGTTTTTTTTTTTTTTTTTTTTTTAGCCAAAGTCAAGTGTGGATTGAGCAGATGGTAGAAGTATAAGAGCTTCCTATATATTTCTCATTCCTTTTGTAGCCACTTCTAGGTTTGGCTCAAAAAAACGCAGCAAAATCTGCAACAAAAGAAGCTGCGTTTCCGCAATGTGGGGCCTCAGCCTGAATTTGTTCTGACAGTTGTCTCACACGATCTCTCCATATACATGCAAGGTGTTTTCTGAGACTTATTAACTGATTAATTCTTAGAATAGGTCATCAATTAAAAATAGTCAGGGGTCAGGCCATGCGACTGTTGAATGTGATGTCACATGGCCTGTGAAGCAGAAGTGTTGCTCAGGGAGTGTTTGGATCCCAGATGTCAGACCCTGAGGATCATCAATTGATGACCTATCCTAAAAAGAAGTCATAAAAAAATTCCAGAAAACTTCTTTTAATTGTTCAGTCAAAAGTTATATTCTGTGTATGTCCATCATAAAACTGCCCACACACATTAGATATCTGCCAGCTAAAAGCTCATGCAATGGGAAGCCATCCCTTTTGACACCCCTGAGGCTGAGAGGAAAGGGTAAGTCGCTTCCAAAAACCTCTGTTTAAGGCTTAGGTATGTTATAATCCAGCTTGTCCCACCCTTCTCTCCCTGACATCTGCCATTCTGCGAGAGTTGGGAGTCCCGCTTACATATAAGACGATCAGCTGGTCAGCCTGAAGTCAGTGATTAATCTAATGTGTATGGCCAGCTTTACTTGTATAGAAAAATCCACCTCATTCACCTTGATAATGTAATTAATATTTATTAATGGTTTAGTACACAACTTCATGATAGTAGGCACCATTGCACATTAACAATGTTAGATCCATCTCATTGTCAACATTTCGGTCAACTCCTTGGCCTTCATCAGCAAGGTTTTATAACATAAAATTATTTAGATTTTTCTAGTCATTTGAGGTGTCAAACACTATCCATAAACACCCCAGAAGGAAGAAGTTGTGCCTGACACATATATTAGCTTTTTACTTGTGTAGAAGACCATGATGACTGAAACAGATAACTAAAAGATCAAAGATTATCAAAAATTAAAGAAAATTGCCCTCATTTACTATTCTGTTTTCGACAGAATTCTGGCAGAAACTGCAACATGTGTCGCATTTCTTCTACTTTTTTAGACAGTGGACGGAGCGTGTGTGAATCTGGGTGGGCAGGTCCACTAGATTTACTATATCTGTCACCAGAAAACTGGTGTGAGTTATACCACAAATCTAGACCAGCCCCTGGCTGGCATATATCTGCAGCTAGGCACATCTGCATGCATTCAAATTATTAAGAGGCGGAGTCCCTTATTAACTCTAGTGAGTTGTGTGCCTGGTAGTGAATTAAGACTGGCCAGTTTTAATAAATACCCCCATTATCTTTTTGGTAAATTGTATTTTCATCCAGCCTTGTTGCTTTTGCCATGCAAATCTTTTTGTTCTACAGGTGCACAGGACACTGTGATGCTGAATGTCTCTATAATGTAACAGACATAAGACATTTGATGTTTTTGTGTTTGCAAAGGAAGCCTTAGAAGACAACACCCAAAAGGCTAGATGACACAAAAGACAAAGCTAGCTATGTATTGAAGAGAATATTGATTATCGAGAAGTTAACTTGCTATTTGGAACCAGGGCAGAAAGACCCCAGATAAGTACGATTTTCTAAGTAGGGTTGTCCTGGAATTGGACAATTAACAGAGGAGGCCAGGGAAGGTGTAACATAAAAAAAAAAAAATACTAAATGACATATGTAAGTGATGTCATTGGGTCCTTTTACCCACCACTGAGGGCACTGATATTGCCTCGGTGGTCATGTGCAGCACAGGACTTCCGGTGGCAAAGGTATACCCGAACAGACACCATTGGTGGACACCGGAGCCCCGGGGACAGTTGAGTATGAATTTTTTTTTTGTGTGAGTTACACATTCCCCAGCCTCTTCTGTGATTTGTCCAATTCCTGGACAAACCTTTTAAGTGGGAATTAGATTTACGACTTCAATATGTTATTTAGACAAGTTATTTTCCAGCTGCATATTCCCAGAGACATTACATGAGGTTCTGCTGTTGGTAGCCCCAAGGTCATCTGACATTGCCAGGAGATCTGTGGTTTAGGAAAATAAAGCATTGTATTTTAACCATTGGAAAAAGGGCTCATTCGCACACTGCAGTCAAATCGGTTGTAAGCAGATTTTAAAAATACAGAATGTGGCAAAAAAATTGTCATTTGACTGAACTATTTAAATACAGTCTTAATAGACAATTAAATGTTCTAGTATTAAAAGCTATATCTGATGTGACTCCCAGCTCTAGCTAATAGATGGTCCCCAAGCAGGAAACCTCTGTCAGTTAAACGTGCAAGAGACACATACGCAAAACAATTTTAATAGCTATAATCTGAAAAATACTATGGGGGAAATTTCTCATGCCTTCTACGCCAGTTTTCTTGCATGTAAGGCATGAAAAAGCAATTTTATGCAAAAGTTGGGAGTTTTCACAAAAAAAGTATCCTTTTCCTCTTTTACATCACACTCGCCACGTTCCTGAAAGAAGGCATAGTGAGGGGCGTAAGCAGGGCCACTAGCCCTGTTAGATTTATTGTCGTTTATTCCAGTTTGCCAAGTTTTGCCTCCGGGCTCACAGCCCCCTATACGGACCCATGGTGATACATGGGCATGTGTATGGGGCCATAGAAAATAATAGGTCAATGTGCCAGCCATTAAAAAATACCGCTAGCATACATTCATGTACATGGAGCCTTACAGTTGGTCAGTAACTTTGTCCAATATATAAGACACTTCTATATCCATTACATGTGCAGATCATTTAATTTTTATTTTTCTAGTGAACATTGTGATCACTAAATGGCGTAAATAAAAATGGTGCAATTGTTTATTTTAATAACTAGTAATAATCTGGGGGTCTAATATTATATGGGGTCTCGATATATGTAACTTGCCATTGGAGAATCACCTTGTGAAGGGCTCTCCCAGGTTGACGTCTCTGCCAGTCTCCTTTGCTCTTTGGTAGCTGACAATGTAGTCCCTTCTTACTTCCCAAATGAGTGTTGTCAGCTATACTACCTTGCTACTACAGAGACTCTGCTCCATCCCTGTCATCAATTTCAACAATGTGTTAATGACAAATGTTAATTTTTATATCATCATCTACAAGGAACATGATATTTAATGGTGGGATGATTTCTTTAGTAATAACTAAAATCTAAGAATAAGAAAATATAGTTAGTTAAATTATAAGGACAGCACCTATAGAGCCAGTGCATAAGATACTCCTATGTAGGTACTGACACTGAGAATACAGTAAGCCTACAAATTAGGTCTTCTAAGTTTAGCTTTACTCCCATCTAATGGCAAAGACTAAAATAGCAAAAAATATTGGCTAGTTAAAATTGTATTTGAAAAGTTCTTACAGTGTTTGTATAGTTCCACAATAATGTCCAGAGTGATAGGACATGAAATTGGTAACTTTATAATATCTCTATCACAATTCAGTCCCTAAGCACTAATGTAAAGAACAGCGGCTGCAGAATCAGGGTAGGATTTCCTTCCATCTATCTTATCCATATAGAAGGGATATTTGCATAGATTTCTATTGATCATCTTGACCTAAAGAGCAAAGTACAAACACATATGTCTGCACACTATAACAAAAAGTCCAGCAACGTGCAAGGATAACATAAATCAATCTTTCGCATGCTAAATGTTAAAAAAATGATTTAAATGAATTTTCTCTCCTATTCATATTGTGGATCTTATAGGACAAGACTTGCTGCTAGGGGCTCTGTCATCAGCATTAGGCTGGGACCTCACATTTTGGTTACAATGTGGCTGAAACTGCTCTGGCATTGCGACTGGCACTCTATTTGGAATGGTTTGCAGCAAAATGCATCTTGTTTGTTAATCGATAAGCTGATCTGCATCACTGCCACATCTTGACACATGACAACCCAGCCTTACACTGCACCCACTGGCATCAATAACAATCCACTCATTGCATTCAATGCCAATGTCCCTTTTGAGCTAAGAGCAAAAGCATTTTGCAAAGGAGCCCAGTGCAGATGTCAAAAATTACACTCTTTTGGCATCTGTTTTGTCTATAGAGGTCTATGGACCCCTTGTATTGTATGCCAAGGATGATTATGCCAATTGTATGGTCACACCAAATGTGGGATGTGTCTGTGTTGTGGCGAATAAAATCTGTGCATAGAGCTAGCTCTGGTCTATAGTACACGCTGCAACAATGAATCAGTACAAGTGAAAAGCAATGTATTAGAACTTACTATGTAGATATACAAACAATTTACCAATACTGCTAACCATGAAATCTATTTTGTTTGTATACCATAGGGGCTTCATTGCTTCATCTCAGACAGCAAAATCTAGGAAATCTCTCTCCATAAACCTAATTTTTCCTTTCCGCAACTTCCTTCCATCCATCCATTTCCTGTCTGTTTTACTATTTTTTAACAACATCCTCCTAGTGAAACCTACTGTCATCCAATGTGAGAAGACAGTAAGACAAATGGTGCACCCATGACCTAAATACCTTCTAAGCAATACATAGAATGTCCATACAGATTCTGAGATTTTGCTATTGGTTTATCATCCGTCCCAAATGTAATGTTAGGTAAAACTTATGGAGTTCACATGAAGATTTGGCTTATCAGGGGGGCAGATATCCTGGTTCCCTCATTGCATCTTAAATAGAAGGAGTTGGTCTAAAGATCATGACAAGATACAGGTCTCCACTGGTCTGTGATTCACATAAGTCAAAACACGATTTGGGGGTGTTAAGAAAATGCTGCAGCGTGGGACTGGTTTCCCCATGGTCAGGGGGAACCCTGACGGTATTTGTTGCACTCAGACTACTTATTAATTCAGTTACAGACATATTATAACTAAGCGCACTGGGATTTGGTGGGGGAATAAAAGGAGTCAAGCCCAATTTGTAGTTCAGACATGTAGAGGCAAGCTAATGGAGATTTATAGACAGTTCTGTAATAAATAACATGATCTTTTCAGCAGCATTTGTATGGAGTCAATCTGAACTGAAATTAGGAGAATAAATCATTTAGTTATATTGTGTATTATATATGACTATATTGATAACAGATTGTTGCTAGTTGGGGTGATACTCACAGTACCTCACTGTGTAGTGACACCTCCATGTGACAGGGGCAATGGTCAGACCCAGTTATTAATTTATTCATACTTTAAGAGGAATAACATAGAAAAGGTATGATAGAAGATGTCCAGAATCATTGTTTCATGAAGAATACATGCATTTACAAAAACAGTCATGTCATGAGAGGTAACAGGTCACCTTTAAGGTCAAATATAGTGTCAGGTTTTTTGTAACTGTAACCATTAGGAGTTTGAGCTTTGTTAAACGCAGTTTACCAGAACCAAAATTGCTCCTAAACCACTAAAATGGTGTTGTGGGGTTGTTAATGACATACACACGTGGACAAAATTGTTGGTACCCCTCGTTTAATGAAAGAAAAATCCACAATGGTCACAGAAATAACTTGAATCTGACAAAAGTAATAATATATAAAAATTCTATGAAAATGAACAAATGAAAGTCAGACATTGCTCTTCAACCATGCTTCAACAGACTTTAAAAAAAACAACTCATGAAACAGGCCTGGACAGAAATGATGGTTCCCTTAACTTAATATTTTGTTGCACAACCTTTTGAGGCAATCACTGCAATCAAACGATTCCTGTAACTGTCAATGAGACTTCTGCACCTCTCAACAGGTATTTTGGCCCACTCCTCATGAGCAAACTGCTCCAGTTGTCTCAGGTTTGAAGGGTGCCTTTTCCAGATGGCATTTCAGCTCCTTCCAAAGATGCTCAATAGGATTTAGGTCAGGGTTCATAGAAGGCCACTTCAGAATAGTCCAGTATTTTCCTCTTAGCCATTCTTGGGTGTTTTTAGCTGTGTGTTTTGGGTCATTATCCTGTTGCAATACCCATGACCTGCGACTGAGACCAAGCTTTCTGACACTGGGCAGCACATTTCTCTCTAGAATCCTTTGATAGTCTTGAGATTTCATTGTACCCTGCACAGATTCAATACACCTTGTGCCAGATGCAGTAAAGCAGCCCCAGAACATAACAGAGCCTCCTCCATGTTTCACAGTAGGGACAGTGTTCTTTTCAAGATATGCTTCATTTTTCCGTCTGTGAACATAGTGATGTGCCTTGCCAAAATTTTCGATTTTTGTCTCATTTGTCCATAGGACATTCTCCCAGAAGCTTTGTGGCTTGTCAACATGTAGTTTGGCAAATTCCAGTCTGTCAGATCCAAGTTATTTCTGTGACCATTGTGGGTTTTTCTTTCATTAAATGAGGGGTACCAACAATTTTGTCCACGTGTGTAGTGAACATAACTTTTTTTGTGCTATGGTACAAACATGCTGTTGGGAAGATCAATTTTTAATCTACATGCAAATGAGCTGTCCAGGACTACCGAGTCAAAAGCGTCATTCGGTGTCAACTCAACCACACGTAAAAATGGGTGCTCCATCAGATGCGGCTGTGCTCCGGGTGCAATGAACAGCTCATCTGCATACAGATTAAAAATAGAGGTCCTACAGTTCTCTGCATGAAAGGAGCAACCGATGTGCATGTCCATTGTGTTTCATTCATGTCTATGGGACGTCTGTTACTCCATTCAAGCAGAGAGCTATAGGACCCCCGTTGTAGAGATATTTATTTTCTGTCCATTACTTGATGAAATGCTAAAATTTTGACTATAGTTGGATATACATTTTAGATGTATCTGGGCTGAACCAATAGCTGTTGGATTGTTTGGTCAACAACTATGCTACGTGACCTTAGCTATATACATGCACACTCGACTGAGCATGTATGTGTTCTGTATAAGGAGATGGGAGTAGCAGGCAGCCAAACACTATTCACCAGCTCATCACTTTTCAGAATGGAGGATCCCTGACACCACTGGGCAGATGCCAAGACAGCACTATAGATTAGATGGTTAGCTGGTCCTAGTGACATTGGCTCATTTGGTTAACACTCATATAATGTATATGGCCACCTTATCAGTGACAAAGACCAATTTGAAACACATACTGTACTAGTTTAGGGGTATCTGACCTGATATAATTGTTCTGACGTAACATTTACATATTGATCACTATTTACTCTCTACTATCTCCATCCCAAATTTTTCTTACTTTTTAGTTGCCAATTTTGCCGCACAGCCATTTTTATGACAAAACATGCCTTACACGCCACTCTTCTGAAAGTCAGAGTCAGGGCAGAGCGTAGCGGGAGAGGGCATGGTCTCCTGCAAGTCGTTAGAAACTGGCAAAAATTATAGCTCAATGTATACCAGCTCCTACCTTCCATAGATGTAAGATTCTAGCACGGAGGGCAGGAGATGTAACTAAAGACACATGAGCCTCTTACTAAATTAAGTAAATCTTGCTCTGGCTCATGGGAAATCAAGACTGGTCTAACAAAACAACAGTTTTGATAAATCTCCCCCTAATGCTTTACTCTCTACTGCAGCCAGTACTCGTGTCAGTCCTCTGTTTTCTCTCCATTCTGTGACACATATGATAAAATGTCCTTGGCATTAAATTAAACCATGCAAATATTGTTCCATAGAAGTATCATTGAGGAAATAAATGAATGCACACCTGTTGTATCAGTTATGACCATAGATCACAGGCCATAATGATAATTTGTTTTAGTTTTACAATGCAAAATATCATTCATCAGAACAACATAAAATGAAATGGATAAAATAAGATTTTCATACACATTTGCCTACAGTACTGAAGAACACACTGTTATGTACTATTATGCATGATAAGAGCAAAGTTGTCCAAACCTGAGCTTGGAAGAATCAACCAAGAATGTTGAAGAACAATAGTATTGGGCATATTGGGTTTTAATATTTCCAAACCTTTGGGCTCATAGAAAATAAGTTGTTGTCAGAGTTGCCTGGCAGCAGTTTATTCCTCTCTCCCCATTATAAACTTGCAAGTTGTGCCGAGCATGCATGTTTATGAGCAGGTTGAATATGATAACTGTTTGGTGCAAACTCTGTCCTGAGTTTCTGTAGCTAAACACTGTGTTTAGGGAGTGTGAGTACTCCAGATACTCCACATGAAAACTATCTTGGTAGGTTAGATAGGGATAACTGAAAAATGAACAATGACACTCCTGTTGGTCCAGTAGTGACACTAGTGAGGTGTGGGAGCAAAGCACAGGAGGACAGTCAGATGGCAGCTATAGATCAGAATGGGGGAGGTTAGTGTAAGGTAACAAAGCTAGAGGTGAACAGTAGATGACAAATCCAAGCAGAGAGGTGAGAGTCAAAATACAAGAAACTGGGTCAAACACAGGCAAGCCTTAAAAGAATAAATGAAGGCTAGAGGCAAGATACAGGAAACTGATATTCAGGAAAGGATCAGGAGGACTTTGTCTGCTCTAAATAGATTTGCAGGATTGATTTGCAACCATGTGATGACTGCCAGTGACTAGATGGTGTCCAATATATGGAAATTATATTGCCCCCCCATTGGGGACAGGAACTGATGTGAATACATTTGACCTTATATATAAACTCCTCAATCATTTATGTTTAGATAAGTCAAACACAGTAGTTGTAGTAGTAGTAGTAGTAGCAGTAGTAGTAAAATAAATTGAGCATGTTTAAATACAACATACATGCATATTATTTCCCCCAAGGCAAATGTTTAGGTAAGGTTAGCAGCTAACATATGTATAATAGATTGCACAGAAATCAAAACGGTCAATGGGAATTTCTGATCAAAAATTCTCTTAATGGTAGCTCAGTAGAAAGTGGTATCAAACAGTAGCTGGGTCAAACATGAATAATTTGTTAGAAATTGCCCTACTGCCCAGCACATACCAACTGCAAAGTCAAAATAGCCATGATAAAATGAGACCTTCAGGGCATGTTATATAGAAGAGCAGGCGTATTTCCCATATGTTGAGCTCTGGGGGACCTATTTAATTGGAGCCCCAAAGGCTTTGCTGTGAATGAACTGCTATTGGGAAACATCAGTCCTCAAGAGCAGGGCCTATACTTAAAAAGTAGTTGCTTAGACATAGGTAGCACAACAGTAGCACTCTCTACCAGGCCCTGACCTCTGAGGAGGCTTCAAAGGTCCCTCTGCCATGTAAAATATACCATTACTCTCAATGGAACAAGGCAGGTAGGGTTCCCATTACAGATTTTTCATTGAGGACCAGGAACTTCAAGCCTTAAAGTCCACTGCTATACTTCCAATGCACATGCACATGCACAATTCTTTTTAGTAGTCCAGCACGTGGCCTATGCAAAAGAATGGAGGATCATAGAGATTACCTCTAAGGCAGCAAGTTTCTTCATAGTCTGCCATTTGGCATTGCCATGAAAATTCTATAGGTGACATCATACCATACACATTTCCTGAGCTGTTATGGCTTGTTTGAACATGGACAGAGGCTAGTGATGACTCCTATCTCTAAAATTTCACATGCTACTTCTGAGACATACCTACAATTAATGGATTAAGATATTCTGACTTAAAAGTCTTCTCTGAATTGGGATTAACTGCTTATAAACTGTTTTTGGCTTTTCACTATTGACGTGAATGTTACAGCTGGGTATATATCACTGCAGTCTAAGATAATAATTCTCCCTTACAGGAAGTGTGAGGCTACAAATTAAAAAGGATTTTCTGGATGGTCCTATTGATGTCAGCTGTTATCACCAGGGGAACTGCAATATGAGTGTGGTGCTGATGGAAAAATACTGAAATCAGTCAGTCTATTGAGAGTATAGACAAGTATATATCAGTAATTCAGTAATCAGTCACCTAACAGTGCTGTTCTATGTTCTAGTATCTTGTAAAGTAAATAATAGTGAGATACATGGTGATCACAAGCCTCAGGTTTCAGGTCATCTCCAGCCTTCAGTAGGGAAGGCCCCTAAGGATTACCCTGCATGTAATGTTTTCCTGTCTGGAACAACAGTCAGTGGTAGATTCTAACCAATGCCTTTGCTTTTTCTATAGGATATCCAGTAGACTTCAATGTTATTTGAAGTGATCAACATACATTTCTAAAGGGAACCTGCCAGATCCCTAATATCGATTTATCTGAGGTAAGCACAGTGTAGTGACAGGCATCTGACATCAGAGCTGTCACTTGTATAGATTTGTGTAGTAGTCATTCAGTACTTATATGTTAAACTCTACAGTGCATGGCAAGTACTGTATCAGAGTCTATTCGTATGCACAACAGTGGTAGGGTGGAAGGGCCTGCATATGCATTGTACTCCATGCTGCAGCACCGCAGAGTTTAATATGTCAGTATTGAAAAACTACAACACCAATCTAGGCCAACAAATACTATTTTATATCCAACTAAATTCTGTTGTATGTTTAGGTGAAGCAAAGGCTTTTCTAGCATTTAAAAAGACACCAGTATTATAACAGGTACATAGTAGATGGGGAGCCTTGTTACAGATTTTGCATTGGGTGTACATATATATACTTTTACATACTTTTACTATGCCAATCACATAAAACTATAATTTTATTAAAGAGAAGAATACAAAATCAATTTCAAATCAAGTTTTACACTGGTTATCAATATTGACTCATCTCCTCCCCTGGGGTTGTCCGCAATCCTTCCTTCTTATTAGGTCAAAGAGGATGGAGGATGTATGATGACTTACACCAAAGGCACAGAGGGTCTGTGGAAGCTTGTGTACTGGAGGAAAGATGCAAGCGTTTCCTTTAGTGATGATACATTTTCCCCCCTAATTTCCACTTTTGTATACACAACATGAAACGTCAAAGTATGGAAAATGTGTGTAAATGTTAGTGTATATGTATACTTCATAGTTGGAAGTGTATATGTCTATGTATGCATATAGGGCTAGCCTTAAAGGGGTATTCCCATGAACATAATAATATTTATATTTGTAGATAATACAAAGTTAAAGATTTTTGCAAATATAAGTAGCTAAAAATTCCGCAGAGTTTTAAAGATTTTCTCTAACTATGTTAGTGGTGACATCTGTTGTCTTAATCAGTTGCCAATGGATACGACCACATATGCAGAAACTTTCTATGGTCTGGGATTTGTCAGGAACGCAGCCATGATTTTCTTATTGTAGCTAGTTTATCAGGCAGGGACACTACATGTATGAAAAGATATCCTGGCCACAATAAGGCAAATCATGGCTGACTTTCTGACCTTAGAAAGTTCCTGCATTCATGGTCGTATCCACTGGCAACCGATCAAGACAACAAGACTGTGACCACAAGATATTTAGAGAAAATCTTTAAAACTCTGCAAAATGTTTACTTATAATTGCAAAATTTTTTAACTTTTAATTATCTACAAATTTAAAAATGGTTATGGTCATGGGAATACCCCTTTAAGATGTGGCATACCGGGCACCTCACCTGTTACTAAGACAGGGATTTTAAACAGGGTGCTGTCATATTCCTTAGCTTAGTGATTTGAAATTGTATTATTTGGCCACTATGTAGTACACCATAAGAAAGGAAGGAGGGAATAAAAAAGGCCAAAAAGGGTTAAAAAAAAAAAAAAAAAAAAAGAGCAGCGCTTAACTCACCAGTTCCTGCCACTGCCATGCTAACACTGCCTTGGACCCCATGTCACACACAGGAAATGGCCAACACAGCCAATCACTTGGCAGGGACAGGATGTACTCGAGGGACTCGAGGCAGGGACCAGGATGTAGACCATTCTGGCCCTATATATTTATATATATTTAAATATATATATATATATATATATATATATATATATATAACAGTACAGACCAAAAGTTTGGACACACCTTCTCATTCCAAGAGTTTTCTGTATTTTCATGACTATAAAAATTGTAGATTCAAACTGAAGGCATCAAAACTATGAATTAACACATGTGGAAATATATACTTAACAAAAAAGTGTGAAACAACTGCAAATATGTCTTATATTCTAGGTTCTTCAAAGTAGCCACCTTTTGCTTTGATTACTGCTTTGCACACTCTTGGCATTCTCTTGATGAGCTTCAAGAGGTAGTCACCTGAAATGGTTTTCACTTCACAGGTGTGCCCTGTCAGGTTTAATAAGTGGGATTTTTTGCCTTATAAATGGTGTTGGGACCATCAGTTGTGTTGTTCAGAAGTCAGGTGGATACACAGCTGATAGTCCTACTGAATAGAGTGTTAGAATTTGTATTATGGCAAGAAAAAAGCAGCTAAGTAAAGAAAAACGTGTGGCCATCATTACTTTAAGAAATGAAGGTCAGTCAGTCCAAAAAATTGGGTAAACTTTGAAAGTGTCCTCAAGTGCAGTGGCCAAAATCATCAAGCGCTACAAATAAACTGGCTCACATGAGGAACGCCCCAGGAAAGGAAGACCAAGAGTCACCTCTGCTGCGGAGGATAAGTTCATCCGAGTCACCAGCCTCAGAAATCGCAGGTTAACAGCAGCTCAGATTAGAGACAAGGTCAATGCCACACAGAGTTCTAGCAGCAGACACATCTCTACAACAACTGTTAAGAGGAGACTGTGTGCAGCAGGCCTTCATGGTAAAATAGCTGCTAGGAAACCACTGCTAAGGACAGGCAACAAGCAGAAGAGACTTGTTTGGGCTAAAGAACACAAGGAATGGACATTGGACCTGTGGAAATCTGTGCTTTGGTCTGATGAGTCCAAATTTGAGATCTTTGGTTCCAACCACCGTGTCTTTGTGCGACGCAGAAAAGGTGAACGAATGGACTCTACATGCCTGGTTCCCACCGTGAAGCATGGAGGAGGAGGTGTGATGGTGTGGGGGTGCTTTGCTGGTGACACTGTTGGGGGATTTATTCCAAATTGAAGGAATACTGAACCAGCATGGTTACCACAGCATCTTGCAGCGGCATGCTATTCCATCCGGTTTGCGTTTAGTTGGACCATCATTTATTTTTCAACAGGACAATGACCCCAAACACACCTCCAGACTGTGTAAGGGCTATTTGACCAAGAAGGAGAGTGATGGGGTGCTACGCCAGATGACCTGGCCTCCACAGTCACCAGACCTGAACACAATCGAGATGGTTTGGGGTGAGCTGGACTGCAGAGTGAAGGCAAAAGGGCCAACAAGTGCTAAGCATCTCTGGGAACTCCTTCAAGACTGTTGGAAGACCATTTCAGGTGACTACCTCTTGAAGCTCATCAAGAGAATGCCAAGAGTGTGCAAAGCAGTAATCAAAGCAAAAGGTGGCTACTTTGAAGAACCTAGAATATAAGACATATTTTCAGTTGTTTCACACTTTTTTGTTAAGTATATAATTCCACATGTGTTATTTCATAGTTTTGATGCCTTCAGTGTGAATCTACAATTTTTATAGTCATGAAAATACAGAAAACTCTTGGAATGAGAAGGTGTGTCCAAACTTTTGGTCTGTACTGTATATATATATATATATATATATATATATATATATATTCCTCAGGAAAAAAACCTTTTATACACTTCTACAGAAGGTACAGCTTTTATATTACAAGAAGTCATGAAAATCTAATTTGCTTGCTTTTATTTATATAAATTTATATGACACAATGGGGTTCCCATAAGTTACATTAAGCACAGTTTTTACAAAGGAAGTGTTGGGAGCTTGATAACCCTTAGGCTAAGGCCCCACATGGCGTCCCGTAGCAAAAAAGCGCTGCGGGAAAAACCACAGCGGGAATGCATCACGGTTCCTCCCGCAGCACTTTAGACAGAAAGTTCGCAGAGGTTTCCTGCATAGGTATAATTGACATGCTGCGATTTTTACGCGCGGTTTTTAACGCAAAGTAGGCATGGGATTCACTTGAATCCCATCCACTTTGCTCTGACTGTAAAACGCCACGATTTTTTCCGCAGCCTTAATTAATTTATTTCCATAAATCTGGAGCACCCCTTTAATTGCCATTGATTTTTGCAGAATAAAGAGATAAGACACAATCAGGAATATTCAATGCTCTGATATTAATTGTGGCCTGGGGAAAAAAAACAAACATTGATAGAGAATGATGTTGGGAAATAGTGCTGCTATAAAATTCCCATTTAGGACCCATTTTATCTCCTAAATTAATTTCCACATTTTCTCATATTTTATTAGCAAATGTGTTTTTTTTTTTTTACACAATTCTTAATTCTCTGGAGAATACTCTAAATGTCACCAGCTGTCATTTTGTACTTTTGTAGGAATTTATCTTAATCCCCTTTTATGCAATAAAAAAACAATTATTGTCCTAATGATGTGTCCTTATTCCTCCCACACATTTCTTGGCCTCTTACTCATATTTCTCTGCTGCTCTATTGGTGTCTTTGGAAAAAAAAAATTCAGTTTCAGACACTCTGAAAAGCAGAGGTGCACGACCTTGGTCTCAGACCATGCTGCCATACTATTTGCTCCTAACAACCATAAAAAAACTGGCATATTGGTATCTTATGCTAAAAATGAGTTTGTCTTCCTGTACTCTGATCTCTCAGGAGAATGGGGGTTCCTTACTCTTCTGTTCAGCCCTCCTTTGTAGTTAACGGGAATTAGTAAAACAACTGAGAATTTCACAGCAACCATAGACTGCAATGGACAGAGACCTACATAGCAGGTATGGAAAAATGCTGCAAAGTAAGAATGCATTCAAAAATAGAGGTGTTAATAGTTTATTTTTGTCAAGTAACTAGATTAGATAAATGTAGAAAAGAGAAATCTAAATCACATCAATATTTGGTGTGACTGTCTGGGATTACATGAAGAGACAGAAGGAACTGTGTAAGCTACATCCACAGAAGATCTGTGCTTAGTTCTACAAGATGGTAGGAACAACCTCCTTGCTGAGTTCATTCAAAAACTGTCTACGAGTGTACCTAAAAGAATTGAAGGAAGACAATGGGCGGTCACACCAAATATTGATGTGATTTAGATTTCTTATTTCTACACAAACTTCAGGGTGTTAATTGATAAAAATAAACTATTAACACTTCTACTTGTGAAAGCATTCTTACTTTGCAGTATTTATCCACACCTGCCTATGTACTATATGCGGCAACCTCTTCGCCTGGCACATGTGAGGGTACTCATGCTCACCTGTATCTTCCAAGGTCTTCAGTACAGGGAATACAGACTGGAGCTGCCACTCTGTTCTGGGTATCAGACGGTCGTGGATGTCTGTTGACAGCTGTGTCTTTCTGAAGAATCAGGACACAAACATAACTATGTCCTGATGGTCAGGTCTGCAGCAGAGAAGTGCATTACAGGCTGATGTGCACCCCTACTCTACAGGCAGTCATGGGCCTAACTTACCCTGATACAAGTATAATATTTTTTGCTATTAAGACACAACCTGAAAAGAGAGACATATGCGAAAAAAAAAAGTTATCCTATAATAAAAAAATATGTATTAGCATTCCCCTACCTGTATTATTTTCCCCAGTACAATGAATAAATAAATAAATAAATAGCATTAACCAATAAAAGGAGAGATACCTATTAAAATCATGTAGTATATGTGCTGCAAAATACAGAGTAGATTTCCATTGACCTGACCCAATAGTCTCCCTGATTTCCTGTATTAGAATTTCAGATCTCTTTGTAAGTCTGAGAGAATTCCAAAGTTAAAAAATGTTATGGCATATACATTTGGCAAGGAATAGATTTGCTTTATTAAAACCCCCGTAACTCCCATGCACTACTGTGACCCTTTAATGGCAGATAGGAACAAAATCACCCAATTCTCAGAAATACTGTGTCCAAATCGACTCATTAGCACATTATGATGTTATGAAAATAAGCATTTAAAGTAACGCTAAACTTTTCGGCATGTTAGATAGTATGAGCTGGTTTGTAGACACCATTACATGTGCCCTCTCCGGAGTAAATGATTTGGAGATCAGGATGATGACAAGACACAGCTGGACACTGAATGACAGAGCCACATGAGACACAACATCCCAAGACCGCTGCACCTCTGATCACCCCAGCAACTGTCCCAAGACATCTGCCCCGTCACTCAATACCCTTCCCCCTCCATTGTATAACTAAGTAAAAGGGTCGCCCATTGCTCAAATCCTCAGACATAAAGACAAATCAGGAGATAGTAAAAAAATGTAAATAAAATTATCAGATTTCATAAGAAGAGTATTCTCATTGGCCTCAATTATAACATACTATAGTGACATATACATGCACAACATATGTAACCACACGTGTACAACTATATGCCTATATATGAAAAAATAAAAGAAGAAGACAGCACCAAACCCAGAGACAAAAGATCCCACCGCAGAATCTAAATGTCTTCAGGCATGGCCAAACACAAACATTAAATGGATGGACTACTTTTTATTGGAGCCAAAACACCACATATCCGCACGACACACTTGAGAAAGGCTCCTGTGTGAGCGGATACATGGCGTTTCATCGTAACCAAAAAACATACTACACGGCATAAGTTTGTCTGTATACGTTTATATTGAAAAAAAAAGCAGTAGTTTGGACATTACAGTCTTTAGACAATCTGACACATAAAGTACATTGGAAGGATGTGTCACCTTATACGCAGACAGTGCATCACAAACATGGTGGCAATTTAGTCTAAAATCTATAGCTAATGATAAAATACCATTGACTAACCTGTAGCATCTGGACACAGTATTTTTTTGGCTGTGAAAAACACTACTGTGGCAAACGCTCCAAAAAAACAAAGTATAACCAAAAAACAAATGTACAACAATTTATTATATTTATTTTATGTTTGTATAGAATTGAAATGGCCTTTGTCATCTGTTAGACTGTAGCACAAAGCCCTCATGTACATGACTGCAATTTTATCCGCAACTGCACCAATCCGTGTGTCATCCAAGCCATTTTCACTGGCCCAAAGACTGCACACGTGTGCATGAGGCCAAAGAGAAAGATATTTAATATTTATGGTGCATTCACACAATGAGGCAGATTGACTTTGTAAAATGTGCCACAATTCTGACTTAATTTGTACTAAAACCCGGCTTACATGTTGTACATCACTTTTATTATTTGTTATAGACACTTAATATGCCTTGCCTGAGAAGGGTGTGTGCTATGGCTAGGAGAAAAGGATCGTGCCTTAAAATGTGAACCAAAGTCCAGGGCAAAATAAGCCAACTAATAAGAATAAACTAAACAATATAAAGATGCTCTAGATTTATCATCCAGCATCAGCCACGGAGATACATCTGGTGCAGTTTAAGCCTTTCTAAGTTCAGCCTGTTTATTAGGATTAGTAAATGTGCCCAAATGTGGCAGTATCTCAGCTAGAACCACTAAGGCCATAACTGGGAACATAACTTTAATAGGACTTTAGAACCTTCCATTATGCAGGCAATAAGGAAGCAAAATTGTTACAAATGTCACTGTCCAGGTGGTTCAATTCTAGTACATTTAGGAATATTACTACATTGTTTTTACCTTTTATACTGACATGACTCTGCATGTGATATTTACTGCCACCTACTGGAGGAAAGTAAATATGACATACACCATTCTAACTTGTATTACGCTAGGTTCACACCAGCGTTCAGGGTTCCGTTCTACGGGTCCACTTAGAGACCCAAAAAACAGAAACCCCATCCACTTAAAAAGTGGTAACACGCGGAAACCCGGAGATCCCATAGACTATAATGGGGTCCGCCGGGTTTCCACTGAAAATGGCGGAGAGAAAAGACCTCCTTGCAGGACTTTTCTATCCGCCGATTTTAAGTGGAATGGGGAACAGAGTCTGAGACTCAAACGTTAGTGTGAACCTAGCATTAGAATTGTATTATTATTCTAAAATAGGTTCACAACCTTAATCAAACCTCAACAAGGCTAGGACTTAGCCACAGAGAGTTGCAATACTATACTTCAGTGTATATAATAACGGTGTGACAGTAACTTTGACAAAACCACATAACAGCAAGCCCAGGTAAATGTACCCTTATTGTTAGCTTACACCCATACAGCAAGTAGTTTGCAATGGAAAACATCCAATGCAAATTTACCACGGAATTTGCTGCAAAATCCACATGCTGTACGCATGGAGTGTTGCCTTGGAGTTTACCTTATACATTCACTGCAAAGGGTGAAATCTGCTGTGAAAATACTCTTTGGATTTGAAATCCTAATCGCAGGTCAATTTAGGCTAAGGCCCCACGATGCGGAAACGCAGCTTTTTTTGTTGCAGATATTTTTGCGTTTTTTTGAGCCAACAATGGCTACAAAAGGAATGGGAAATATATAGGAAGTTCTTATACTTCTACCTTCTGCTCCATCCACCCCTGGCTTTGGCTCAAAAAAAAGCAACAAAATCTGCAACAAAAAAAGCTGATTTTCTGCAACGTGGGGCCTTAGCCTTATATGGATTTCATGTAGATTTTGTTCAGCAGCATTTGGCTGTTCATTGCTGCTACTGTAAATGCTGTGAATTTTCTGCTCCAATTGGAAAATCCGCAGCATATCCATCCTGTGTGGACATACCCTTATCTTTAGTCTCTTAATATAAGAATATTAAGAGGAAAAAACATGCCTATATTATTGAAAATATGTATTATCTGTAAATTTTCACTGCAAGTTTTTAAAAATTGTATTGAAAACCATTTATTGGCATTTGTTTAGTGGCTTTTTATGTACTTGTTTTCTCATATGTCAGTATTGTTAAGGTAGATCCACTTTACAACTAATATTTTGAGTTACTTCACATTCTGTAACATGCCATTGTAATATATTGAAACTGCCACAAGAGGGCATGCTGCTCTTCTCGAGAAACCTCTTCTGTCCTTTACTTTATGTTAGGTCTGGTGCAATCTACCTTTTTAATGTTACCATATAAATTTATGTCATGTATATACCTTTTGGATAGAATTGCTCTCTCATGATGTTATATTATTATATGATACATAAACTGTCCTTTTAGCTTTAGGGTCCACACAAGAAGGTAATAACATCAAGGACACCAAAATGCTAAATTAAATTCATGTCTGAAATCACGTTCAGCTATATCTATGCCACACAAGCAGAAAGGTGATGACACAACCAAGATCTACTTGACATCATTGTGTCCTTCATTCACTTCCCTGATACTGTGAAAGTCTTTATGCAAAATGATCTGTATATACTCCTAAAAACTGCAATAAACCACACAAAGCTAGACATGAGGCCACAGGATGTGTCTGACTTCACTTTAAGAAATGTAGGCGTGTGACTGTCAACATTTAGACTAGAAAATCTACAAATGACACGTGTGCATATGACACAGACACATGGAAGAGGGCACTTCATATTATTATCAAGAACAGGTCCTCTGTGAGAGGAAATGTAACAAACTATCAGGGTTGAGGTTTGTGCAGCTGATGTATCCTGTGGATAGGTCATCAGTATGAAAAATGACGGGAGGGCTAGAAAACCCCCTTTCTAGATTTATAGCAAACTCTTAGCTGTGAAAAGTATGGAGTCTGTACAAGTTATTGTCTCCACATGTAATTATGGGTGATTCCATAACAGAATGCAGAGAAACTTTTAAAAAAAGCAAAGCATTAAAAAAACAACAAAACAAAGTATAATAGAAACATGAACCTGTCACTTTAAAAATGCTGTATAATCTACAAGCGGCATGTGATAGAGCAGGAGGAGCTGAGCAGATCAATATGAAGGAAAAGGTTCAGTAGAACTTGTTATTTTATTGTTCTTCATCTCTTCTCTATGTGACCTTAGGAATCCATTGGCCGGTACTATTCAGTGACTGATCACGATCTCTGTATATAAACTCATATACTAAATGACATCACAAAGAGAAGAGGTTTAGAGCAATAAAATAACAAGTTGTACACTGTCTTTTCATTCAACACAATCTGCTCAGCTATCTCTGCTCTATAACATGCTGCCTGCAGAATGGACTGCATTTCCAACATGATATATGATATTATCAGTAAGTAATATGCAAATAAGACCTCTTTAGTGGAAGAGAGGAAATCTCTAGCGCCACCTTTTGGAAGACAGCTCCTTATAGATTAAGGCATGGTTTTTCATACCCAGAATTCTTAGCAAGACATGCATAGCCTAATAAGTCCCTGTACTATCTCTCCCTAATGAGACAAAGCTCCCCTTCTGAACTATGTGACGATATCGCCGCCTATTTTAAGCGGAATGAGGGACGGAGTCTCGTACTGAGACTCAAACACTAGTGTAAACCTAGCATTAGTTGAGTACCCCTGGCCTATGCTGTTACGTTGTGTCATGAACTGTGAAATGACAATCCCATAAAAGCCAATACTGTTGGATTTTGGCCACAGGTCACATTTAACTTTTTTCCCATAGATGTTAATGTCTGAAACTTTTGACTGTGCTTTACAGCCAAATCACAGCTCTAAAAGGCCATGCTACACAAACAAGTCCAACAACTCTTTTAGTCATGTGACTATCTGTCACGCTGTGTAGCCCTAGACTGGTTCTAGCATGCACATAGTACTTAGATTGGAAAATGCGTGTTAATAAGTTAAGATGAACTGTGGAATCTGTCAGCAAGATTTAACAATTTTGACTTTGCCAAGCATACAAACACAAAATGTATCTAAAACATTGGTGTGCAATGATATATTAAAGGCCATAAAAAGAGGAAGGGAGAAAGAAAGAGTCATGGAATAGGGAGGAAGGATAAGGAAAGGGGGAATGTTGCATTTTTCAGATGTTGTAGTTACATAAAGTTACAGGTTGCAATGTAACCTCATTGATCATTAGATGCAATATTGTGCATTTGTCACACATATGCCACCATATAACTATAGCCTAAAGCTGTATTCACAAGACATAGTCCTGTCTGTGTGTGGGCTCTATTTCATTGACTGAACTTGACTTGGAACTCACTGCATCATAGCAAGTTATAAAGCTGTCAGACCCTGATCAGCTGTATTGAATTGACAACTTTATGTCGTGGGATTTGATGGTGTGAATACAACCTAAATGTAAGAGAGAGTAATAGAGACTGAACTTGATTTTCATTAAGGCCCAAGAGGCTCTTACCTATGGACAGCCCTGCAGGAAAATATAGTTCCTCCACAAGTCAGGATCTATTACTGTCCATGCAGTGCGTATTCATTCAATAGTTATGCAAGCAATTTAGCTGTAATGGAAAATATATTTAGTTGTTCTGCAACTACTACTAGTTAAAGAAGGGTTTCTGTGGACATCTTGGTCCTTCGGTAACTTCAGATTTATTCCAGCTTCACTAGGCAACAGATCCTAACAATCTCTTTGTATGTGCTGTATATCCAGTGTCTCTATTTTTATTGTGCAGACATATTGTCTTTTTGGGATTAATTTTTTCTTAATGTTATTGAAAGGAAAAGTCAAGTAAGTGATTACTGAACTTTTTTTTAGAACATGTTAATTTTTTTTTTTTTTGCAGTGGCAGGTGGATCAAAATGTCTTGGTATTCATTTGCATGTGTTTTTACTGTATACGTCTGGATCTCTCTGAAGGAACAAAGGGCAAAAAAAAAATTTCACTTCCTCTTTAAGCAAAAACTGATATGTCAAACTGTATGCAACTGAATACCAAAGGTGTACCTTTCTCTGACAGATCAGTGATACACAAGTATACGGCTGTCTCCCTTTTTTTGCAAAATGAAATTAAAATTCGGAGCTAAGACAAATTTGGGATTGAAGCTAAACAAGAAGGGCGGGTTCTGGGGGAGCATACATTCTTTAGATATTCTTATATATGGAATGTAGCTCAGTGTGTGTATATTTATGTTTATGGACTGGTATATGCAACAAGTAGTGCCCATTTTGTACCCATCTTCCCTAAAAATTAGTGTGAACTCCTAAAACAGTTTAAAAACTATAACAGGGTCCCCAAGCAACCATGTGGCATATACAATAATGGTGTGTTCCTATGTGCAGAGGAGTCTTTGGACAGCTTTTGGAGCCCCTTAGATACCAGAGGGGTGACTGTTACCTGACCTTAAACCATAAGAAACTATTATAAATGGTTCTGTATGTTTCTACATTACTGTACACAGGCAGAGATAAAAAGCAGAAACAGCAACAGTAAATGTCTAGTTGAGAGCAGACTTTAATATTGCGCCAGGATTTTGCTATGACTCATGTTTACATATCATAATCTGTGCACCTGGATGGGTTCACTTCCACAGCTCTACATCCAGTGCTGTAGCCAAGAATTATGCTGTAAAACAAAGGCGCAGCTGGGAAGGACACAGGGATTGTAAATAAAGTCATGTCTTGAAGTAAACTCCTGTGTTATTGTTTTTAGCTGTTGCAATTGCTACATTAAAACATTAAAAGGGTATTCTCATCTCAGCCTTTTTATGGCTGTTCTAAGCAGTTTCTGTAAGTTTCATACAGGTAAATAGGAGTTACGAAAATAGCATACAAAAACTGCTTTGGCTGTTCCTGAAGTCTGGCCTGGTGATCAGGACACTGAGCCCCATATTCCTTTCTTATCCATGAATGACTGAGAATGGAATAGTCCTTTAAAGGTGTTGTCTTAATGGGCCAGTACCCACTTCTAAAAAGCAAGTTGCTTTGGTATCATCTACAATGGCCACATATTCCTGAAGAGATAAAGTAGCATTACACAGAGCCTATTCAAAGGAACAAGACCCCAGTCCTCAGAACTAAGAGTATAACAGGTGGAGGCCCAGGGTTGGCGACTGAAAATAACATACACTTATACTCACCTTGCCTCACCTCTCCTGGGTGTCCTTGTGGTGTCTGGAGGTTGTCCAGGGTCCTCTTTAGGTCTCTTCCAGCCTCTGGATGATGTCACACACCCCATGGGTCACCCCAATCACAGAACTCAACGGTGACCACCTGGGTGCATGATGTCATCCAAAGGCCAGAAGAGGATGTCAGACAACCACTGGATGCCCAGGAGAAGTGAGTATTATTATTTGTTGTTTTTACTCACCTATTGGCCACTACCTATTGGATTATTCCAACAGGTACCTGGTCAATATTTTACTCACTGATCTCCACTCCTGTCCAGTTTGGCCTCCACTTCTTCCTTCACAGTTCTGAAGAACACAAGGACGTAATGTGCAGTGCCCTCTGGTGGAAGAAGTGGAGGCTGGAATGGACAGGAGCGGAGATAGGTTGAGTAAAATATCGGTCGCTACCTGTTGGAATAATCCAATAGGTAGTGGCCAATTAAAAAAAAAAATGCCAATGCTAATTTTTTTTAGAGTGGTGAGGGCCCCATGGTGGGTCAGTCTGAGCTTGTACTAAACACACTACTGAAGCCAGTTAGAGTCAGGTACCATCAGACCCAGACCATCTAAGTTAATATTTATTTTTTATTCAAAAAATGATATATAATTGGAGGTAAACTTTAAATGTATGATATTCTACAAGAAACATAAACTCTTTTCACTGCCAGATCCTTTGCGTTAAAGTTTAGAAGGTTTTTGTATTTCTATGCCATGATGCAACTAAACAATAGCCAAAAGGCTGCGGATCACAAGACTAAGTGACATTAAAGAGGATCTGTTAGCACTGATGTCATGTCTGTTTTACCAAATAATTGTATTAGTCATGAGATAATTCTGGGGCATCTTTTCTTAGTACACTCAATTGTGCTGTTTCTTACGTGGAATGTATGAATATATTGGCAGCCATTGTATCCAAAAATAGTGACTCTGTCAGTGTTTGATTACCTTATAAATAATTCATACAGTTCCAGGAGGAATAACCAGAGCTGTAGAGTCATAGTCATGGAGTCAGGACTAGCTTTTAAAGGAATTAGAGGGTCTTTACTACTTCTGATTGACTAAGGCTGTCCGCCACTTATGAAGGAGTTGGAGCAGGAGTCTAAGTTGAAGTGGAAAAATAGTTTGTCGTACCGACTCCATTGCCAAGAGAATAACAGAGGAGTGGGACAATAAAGATTTCTAAGGCAAGATGCTCCAGTATTGCTATTTCACACAGAAATCAACTATTTACTGAAACAAATATGTCAGGATAGCAGACAGGTCTTCTTTTAAGTTTGCACACAGAATAAAGAGGGGGTGGCAGGGAATCAACATCACATGAAGCCAACAGGAAACTGTTCTGAACTGCCAAGGCACGCAGCCTGTTATGAAGGGCACATGCGCCTTCACATCAGATCATAACACATCTATGTACTTCGCAGATTATTCAAAGGGAAGTGATCTGTAGAAAAAGATTATTTGTGGTAGGAATGCTAAGCTTAACAAGAAATGACAAATAGCAAATTACCAGGTTCTTTGTTTCCATTTTGGGACACAGATATGTGATTTTTTTGACTGCACGGACATGATGTGACACATTGAAAGTGTTGCTGACAACAAAGTTTAGCCAGTATAGTAATAATTTGCTCTAGTTATCAAAGCAAAGTTTATGACTGGTCTTAATAAAACTGCAGGGCATGACTCACTCAGTGCTCATGCTGCTCTGCTAATATTGCATAGCAGTACATTGAATATAGGATAGATGGTCAATGTTAGCGGGTACCTGGTAACTTTCATTGCCTGATCCATAAGTGTCCAATGTCTATTCTTTGGCAGTCAACTAAGTCTGACCCCAGCAGTCCAGAGAGAAAGCCAAGTGTATAAAACCTAGTAGTGTACACAGAAAATAGTGCTTTAGCCCCAGTGGTGTAGTTTACAAATGGGTTTGGATCCTTGATGGTCCAGTGTCAATACCAACGCATGATCTTTGCTGGTCTAGGACAAAAAAAAAGATCTCTTGCCTTCCAATGCATGTATGTTTCCATACCATTGAGCAGTAGGATGGTGATGAATATCTGCATGCTGATCTCAGGAAAGACCTATTTCTTTATCTATCTGCCTAAGCTTCCTAGTTTTGAAACTGGCACCCTATATATTAAATAGCAGTGAATGGAGCATTGAGCACCGGTCACACAAGCGCAAAGATGTTCCATTCACAAGGAGACTTTAGGGCGACTTTCGGTCACCGTCGTCCTGATAACTGGAGGAACGGCAGTTAGACCCCTCGCGTTTGGACAATTGTCCCCTATCCTGTGGATAGGGGATAAGTGTCCATAAGGGTACAACCCCTTTAAGGGCTATGTCCACCTTCACATGTATTTGTTTTGTTATCCCAATGTTTCTAAAATATAAAATGAAACAACTTTGCAATCATTTTGTGCCTTCAGCTCCTATAAAGATTTGTGCCATTCCATGGTTACAAATAAAGTTGGCATAGTCTTGTAGTTATGCTCTCTTTTATCTGTCTTTTACTTCCTGCTAACCTAATAATCGTAAGTAGGGAACAGTATTGTACATGTGGAAGGATGTTTGCACATGTCATCTTAGAGACATATTAATCTACATAGGAGATGTAAAAACAAAATAGTATTAAATTTATAACATTTATAACCTACTGCAAAGTTGCCTAATTTTTGACACGCTAGAGATACATTGAAACAATGATTGATACATTTCAAAGCTGTACATAGCCTCCCGACCTCACAGTGACAATATGGTATTTCAGGAGGTTGCAGAAACTCTACTGTCCTATCCCTTACATGTTTCCCAATTTGCACACAGCGCCACAGTGCCTTGCTATTTTGTGGTTCTTAGCATGCCCTTAATAATGTACCCTCATCACCTAACATCTGGATACCCCTCATAGCACTGCCTCCATCCCTCGTGCACATACATGGTCCACCCTTCATTGGCACAGACAGAAGTCCACTCTTTACTGGCACCATATATTGTATACTGCCTGTGCTTGGTATTGCGACTCAACCCCATTCATTTGAATGGGACTGAGCTGCAGCATGGCTAGGTGGCCAATGGGCATAATGTCACTGCCTGAGAAGAGGAAGTGGAGTTCCAGTTCATAATCCTGGAAAATCCCTTTAAAAGAAAAAAATAATTACCCACTTCATCAATCCTTTGTCTAAGTTGGGTCCCTGCTTGTCTCTACTTCCTGATCCTGCTGCCATTCTTATCCTCTAGTCTCCATTTTATTGGAATAGAATTTTTAATACAAGGAATTGATTAAAAAACAATTATTTCTCACTGATTTCAATTTTTCCATATATTGCTATGTTGCTGTACCGTGATCTAAATTTAATACTCCTCTAATGTATCCAGCAAGTAAGTTATTGTAGCTATTCAATTTGCTAGGTGTAACATGACCAGCAGAATAAGACACGTGATCCAATGTGTTTGAGGCTATCCTGACTCTCCCCAGACAACAGATGTTGGGGACATATAGAAATCCTTTTTTTTTCTCGAGAGAGAGAAAGAGAGATAAGCCACCACAGGTATCTGGCCGTGAGTGGTTCATTCGCCTTTCTCCACTGCGAAGACATGTACATTTGTCCAACAGCTATCTAAAGTGTATGGCTACCTCAAGAGCCCAAAATTACCTGTAGATATTGTTATGTTTTTATTGTTGTTTATCTGTGCTTCATCTGTTCATTGCACTTAAGATGCATGTATTTATTATAACAATAACGCAGAGCCAGCCTCAGCCTGCATGGTATAAAGTGAAATAAATGTAGTTTGACATAAACCTGTCATGTAACCATACAGTACTTGCCCAGCCATATGAGACAACCTATTTCTCATCTTTTCCAATGCTCACCCTAGCAGGTCACTAAAGGAAATACCCATGGCTTGCTCACAGTAAATATCATTTTTACATAGAAATATTTTCTGCATACTGATAATCTGCCTCCAACTATGATTCTGTTGATATAATCTTCCACCATGTTTGGCCATCCTTTCCACACCTGACTGCCAGTTTTCTTACCTATATATTGTGTATGATTTTAGCATTGTGGATGGATATTTGTTAAAAGAAAAAGAAAAATCACACTATGTAATACCAGATTAATGTTTGGTACCTGACACTTTGCAAGCTTACCCAGTGCCTTTCTGTTAGGCTAGGCTACATGGCAACAAAGGTTTTTTAGAGCTGCAATCTGGCTGTGAAAAGCAGTCAAGTTGTAGTTGCAAGCGACTTCCATTGAAGTGTATAGTATGGTGAAAAATCATATGTGACTTGCATTCTGACACAAAAACAGTGCTGAATTCTTTTTAAATTGCTTTGTCATGGTCACTCAAAGTTGCAGATCAGTGTCACCATAGACTATCATTACATGCAACCTGTCGGCAACTGTTTCTCACACAATATGTCTTCATGTGGCCCTAGCTTTAATACGACTAGATTTAGCAGCAACAGTATGAAGTACTAGTAAAGAAGGATTACTTTATACAATGTACCATTTAAATACTCTATATGTTCTATTTATCCTGCATGTGCCTGGGAAATATACTAAAGTACTATAAGGCCAGGTTCACTCAACACTTGTTTATGTTCTTATATGTTGTTTTTTTTGGAGAATTATTCTGGACAAATAAGGCTATGGGGAAGATTTATCATGGCTTATGCATCAGAAATGCTTCCATTTTGTTTCCATTGTGTTGCCAAGTTGCGACTTGTGCTCCACAAGCCCCTTTCTTCAAGTAGCTGGCATAGATGGCATAGATTTCTGTTTAGGTGCATGGACCCAGGAGGCTTGCCTCCAAAGTAATGGAAGAAATAGTTTAGCATGCTAAAAAATCATGGACATCATAACTGAAATTTTACAGACCTGTATATAGTCTTTGTGGCCCATCAGGAGTGTAGATGTCTCTCATGTAATGGATTTGGCACTGCCATTTTTTTCCATTTTTCAATGTATGAAGAGAAAAAAAGTGGAGATGTGATATAGCCTATGAGAGACAAGTTTGTCCCTGTTTTTCCTTATAATAAAAAAGTGAGACGAAATGCAAAATGCAAATGGTGAACCCCAATCTAAGTGTTAAAGGGGTTATGTCACAATAAGCCTTTATCGCCAATCCACAGATTAGGTGATACATTTCTGATCACTAGGGGCACCAGACATCACTAGAAGAATATCTGAACTACCTAGTGCCCATTTCTCTTTGTTGTAAATCCACATTGAAGAGAAGTTTGAGTGGAATGGCATTTGGATATACTCTTACTCTCTGCTGTTCCATTTATTGTCTAATGGGCCATTGAAAGAGCATAGTGCTGTACTCTGCTGTCTCTGTCAGTCCCATTCTCAACCACTGTTCTGTCTTAACTCCTCCTCATAGTAGTCATACAGTAGGCAGAGCTGTAGCTAGGCTTTCCTTCATCCAGGGCAAAGCTTCAGTTCACTGCCTTTATTCGCAATCTAAATACATAAGAAGTGGCTTGTTGGAGGCCCCCTGACAACCAGCACCTGGTTGCCCCCCCTCCAAAGCTATGTCACAGCAGTGAGGATAGATAGGGTGTAGATAAAAGATAAATGTCCATTGTGGAAATGAATCTGTTCATCAGTTTATTAACATTGAGAAGGAAACAAATTACATACTCAGTATAAGTGGTGGTGCAAGGACAGGCTAACAGTACAGAAGAGGCCGGACTGAGGACGCAGGCTAGGGGAAGGCCTCACATGACGTGGGCCCGAGCGGACTGCAGCCATTGGCAGAGCAGAGGAGAAGTAGGGTAGGGGGGTACTAGGGGCGGTGATCCGCGGGGGTTTAAAAGGAGAAGCCCGCGAAAATGAAGCAGTCGCGTGGGGAGAAGAGTGGGACAGTAGATCTCCGCACGTTACCTTTGTGGGATCTCCAGCGCGATGTCGTCAATTGAGGGTCTGATCGATCAGCTGCGGGCTTCTGCGGAGGTCCAGGGAGCGGAGTGGCTGCAGGCACAGCTGCAGCGCATGTTGCGGGGGCCGGAGGAGTCGCCCGCGGTGTCTCCTCCTGAAGACCGAAGACGGCCGCGGAGGACCAGGCCTCCGGCGCGCCTTAGTCCCGATGAGGCCCCGCGAGCCCAGCGCCGCAGAAGGAGCCCCTCCAGGGACCCTCCGACCCGGGATGCCGGTAGGTCCGCTGCCGCCAGGCAGTCCCGGGGAGGGAGGAATCCAGGCGGGCGGCGGGGCTCGCAGCGGGGGCGGCAGGCCGCACCCCCCGCCTTTCCAGGACGGCGACCGGGTGGCAGGAGCGGGATCGGCGGCCTCTCAAGGGGGTGTCGATACCTTGGAGGCTGCTCGGCAGGAAGCGCTACCTCGGGAGACGGGGCTGCTGTCGGCAGGTCCTCAGCGGTTGGCGGACGCCGGGCCGGGTTCCTCGGGCCTTGTCGGCAGCGTGTGGGAGGCGGCACAGTCACCTGCTTCGTCGGCCTCCTCCTCCAGGGGGGGGGGGAGGGGCCTGCACCACGTGTGTCTTCAGCATTAGTGTTCCCGGATTTGGACCACGCAGACGGCGGCGGGATTTCGATTCGTCCGGATACAGGCCTGGCGACTGCGGGGCCCACAGCACCCAGGCAGTCAGGTGAGTGTACGTCCATCTTGTCTCCCTTGCTACCGCCCCTGGGTGTGGTGAGTCACCCGGGGGAGGTGGGCAGGGGGGTTTATGGAGGTATTAAGTTTATTAGGGCAGGTGGTTAGGGGTTGGCAAGCTCCGCTGACACCGTCCCCGGTGTCGGCATGGGTTTCGCAGGTGGGGGGTAGTGTGGGGGCCGGGGGGTGGTATCGGGGGGTCGTTGGGTAGTGGGGTTGGGTTGTCAGCGGTGTCCACGGTAGTTGAGGCCGGGGGGGCCGCGACTAGTGTAGGTCAGGGGGCGGAGAAGGCGGCTGAGGCGCCTGGGAAGGAAAAAGGGGAGGAAGCGCCGAGGTTGGATGATTCAGCCAAAGGCGAGGTATATGTCTGTTTTGAGGGGCCGCTGGGGGCCCATTTGAAGCAGGAAGTGAGGGATAGGATCTGGAAAGGGGAGTATGTGGAAATTTTTTCCTTACTCCCGCTAGAAAGGTTTAATCTGGACAGGGCCAAAAAGGATGAGTCTAAGAAGGAGGAGGAGGAGAAGAGGCGGTACAGGTTGATCCCCCGTACATTCGCGAATTGGTTGCAAGCGTTTGCAATTTTAGCGAGCGTTATTGGTGAAAAGGCGCCGGAGAATTGTTCCGCGCTTTTTTGCTACATGGACGCCATAGGGGAGGCATATAGAGTTTATGGGGGTCAGGCGTGGTTACGGTATGACGAGCAATTTCGTCAACGTAAAGCGGTGCGGCCCAGCATACGCTGGGACCACAAAGATATAGGACTGTGGTTACGGGTGACAGCTCCAGTTCGGTCAGGGCAGTCCTTTCAGGCGGGAGCCGGGAGTCCTGATGCGTCGGGGCGCTCGGCTGCATCGCAGAAGGGACTCTGTTTTGCCTTTAATGAGGGTTCGTGCAAGTTTGGGGCAAAGTGCAAATTTAAGCACGAATGCTCCTCCTGTGGAGGGAGTCACGGGGCGTCGCGCTGTTTTAAAGGGGGAAAATCCAAGGGGGGGGGACGGTGCTGGAAAAGGGGCAGACGCCGGTAGTGCTGGACGCGATGCGTCCTCAGCTAAGTGAGTACCCAGAGGCTGCGGCGGCACGATTGTTGTTAGAAGGTTTTTCGGTTGGGTTTAGGATTCCGTTTGTTGAAGGGGGGTTGGGTGTGTCCAGAAGGAATTTGAGGTCAGCGTACCAGCATCCTCGGGTGGTAGCGGATAAGTTGGGGAAAGAGGTCTCATTAGGGCGTATGGCGGGTCCGTTTAGGGAGGTTCCTATTCCCAATTTGCGGGTATCACCACTGGGGGTAGTCCCAAAAAAGGATCCTGGAAAATTTAGGCTCATTCACCACTTGTCATTCCCCAAGGGAACGTCGGTGAATGATGGTATTGACCCTAGCCTATGTGCAGTGGTCTACACTTCATTCGATGCTGCGGTTAAGTGGGTCAGGGAATGCGGACGGGGGGCGTTATTGGCGAAGGCGGATGTGGAATCCGCCTTTCGCCTGTTACCGGTCCACCCAGATAGTTTACATTTATTAGGTTGTTACTGGGAAGGGAATTATTTTGTGGACCGGTGTTTGCCCATGGGTTGTTCTATTTCTTGCGCCTATTTTGAAACATTTAGTACGTTTGTGGAATGGGTGGTCCGTAGGGAGGCGGGATGGTCATCAGTCATTCACTACTTGGATGATTTTTTATGTATAGGGCCGGCGGGGTCGAGGGCGTGTTCGGTCTTGCTCCGCACATTAGAGGGCGTAGCGAGGCGGTATGGGATCCCTTTGGCGGCGGAAAAGACGGAGGGGCCGGCTACGGCCTTGACATTTTTAGGGATATTGATCGACACCGAGGCAATGGAATGCCGTTTGCCTCCGGACAAGTTAGGGCAAATTCGTTTGGAGGTGCAAGGGGCTAAGCGGCGGAAGAAGTTGACCTTGAGGGAGTTGCAATCCCTGTTGGGAAAACTGAATTTCGCATGCCGGATTTTACCCATGGGGAGGGTTTTTTCTAGGAAATTGGCGGCGGCGGCTGCTGGGGTTACGGTACCCCATCATTACGTGCGCCTGGGGAGGGAGCTTCGGGACGATCTGGCAGTATGGGATGCGTTCTTGGCCAAATACAATGGCCGGTCGCTGGTAATAGAAGAAGTGGTGGATTCCAGGGGGATGGAGTTGTTTACCGATGCATCGGGGAGGGTAGGTTTTGGGGCGTATTGTCAGGGACGCTGGTGTGTGGGTTCCTGGCCGGATTCGTGGAGAGCCGAGGGATGGGGTAGGAACTTAGCATTATTGGAGTTATTCCCTATAGTGGTGGCTTTGGCCACGTGGGGGCACCGGTTTGAGAATAAGAAGGTGCGCCTGTTTTGTGATAATATGGGGGTGGTGCAGGCTATTAACAGACTGACAGCATCCTCACCGCCGGTAGTTTGTTTATTGCAGCGTTTAGTGTTATTATGTTTATCATTGAATGCCTGGGTTGTGGCGGAGCACGTCCCGGGCATTGATAACGGTATTGCTGACGCGTTGTCTCGTCTGCAGTGGGAGCGTTTTCGTCAGCTGGCGCCAGAGGCGGAGATGGAGGGGGACGCGTGGCCTGCGGATCTTTGGGAGCTGCCGTTCGGGCGGTATGTGGTTTGATTCACTCTTCTCTGGCTGAGGGCACATGGGTGGCCTATGGGGCGGCTTGGGAGCGGTGGGAGGAATGGAAAGGCTGGTTTGAATCTCAGGTGAGGGGTCAGGATGTGTTGCTATTTCTATTGGTGGGTCAGTGTAAGGAGGAAGGTTGGTCGGTATCTCGGGTAAATAGACTGATGGCGGGATTGGCTTTTGGTTTCCGGGCTCGGGGACTGTTGGATGTGACAAAGGCCTTCATAGTGAGGCAGGCGCTCAAGGGGTGGCGGCGAGGATGGTCGGCTAGAGATCAAAGGAGGCCGGTGTCATTCCAGTTGTTACAGGAATTGGGGCGTTCGGTGGAGCAGGTGTGTCGCTCACCGGGCGAGGTTCGTTTGTTTCAATTGGCATTCTCGTTGGCATTCTTTGGGGCGCTCAGACTGGGAGAGTTGGTGAGCCCGTCGGTTCGGAGGGTGGGAGGGTTGTTAGCGGAGGATGTAGACCTTTACGAGGATAGGGTGGAGTTCAGAATTCGGCGGTCGAAGACGGACCAGACGGGTAAGGGGGCAAAGGTAGTGTTGTTTGCGGTCCCGGGAGTAGAGATGTGCCCGGTCAGGTGTTTGGGGGCGTTTTTACCTGAAATGCGAGTGGCAGGGGAGCCGTTGTTGCGGCACAGGGATGGGACGTTCCTGTCTCGGTTTCAATTCCTGGCAGTGTTTAAGAAGTGTTTAAGGGAGTGCGGCCGTCAGCCGGGGGATTTCGGAGGGCACTCCTTCCGGATCGGAGCGGCGACAGAGGCGGCACGCAGGGGTCTGGGCGATGAGGTGGTGCAACGCATTGGGCGGTGGGAATCCGTTCGGTTCAGGTCATATGTTAGGCCGGCATGGTTGTAAGGCAGGCAGATTAGGGAGAAGGAAGAGGGGAGGTTACCCACGTGGGAGGGGGGCATGGTTCTCATTGTTATTTGTGTCTGTTTTCTTTTAGGTGAAGGAGTGCGGGAACTGGTGTGGATCCTGGGTCACTGCTACGTGTTCTGGGGGGCGCTGCGGGCCGCCGTCCGCCCGGAAGGTCGGCAACTGGGGTTTCCGAGGGAGCGTGTAGTGGTTAGGTGGCTGGGATTCCGAGGGATGTCTTGGTCCAGGGTTTTGCCCGAGTTCCACAGGTTTTCGAGACTGGATAGGTCACCGGATGTATTGGTATTACATGTTGGAGGGAATGATTTGGGGGCCAGGCCGTTCAGGGAGCTCATCAGAGATATCAAGTTTGATATGTTGCGTTTGTGGGCGCTGGCTCCAGGGTTAGTGACGGTGTGGTCAGATGTGGTGTATCGGCATACTTGGAGAGGGGCCAGGTGTGTGGAAAGTATCAACAGAGCTAGGATTAAGGTAAACAGGGCGGTGGCGCGGTTTTTCAAACGCAACGGCTATGTGGCAGTTAGGCACAGGGAGCTGGAGGCTGGTGAAGGGGGTTTTTGGAGGAGAGATGGGGTGCATCTTAATGCCGTTGGTACAGATTTGTGGTGCCTAGCCATTCAGGAAGGGATCGAAACAGCTCTAGGGGTGTGGAGGGACGCCAAGTCTTAAGGTGTCAAGACTTGACGTTGTTGGCGGGGGGTCCTCGGAGTTGGAGACAAAGGATGTGGATGGCTGGTCGGGGGGGAGCTCATAAGGCTCTGGACTCCCCAAAAGGAATAGCTTGGCTATGTGCGGTTTTAGCTGGCCTGAGAGCGGGGATCTTGTAAGTTGAAGATCCTTCACCCTGGTGGGGTGATTTGGTGCCTCCGAGCTGGGCTTACGGCTGGAGGTAAACAATTTAACGGGATATAAAGGTTAGGCCAGAATGTGGGCTCCGAGGACCTCCTTGTCAAAAGAGTTAGAGTGGGGAACTGGCGATTGGTTTATATATGGTTTACAATGGTTATATGTATGTTTGTTAATAAAATGGCTGCTGTGGCCAATTCATTCCAACTACGGTGTCAAGTCTCATTTTTACAGGTGAAGTGGTTGGGAGATTGGTGGAAGGACTGAGCGATACCGCGTCAAGAAGAGGCCGGACTGAGGACGCAGGCTAGGGGAAGGCCTCACATGACGTGGGCCCGAGCGGACTGCAGCCATTGGCAGAGCAGAGGAGAAGTAGGGTAGGGGGGTACTAGGGGCGGTGATCCGCGGGGGTTTAAAAGGAGAAGCCCGCGAAAATGAAGCAGTCGCGTGGGGAGAAGAGTGGGACAGTAGATCTCCCGCCCTCCCTCCCCTTTTAGTACGGCTCTGGGGGTTTTACGGTCAGAGCAGGGGGCAGGGAAAGTCACGGCAGCGTGGCGGGGGGTCCTCGGAGTTGGAGACAAAGGATGTGGATGGCTGGTTGGGGGGGGAGCTCATAAGGCTCTGGACTCCCCAAAAGGAATAGCTTGGCTATGTGCGGTTTTAGCTGGCCTGAGAGCGGGGATCTTGTAAGTTGAAGATCCTTCACCCTGGTGGGGTGATTTGGTGCCTCCGAGCTGGGCTTACGGCTGGAGGTAAACAATTTAACGGGATATAAAGGTTAGGCCAGAATGTGGGCTCCGAGGACCTCCTTGTCAAAAGAGTTAGAGTGGGGAACTGGCGATTGGTTTATATATGGTTTACAATGGTTATATGTATGTTTGTTAATAAAATGGCTGCTGTGGCCAATTCATTCCAACTACGGTGTCAAGTCTCATTTTTACAGGTGAAGTGGTTGGGAGATTGGTGGAAGGACTGAGCGATACCGCGTCAAGATCCATTATATACAGTGGGTACAGAAAGTATTCAGACCCCTTTAAATTTTTCACTCTTTGTTTCATTGCAGCCATTTGCTAAAAGCAAAAAAGTTCATTTTATTTCTCATTAATGTACACTCAGCACCCCATCTTCACAGAAAAAAAAACTGAAATGTAGATATTTTTGCAAAAACTGAAATATCACATGGTCATAAGTATTCAAACCCTTTGCTCAGTATTGAGTAGAAGCCCCTTCCTTTTGAGCTAGTACAGCCATGAGTCTTCTTGGGAATGATGCAACAAGTTTTTCACATCTGGATTTGGGGATCCTCTGCCATTCTTCCTTGCAGATCCTCTCCAGTTCCGTCAGGTTGGATGGTGAACGTTGGTGGACAGCCATTTTCAGGTCTCTCCAGAAATGCTCAATTGGGTTGCGGTCAGGGCTCTGGCTGGGCCAGTCAAGAATGGTCACAGAGTTGTTCCGAAGCCAGTCCTTTGTTATTTTAGCTGTGTGCTTAGGGTCATTGTCTTGTTGGAAGGTGAACATTCGGCCCAGTCTGAGGTCCAGAGCACTTCAATTGCAACCAGTCGTCCTGTCCCTGCAGCTGAAAAACACCCCCATAGCATGTTGCTGCCACCAACATGTTTCACTGTTGGGATTGTATTGGGCAGGTGATGAGCAGTGCCTGGTTTTCTCCACACATACCTCTTAGAATTAACGCCAAAAAGTTCAATCTTCGTCTCATCAGACCAGAGAATCTTATTTCTCATAGTCTGGGAGTCCTTCATGTGTTTTTTGTCAAACTCTATGCGGGCTTTCATATGTCTTGCACTGAGGAGAGCCTTCCTTCGGGCCACTCTGCCATAAAGTGATAGTTGACTTTGTGGAACTTTCTCCCATTTCCCTACTGCATCTCTGGAGCTCAGCCACAGTGATCTTTGGGTTCTTCTTTACCTCTCTCACCAAGGCTCTTCTCCCAAGATTGCTCAATTTGGCTGGACGGCCAGGTCTAGGAAGAGTTCTGGCCGTCCCAAACTTTGTCTATTTAAGGATTATGGAGGCCACTGTGCTCTTAGGAACCTTGAGTGCTGCAAAAATTCTTTTGTAACCTTGGCCAGATCTGTGCCTTGCCACATTTCTGTCTCTGAGCTCCTTGGGCAGTTCCTTTGACCTCATGATTCTCATTTGCTCTGACATGCACTGTGAGCTGTGAGGTCTTATATAGACAGGTGTGTGCCTTTCCTAATCAAGTCCAATCAGTTTAATTAAACACAGCTGGACTCCAATGAAGGAGTAGAACCTCAGGAGGATCAGAAGGAAATGGACAGCATGTGAGTTAAATATGAGTGTCACAGCAGAGTCTGAATACTTATTACATGTGATATTTCAGTTTTTATTTTTTATTAAATTTGCAAAAATATCTACATTTCTGTTTTTTTTCTGTCAAGATGGGGTGCTGAGTATACATTAATGAGAAATAAAATGAACTTTTTTGCTTTTAGCAAATGGCTGCAATGAAACAAAGAGTGAAAAATTTAAAGGGATCTGAATACTATCTGTGCCCACTGTGTGTATATACAGTCATATGAAAAAGTTTGGGCACCCCTATTAATCTTAATCATTTTTAGTTCTAAATATTTGGGTGTTTGCAACAGCCATTTCAATTTGATATATCTAATAACTGATGGACACAGTAATATTTCAGGATTGAAATGAGGTTTATTGTACTAACAGAAAATGTGCAATATGCATTAAACCAAAATTTGACCGGTGCAAAAATTTGGGTACCCTTATCATTTTATTGATTTGAATACTCCTAACTACTTTTTACTGACTTACTGAAGCACAAAATTGTTTTTGTAACCTCACTGAGCTTTGAACTTCATAGCCAGGTGTATCCAATCATGAGAAAAGGTATTTAAAGGTGGCCAATTGCAAGTTGTTCTCCTATTTGAATCTCCTCTGAAGAGTGGCATCATGGGTTCCTCAAAACAACTCTCAAATGATCTGAAAACAAAGATTGTTCAACATAGTTGTTCAGGGGAAGGATACAAAAAGTTGTCTCAGAGATTTAACCTGTCAGTTTCCACTGTGAGGAACATAGTAAGGAAATGGAAGACCACAGGGACAGTTCTTGTTAAGCCCAGAAGTGGCAGACCAAGAAAAATATCAGAAAGGCAGAGAAGAAGAATGGTGAGAACAGTCAAGGACAATCCACAGACCACCTCCAAAGAGCTGCAGCATCATCTTGCTGCAGATGGTGTCACTGTGCATCGGTCAACAATACAGCACACTTTGCACAAGGAGAAGCTGTATGGGAGAGTGATGCGAAAGAAGCCGTTTCTGAAAGCACGCCACAAACAGAGTCGCCTGAGGTATGCAAAAGCACATTTGTACAAGCCAGCTTCATTTTGGAAGAAGGTCCTGTGGACTGATGAAACAAAGATTGAGTTGTTTGGTCATACAAAAAGGCGTTATGCATGGCGTCAAAAAAACACAGCATTCCAAGAAAAACACTTGCTACCCACTGTAAAATTTGGTGGAGGTTCCATCATGCTTTGGGACTGTGTGGCCAATGCCGGCACCGGGAATCTTGCTAAAGTTGAGGGTCGCATGGATTCAACTCAGTATCAGCAGATTCTTGAGAATAATGTACAAGAATCAGTGACGAATTTGAAGTTACGCCGGGGATGGATATTTCAGCAAGACAATGATCCAAAACACAGCTCCAAATCTACTCAGGCATTCATGCAGAGGAACAATTACAATGTTCTGGAATGGCCATCCCAGTCCCCAGACCTGAATATCATTGAACATCTGTGGGATAATTTGAAGCGGGCTGTCCATGCTCGGCGACCATCAAACTTAACTGAACTGGAATTGTTTTGTAAAGAGGAATGGTCAAAAATACCTTCATCCAGGATCCAGGAACTGATTAAAAGCTACAGGAAGCGACTAGAGGCTGTTATTTTTGCAAAAGGAGGATCTACTAAATATTAATGTCACTTTTCTGTTGAGGTGCCCATACTTTTGCACCTTTCAAATTTTGGTTTAATGCATATTGCACATTTTCTGTACAATAAACCTCATTTCAATCCTGAAATATTACTGTGTCCATCAGTTATTAGATATATCAAATTGAAATGGCTGTTGCAAACACCCAAATATTTAGAACTTAAAATGATTAAGATTAATAGGGGTGCCCAAACTTTTTCATATGACTGTATATATATATATATATATATATATATATATATATATATACACACAAACACACACTATATTTAACACTGAGAAACATATTTTAAGCTTACTATGAGGAATTGTCAGAAACTAAGCTTTGCAGTTGACTACGGTGTGCAATATATCTATATACAAGAGAAAATGTATAATATAAATATGTCTGTGGTATGCAATACGCCGTGCATGTGGATCTAAGGTGTCAACAATGTTAGAGAAATACAATACCATCTAACTAATCTATCTAACATATACACAGCTTAAACCGAAATCCTCCTTAATTCCGATGCATATCCTTTCATGAAGAAGTCAACATTATTAATCTAACTGCTTCTTAAAAATGAAATCCACACACAAACACACAGCTCGGATGGTCTTGGACGGCATTTCAGGAAAGCATAAGCTCTTGGCCAAAAATATTTTCAGGAAATGTTACATTCCCAAATATACTCAAATTTGCTGAGCATGTGCAGTTTTCTCAGAGCCCTCTCCAATTACCAATAGCCACAGGAAAAAAAAAAAACTCAAAGAAATGAGGTAATGGTACAATGTCTCTGGGGAGAAGGGTTACGCTTCACACACATCAGTGTTATTTTAACCAACAACTTAAAAAAAGAAGCAAGTAACAATAGTGTCTAGATACAAATAACATATCTGTATGTGTCCACAAAGGGGTGCATAATTTAGCATAGTTTATCCAGCTCGACACTCTCTTTGGGTATAAGGAGTCTTATTTGGATGAAATTCCTTTACATGCGTTGAATATAAATGAGTCAGCAAAGCAGTGTGCTATTGTTCTCAACTTATTCCTGAGCTTCCAATCTGACAAACTATTTTCTCATGCTTCAAAATCCTAATACAAGAACATAACCAGAGTGCATGCAATATTTGCTTCCAGAATTCCCACCCTAATTGATGTCTGGAGGAAATCCCCCTATTAACACTGTCAGCAGAAGCATTTAAGATAATGGATGTAGAATTTGGAGTTGGCAAAGCATTAAAAGGAGGTCATTATTTACAACGGTAATGGGATGGTGTAAAGGTTAGACGAGCTGGGAACACTAAGTTTCAAACTGTGGCCATTGTGGAAAATGATGCATAAGTAGAGCCTTATGGCTTAAATATTATATGTACGACTGAAGTCCACCATCCTAATCCAACCAACGACAACGTGAACATCTATGCTTACCTGCATTCAGACATCAGCAATTCAATGATATATTGATTATAAAAAATGAACGTGTAACCCAGAGACCTAACAATCATAGTATTACGTGCTATTTATAATAGAGTACTGAGCTGTATTATTCTCTTACCTTGGTTGTGATTGCTGCATGGTTGAAACTAGTGTTCCTGCTTTTAGTTGACGCAACCGATAAATTGCCCTTTTTAAAAAAGATAGCCTAGGATAGAAACAACTAAGATTAGGGCATAGTATATACAAAGTGCACAGCAACAGGTTGTATGATACTGCAGATACATACTATGAGGGTAGCACATAGGCATTTATAAGTAATCCGCAGTGAAAGAGACTGAGTGGTGGGCAAAAAGGTCAGACAGGCACACTTGGATAACACAGACTGGGGGAGGCACAAAGAGTACACTGATATAAGAGTGAGAGACAGTTATTTGTATATGCAGGGCTGAGACAGGGGCTTTCAAGAGGAAATCAACTCACAGCTGTAAAAAATGCAGATTATAGAGGGATAGGGGGTTCCTCCCTGATGTGGGGCTGCTTCTCTCCTGACTTTCCCCTCTTCAATACTGGGGTACCCCTTTCTTCTCGTATTGTCTTCTCTAGCTGAATACAGATGTGCAAAGAGAGGCGGGATCCCTCTTGCAGCTCTCTGCTCTCAGCCAGTACACGCTCCTCCCAGGAACACCATCACACTGGAATTAGGAGGTGGGGGTTAACAGTAGAACCCTGGCTTGCACAGACACTCAGCCTCACTTCACATATGTGCTGAGCTTGTTCTTGCATTACAAGATTCTCAACTACCCTAATGTTATCTTCTTTACATTACATAGTAGCAACTCTCACATGGCTACATTGTCTTCTCAATACCTTAAATATTTTGGATGATGATGTGGGTATTATTTTCCAGTTATATCTTACATCCAAAATGACATGGTAACCTGTGGAATGTATAGATGTGTTCACACATCACTTCTAAAAGTAGGTTAGACTTGCATTTTCTCTTTTTAGGGAAAGTGGCAATGAAACTCAGAAAAGGGAATAGGATGACATAAAGAAGCAGCATTGTGAAGATATCCTTTCCAGTTTCCGTCTTAACACGTGTGTAGTCAGACCATTAAAAAGAAGGTACTAGGAAATACTTGTAATCTGTGTCCCTCACCCAATTCTTAAAATAAAATGAAGTGGTCATGTGCACCCTTGCCAAGTTCATTGGAGATTCTCATATTTTTAAACCTCATAGAAAGTGCTTCTAAGACTACATTTATACGGTAGAGCCGCAAAAAGTACTTTTTTCCACGACCGAATGCACATGAGTCTATTAAGGGATCTATGAACTCGGGTTCTGAAATAGCTTGTTCTGTTTTTTATTAGATCGTTCACATGGACTGTTAAAACAACGGTTGTGCGAATAGATCCTTTAACATCTATGGAGTCATGTGCTGGCCATTAATACAATGGCTAGCACCAAGCCGATGAACCCTGTCATGTGAATGAGCCCTAAGGCTACCTGCACACAACTGTAATTTTGTTCATTGTGCTGTATGGTTGCTATGGCCATACCTTTCACAGATCCATGTGGGGCTGTGAACCTGAAAGCAAAACTCAGGTCCTATTCCTGTCCCTTTTGTGGTTTGGGCTTATTCATTGAAGTATATAGGTTTGTGGAGAACAAGGACAGCACATAAATGCCATTCGTGTGCCCCCCATTCTTTTTTTCACAGACCTATACAGGGAATACATTCGTGTGTATCTAGCCTTAAATATGGCACCAATTTTTATTGAAGTATTATTATGTCCTCACAGACCAACTGAGGGAATCATCTAAGTATATATGTACAATCTGTTCATAGCACTCACATAGTTTGGACCAATGTGCTTACACAAACATTATGGGACAGCAACTGTGAACAATTACTTGCTCTTACCAGGGGCATACATAGAAATCATAAGCCCCCATGGCAAAAGTCAGAATTGGGCATCTTCCATCTTCTCTTGATATTTTCAAGTAAATATATTTGAAGAAAAAAGAAAAAACCCTCAGCAACAATTACAACAATAGTGTGCTTACCTCTGCCTACAGAGTCCACCAGTCCAGTCTCGCACCTACTTTTTTCTCCACAGCCTCCCTTATTTAACTATAAGCTGACCCACTGCTACTTTTTCATTAAAGGGGCATGTGTAACAGATTGTATCAAAGCAGAGTGGAGGAATGGGGAGATGGATTTATGATACTTGGACTGCCATAGATCTAAAAAGATCAAAGTGTTTTGTGGGCTCATGTTCTAACACAATAATGTGCTCCATGGGTTTAGCAGAGGACAACCCTACTGAACCATTTTGGAGCCTATCGTTTACAAGACAGCACAGTATGAGAACATCAGTATTAAGACTATATTCAGATGATGGATTTTCATGCTGAAAAATCTGACACTAACCTGCAAGAAGAACCATGAATTTGAGGTTCATTTTCAAAAGGGCTAATCCACACGTGGCTATCCACTACAGAATCTGCACCCATAAATGACTCGTGGGCTGATTTCATGAGGATTTCAGGACATAATACATGTAGATCCATGTGTAAATCCATCATGTGAACATTCCCAAAATAGATTTAATGCAGTGTAGTATATTCTTCTCTGAGCAATATTTGGGAATGCTATATGAGCATTCAGCATACAAGAACATGTACAGCATACACAATTGTATACTTTGTATTGTGTAATTATTATTACACAGAGTGTTTACAGCTGCAGAAAAAATGTGGATATCAGTTTTGGTAATTGCACATATTACCTGGTAAATCTTAACTCTCAAACAGCACTAAACATAAAATCCATAGTGTATAAAACAGCGCTAATATCAGTGACATAAATGAATGTATATGTTTCTGGAGGTTCTCATAACTGGAGATAAGTGAGATAAAGTAATGATTGAGGGAAAGATGTTGTCCTGGCTTCCTTTCAGTAATCATATTAAAGAATATTACAGTCAGTTTTTCCCAGACTGAAATGGCTGATAACAGGGAATAATAGACTGTATTCTGAACAGCATATGAAGATAATATTTATCTATGGTATGTTGTAACTATTAGAGTCTATTTCAAGAACCCTATTACTGTTCAAATGCAGAAGAGCAGAAAGTTTATTATTCTATTCCCTTTCTATGGGTCACCCTGTGGGCTTATCAGGTAGGCCGCAATTACACAGTTGAAACATCATATATAGTAGAAGAAGATCACCATTTTATACACTGGATTTAACAAGGCCAGTTATTATGAGGTTTCCCAGCTGTGATAGCATCACCCCTGCTATATTGTGAGATACAGGCTGAGCAGACAACTGGGGTAAATTACTGTAAATCATGTAATGTTCTTTGGCATCTGAGTCAGCTAATATATCTGGTTTTAATCAGCAGAAACTAAAAAAAAATACTTTTTATGTAGAAACATCTACTCCAAGGAGAAAGGCATGTGAAGAACAATTCCTTAAATTTGGCGATGTGATCATTTCACTAACACCTATTACAAACAGTAAAATTGCAGGTTACTGTGATCATTGCAAGACCTCCTCTATGACTAAATATTGGTAGCAGCCTATAAACAAAGAAAAAAAAATCCTTCCTGCCCCCTGCTGGCAATCGGACAGATCCCTGGATCGACATTCTACATTAACACTGTTAAGCCTATATATTGTGGTTAACAAGAAAGCTATCTTACCCTTTCTTACATCATTTCATGTCCCACTTCCCAACTCATGGTCTCTGTTTTAGTCCAGTCTAATGTCATGGGCATCTTAAAAAGGTTTTCTAGGACAAACATATTGATGATCTATTCTAAGGTCAACAATATGTGATCGCTGGGGGTCCAACACCCAGGACCCCCATAGAATAGCTGGTTGCAGATGTCATAATGTTTAGGTGAGTGCTGCCGCCTCCTAACTTACTACCAAGCACATCACTAAACATAACATAGGGGCTGTGCTGCTCAACCCCATTCAAGTGATATCGGACTGAGCTGCTGTTGCATCATGTGACTGATGAGAGTGCCAAGGCCTCTTCAAAAGATAAGTCATCAACAGCTAAGCCCTGGAAAGCCCCATTAACCCACTAAGGTGTTCTTCTAACTTCAATGACCTGTCTGCTACCTGTCCAAATCTTTTGCCTGTCTTTCATAGTGCTTTAACTCAACTAGCCATGACCTTGGGCCTGTCTACCAATAAGTTCAGTTTGCCCTGACTTTTTATGCAATGTGTGGATGGAATTAGCCAGATAATGTAAAACGTAGCAACATGGGGCCTTAACCTAAAATAGTTTTCTCTCTCTATTACAGTAATTTTTATCTGCTATTGTGTCGTCGGAGATGGGGTTAGAACCTGTGATGTGGGTGTGGTGTTGGCATATATTTTTTTACTTATTTTACTTTCATTTTTATTTTTTTACTTTTTTATTTATTTATTTATTTATTTATACTTTGTGTCCCCATACAGTCATAATAGACCTTTGGTGGGCATTTTTACAGTATTTTTTTTTTTGGGGGGGGGGAGCTGATTTCCCATATAACTGGGGCTAATACCTTAGCTCCAGTTGCAGGAGGAATGTAGCCTTATGGCCATAACTGCAGAGCTGATCTGGGTCCTCTAGGACCCAGCAGCTCTAACAGTCTCCGATCCACGATGGATCACGTGACCGTCGGGTGAGAGGGAAGCCGCATCATGGCGGCTCCCATAGCTGTATACACAGCGCTCATTGAGTGCTGTGTATACAGCAATCGGAAAGGCAGGGACAGTAATAATCCATCCCTGCCTTCTCTATAGGAGCTCCCCAGTTCTGCAGCTGCACGATTTCAGTTAAGAGTGGACGATCTGAAATACACATTGGACTATCATTTTGTTTTACTCAGTTACCCTATCACATCTGGTAAAGTAAGCGTAATGCAAGAAAGAAGATAAAAAAAAAGGATGTTTATTTAATCTTCTTCCTTTTTTGGAGACGACTATGACTGATCCTGTCTTAATGTTCACAAAGATAACAATCGGAGCATGCCGCCAGTTATTGCAGATTTTTAAACACTGTTTCCCAAATACAAAGACATGAAGTAATTCATGTTTATTGCACTATGAATTGTTACAATGAATGTGTTTGGATGGAGGGTCTGTGGTGTTAGTAAGTACATGAGTAAATAATATGATGGAAGTGACTGTGTGAAATAAACTTTCATTTTACAGCTCTGTATTTACCACATTTCACATTCCTTCCCTATCTGTAAAACTCCTAAGTTTTCTTTCATATTGAAAGCAGCATACCTTGAAGAAAAGAAGTCTGCAGACCTTAACTATATTAACTCATTTTCAGGAAAATCTATATTTATGAAAAGGGTCTTTGGTGTGTACATAAGATACATTTCTATATGTGGTTAATTAGAGTCACTTTGGCCATTCCACACTCAGCTGCTAAAATGCACCACTGACCCTACAATATGCATGCAGGGTGCATTGCAAATACGACAGTCTTATTTAAGAATAGGTTATCACTGCGAACAGAAGGCCCCTGTGCAGAAGGCCTCTTTTTTCATCTAATTTGGTGGTATATACACATGTGGACAAAATTTTTGGTACCCCTCGTTTAATGAAAGAAAAATCCACAATGGTCACAGAAATAACTTGAATCTGACAAAAGTAATAATATATAAAAATTCTATGAAAATGAACAAATGAAAGTCAGACATTGCTTTTCAACCATGCTTCAACAGAATTTTTAAAAAAGAAAACTAATGAAACAGGCCTGGACAGAAATGATGGTTCCCTTAACTTAATATTTTGTTGCACAACCTTTTGAGGCAATCACTGCAATCAAACGATTCCTGTAACTGTCAATGAGACTTCTGCACCTCTCAACAGGTATTTTGGCCACTCCTCATGAGCAAACTGCTCCAGTTGTCTCGGGTTTGAAGGGTGCCTTTTCCAGATGGCATGTTTCAGCTGCTTCCAAAGATGCTCAATAGGATTTACGTCAGGGCTCATAGAAGGCCACTTCAGAATAATCCAATGTTTTCCTCTTTGCTATTATTTGGTATTATTTGGTATTTTTAGCTTTGTGTTTTGGGTTATTATCCTGTTGCAAGACCCATGACCTGCGACTGAGACCAAGCTTTCTGACAATAGGCAGCACATTTCTCTCTAGAATCCCTTGATAGTCTTGAGATTATACCATGCACAGATTCAAGACACCCTGTGCCAGATGCAGCAAAGCAGCCCCAGAACATAACAGAGCCTCCTCCATGTTTCACAGTAGGAACGGTGTTCTTTTCAAGATATGCTTCATTTTTCCGTCTGTGAACATAGAGCTGATGTGCCTTGCCAAAAATTTTGATTTTTGTCTCATCTGTCCATAGGACATTCTCCCAGAAGCTTTGTGGCTTGTCAACATGTAGTTTGGCAAATTCCAGTTTTGTGAGATTCAAGTTATTTCTGTGACCATTGTGGGTTTTTCTTTCATTAAACGAGGGGTACCAACAATTTTGTCCACGTGTGTATGTCTACACATGAGCTGCCTAATACTAGTTGTGATGTCACAATAGCTTGCCTGACTGAAACACTTATGATATCACAGTAGCTCATCTGACTAAAACCATTTGTGATGTCACAGCTGTTTATCTGAGCGATACACATTTGTAATTTCACAGCATGAAACCCACAAGTGATGTCACAGTCTTTATATGACAGAAAGACATTTGTTATGTCACAGCACACCTGACTAAAACTCTCTAGTGATGTCACACAAGCTTATTTAACAGAAACAGAATTTACATGACAGAACCAGCTGTGATGTCACAGCAGTTATCTGATAGACACACACCTGCGGTGTCACACCAGCTTGCCTAACTGAAACCCACTTGTGATATCATCACAGCTTAACTGATGAAGATGCATGTGAGATGTCATAGTTGCTCAAATAACAGAAATAGACTTGTGATGTCACAGTTGCCTACCTGACAGAAATACAATTGATGTCCTGGCAAGAATATTGTTGTGGCCACTTGTAACAGCTCAGCGGTTCACCTGACTAAAACCCACTTGTAATGACAAAGCAGCTTACCATCTGGAAGCACAACTGCACATCACAGCTAATATTTAATTCATCCATCAGATTCTTGCTTGGTTCTGATGCCCTGAGTCACATCATCAGAACCAGCCTTTGACATCCATGTCATTCTGTCCACTACTTCCTTTCCTAATCTCACTTGAAATTACCTGTGCCATAGGAACTGGCTTACTGTTGCAAGGTACATCATGAAGAATCCGCCGGATAAAGTTAGGTAAATTTGACTCCCCAGACAACCCTTTTAAAATTGAGGCCACTTATTACGGAAAAGTTGTGTTTTTTGTTGGACATTTTGCTACCTTTTGTGTGTCAAAGCCAGGAATGGATTTAGCAGAAGGGAGAAGTATAAGAGCTTCCTTTATATTTCCTATTCTTTTTAAAGCCACTCTTGGCTTTACCTCAAAAAACCAAAGCCTAATCTGCATCAAGAAAATATATGGAGCATACTTATTCCTGAACACTGCCTGTATAACTCAAAGGTAGTTGTCAGGAATCTGAATTTAGCTACTATTGCTTTAAGGTTACCGTGCCAACCTGGGAAGTTTCTGCAGTTCTCTTAGGCATATCCAATTAGCATCTGATGAGGCATATTTAAACCCTATTCCTCCTTTGCCAGCTGCCTGCTATTTAGGTTGTACCTACATTTGGCTTTTATAACCTGACTATTGGTGCTGCACTACTTTAAACTGATCTCTGGCTTGATACTGGAAATATGTTTGTCTCCTGATTTTGGCTCTGATGTAACCTCTAGGAACTGACCCTTGGCTTGATACTGGAAAATTGTTTGTCTCCTGATTTTGGCTCTGATGTTCCTGGACGTTTACTCTCCTAATCTGCTTAATAAGTTTATCGTGGGTTCTGGTTTGACTTCTGATTATGGAGCATTTATTTTCTGTACTAGTTTCTATCATAATAACTTGGACCTCAAATTCAGCACATGTCCACCTGGCTTTGAGGCTGGTGAAGGTGTTTGGTGTCTGGGATCTATCTCTCTAGTGCAGTATAGGATTAAACAGCTAGTTCTATTGCTCTTTGTTGTCAGACAGATCCTGCAATTTCTGATATTTGCTCCAGAGACTATACCATAACAGTAGTCTGCCATGTTGAAGTTGCAGTACAGTTTGCAGGCAGCATGTTATAGAGCAGGAGCAGTTAAGCAAATTGTTATAAAGCTTTGTTTAAAAAATGTGTTCATGTAAATCCCTGCTCATTCTCGGTTTAGGAGTGCAATGGATGGTCCTACTCAGTGACTGAGAGCTATAATGGAATTCAAAACTATATATTAATATACTCAACTCTTCTGCTCTATAATATGCTATTTATAGATTGGAGTGAAATATCAACATGACAGGTTCCCTTTAAAGTGATAGAGTTGTATATCACTACAAAGACAGAAAATCAGTATAGATGGGTCATATGAATGGTACAGAGAAGAGGGCAACTCAAGTAATAACCTTCAAAATTCAAAGTTGCTACACATGACAGCATGAATTCGCATGACTATTAATCTATGGTCTCAGAACACCCCTTTAAAGGGTTTGTGCCATTAAACACACTTATTGACACACTTAAGTGTCAGTGGGTTAGACCCCCAGTGATCTGATACTTAAGTGTGCCAATAAGTGTGTTTATTGCCAGAATCCCTTTGAAGGGGACCAATAGTCTATTTTTGAATGAAGCGCCAGTGTTCTCCATTCACTTCTATGGAGCTGCCAGGACTGCAATCACAATAGATGTGAATGGTACGACACTCACATAAATACACTGTCATTTCATTCACAGGGAGACCTCAGGCGACTGACAATTCACCCCTGATTTGTCTTTATATGGCACAGCCCCTGAAAATAGGGACATTGTAAGAATGATCCTTGTATGCAGAGACTGGTGTTAAGGTACTTTCACATTTTTGTTGTTTAATCCATTCTTCTGATCCCTTATAGGAACAGAATAACAGGTTAAACAGTAAAGACAGATCCATTATATGACAGATAGACTATGATGGGGTGTGTCGGTATCTGATGTTTTCTACCTGACATCAGTGGACGAAAAAATCATGCTTGTAGGACTTTTCATATGCGCTTTTAGACGGACTCTGCACCAAAAGTTCCAAACAGAGCCTCCAATGCCGACCTTAATGTAACTGTAGTCAACTTATGTCAGTAGGGTGTGGTGGGCTCACTATGGCCGTGTTGAAGTAGGGTCCCAACCCGTCTTAAATCAGCTACAATGGACTTCACACAGACGTGCAGTATTCCAATATGTTTATTAATCACCAGACCAGTGTAAAGGTAAGCAGATAAAGCCAACAACGCTGTTATAGTATATCACAGACGTTGTAAGGTATTGATGTAATACATAATGTAGAGTAATGAAATGTATTTCAGTCAAGATTGACCTTCATCAGACTCTACAAAAAAAGTAAATACATACAAATAAGAAACACATAATAATAATTAAATAAACTATATACAAAAATTCATGATGACAACTCCAAGTGTATAATTAAAGGATGGCTCAGTCCAGTTTGTTGGAGTTCCTTGAGTGGTCAGTGTGGTAGCATTAAGGAAAAAGGTTATTGGAGCGTGCAACACATACATTAATGTCAATTCAAGAAACATGCCAGCGGGCATATATAGAGATACAGATTAGTACATATAAAGGCATAAGCATGCACATTCACAAATACGCATATAAACACATATATGTACATATACACATACGCACACATATATACAGTATATACATACATAAACATACATGCACACACATAACATACATTCTGCACGCTCCAATAACCTTTTTCCTTAATGCTACCACACTGACCACCCAAAGAACTCCAACAAACTGGACTGAGCCATCCTTCAATTATACACTTTTGGAGTTGTCACCATGAATTTTTGTATATACTTTATTTAATTATTATTACGTGTTTCTTATTTGTATGTATTTACTTTTTTTGTAGAGTCTGATGAAGGTCAGTCTTGACCGAAAAACGTTTCATTACTCTATATTATGTACTACATCAATACCTTACAACGTCTGTGATATAACAACATTGTTGGATTTATCTGCTTACCTTTACACCGGTCTGGTGATTAATAAACATATTGGAATACTGCACATCTGTGTGAAGTCCATTGTAGCTGTAGTCAATTTATTATTATTATGCACAAGGTAAGATTATTATATGTATTTTATTCACTTATATAATGCCAATTTTTCTGCAGTGATGTACAGAAATAGCCAGCATTCACATGGTCCTTCATGTTTGGGGTAAAATGCTTTGATCATTATTAAGCTACATGGTTTCTGCATTTTACACCACAGCTTTTTTCTGCTTTTGTTCCTTTGTTTATTATAAATTGAATTCTGCACACCCCATATGTTATTCAAGAATATACATGTGTAAGAAATTGATGCATGCTGGAATATGTCTGGAGCCAAGAGTAAGGAAAAATCTAAACAAAAGAGTGACAAGAGCTAAGTTCAGTCTTATAAATATATACATTATGGAAGTAAGAGAAATACAGTGTCATTTATCTCCTTGCGATGGGATCCATCCAGGATACTAACCTCCACTGTTTTTCTTACAGCAGACATGTTTGAATTTACATTTTGTGATGACTCACATTGAAAATAAAAGTGAATCAGAAAGGTCATATATAATAAATACTTCCAAGGCAAGAAAAATAGACTATCAAACAATAATGGAAATCTAACAACATGTGACAATTTTAACATAGAATAGTAACATGTAGACCAAGCAGGACCTTTATCAGTTTTAGGCAGTCTTGCTTAAAGGGGTTTTCCAGGACATATATCCCTGGAATAGGTCATAAATATGTGATCAGTAGGGGTATGAGACCTGGGACTCCCACAGATTGACTGGTTCAGCAAGTCACAGCATTCAGGTGAGTGCTTTATTAAATGCTAAGCACAGCGCCATTCATGTTGTAGGGGCTGTTCTTGGTATTGCATCTCATCCCTATTCACTTGAATGAGACTGAGCTGCTTCTGTCCTGATGAACATAACATCATCAGCGCATGGAAGAGGCCGCTGTCTCTTTAAACAGCTGATCAACAGGGGTCACAGGTGATCACAAATTGAGAACCTATCTTAAGGATGGCCTATTAATATGTAAGTTCAGAAAAAAACATTTAAGGTAGAGGATACAGGTGGGGAATAGCTGTGTTTTTGTTGTAGATTTTGTTGCATTTTTTTTGTGCCAAAACCAAGAGTGACCAATTACCATTTGCCTATTGGCAGATAAACCTAATTTCCCATTCACGAAAAATACATAAATAAAACTTAACTTTTATTCATTCAAATAAAAATTTAGATTTTATATTGTGGTATATGTAATATGTATTTCTATGCTATATTCATGCGCTAAATTATAGAAACTGGGATCTGAATAAACAATTATTGAAATAGTGATAATCAAGGATTCCTCTATACTACTGAAAACCTCTATACTACTTGCCAATGCGCTGTGATATTTTGCCTTGTGAAAAAAAAACACAATTCGATCCAAATTTTTTGTATTTTGTTTTACGGTGTTCACTCTATGGGTCACTACGATTATGGCAATACCATATTTATATTGCTTTTATCACGCTTTACCACTTTTACAAATAAAACATCACTTTTTGAAAATGAAAGATTTTCCTGGGGTCACCGTATTCTGATGCCTATAACTTTTTTACTGTTAGTTGACAGAGATATATAAAGACTCTTTATTTGTGGGGCAAGTTGTAGTTATATACTGTATTTATACCAATGTTTGGTATGTATGACTTTTTGATCACTTTTTACTGCAATTTTTTTGGGAAAACTAGGTGACCAAATATGTTAATGTGCACATTGTGGTATATTTTAGTTTTACAGCCTCCACGGTACAGGATAAATAATGCTATTTTTGGATAGTGCACATGGGGATACCTAGCATATTTGTTTAAAAAAACACATGATGCAAACAAAAAATTAAATTAAATGTTTTTTTTTTTTACTTTTTATTATTATTATTATTATACTTTATTTTTACTTTTTTTTTTTTTTTCCCTGTCTCACAAGGGGACTTGAATGTACTCTCCAGTGCATTGTGTTGGGAATCCAAGGGGTGGCATGGGTGATCTTTCCAGCGGACCCCTCCCCCATGCAGTGATCTGTATTATTACAGCATCCAAGGGTTTAATCCACCAGAGTCTAAGCATTTTCGACTCTCGCGGCTTGTCCCAGGGCTTGGCTGTGTAATACAGCTGAGTGCCGAAAGTAATGCCGCAGGCACAGCTCCTGTACCTGCAGTATAACAGAGCCATCCTAGTACGGCACTGAGTGTTAACTAAACACTCAGCACAACGTATTAGCACAGCGCAGAGTGGGAAAGGTTTAAAATAAACCTTTATCCAAAAGCTAAGAATTGTGTTTGTATGGAGTGAGTGATGTACAGTGTTTTTTTTACACAGTCTCACAGTACTTACTGAGAATATTTTCCTCCAGCAATTACTAGATCCTGCCTGTCTCAATGATGGATTGGCTGGGAGCAGATATGCTGCATAATCCTGTTTCCTGTTACTTCTGATCACTGAACAATGCTCCTACAAGAAGTAAAGAAATGAGATGTAGACTCAGGGTGAGGACATGTATATAGTTACTGCCATATCCGAAGCTCAGCCAAACCACTGTGGCCAATGGCCACATGCTGTGCCAACAGTGTGCAATCATTATCCGGGTAGGCCTTTGGGCAGGGCTTAAAAAACTGAGTATGTGTTGTTATCCTTTGAATAGGGTCTAAAGATTAGTTTTTAAGATATTCATTTATTACACCCACAAGAGCCTGAAATATATTGGAGTCCTGCACATGTAAAACTGGACAATGGCATGATTTTGTGCCAAAAAGCATGACAATAAATGCTTCCAATTGGAATAATATTTGCATTATAGAGCTATACAGGGTGTATCATACTCAGGCTCTAATGTCTAAGGGGCCCAGAGCACTATACCATATAGGTCCACATGCACAAGTGAGAATCCGGAACAGAAAATATGGTCAGTACATCATACATCATTAGTGATTTATGATGCTAGGAGTCCTACTTCCTTGCGTGTCTACTGTCCAGATCACTATCATGCAAAGAGACCAGGAAATCTGGCTGATGTACGGACTGGATTTTCTGACCCAGATTCCTCCAAGTGCATGGGACTATAAGAAGACAACAATTGACTATGAGGGTAGTTACACACACACACATACACACACACACACACACACACACGTTTTTGGAAAAACGCCACAGTTTTAGTGCAATTTTTGAGTCAAAACCAGATTGGATTCATAAGGAATGGGAAAAAAAGAAGGGGAAGGACTTGTACTTGTCTGTCCTACTGGATTTATATCTGACTTTGGCTCAAAAATGAGAGAAAGGGAGAAGGAGAGATTTACCCATCTGCTATAAATCTACACGCAACTGTTTTGTAATGTTATATTGCACTCATATAGTCTGCTGATATTGAAACTTATTTTGAGTTTTTGCTTTACTATGAATGTTTATTTTATAATGTTTATTTGACTTTGTTGTAAAAGTTTCTGATTGTTTCCAGATGGGACAGGGTTGTGCAGTTATACAATATGTGTACATTAAACCAGAGTATCGCAGCATATGACTATTATGTGCATATAAAATGTCCTGTAAAGGATATTTGTTACAATTGGTTTTTTGTTAGGATGACTGCCAGTTTATTTGTCTTGGAGGTTATGATGTGTACAGGATAGATAGAATGTTTATTATCCTAGATTAAACTATAAAATGGGCAATGGTATAATAATTATTGGTCCCCTTTACTGTAAACATTCCTTGCTGTCAAAATTACCAGAAAGCTTGCCAGAATCTCAATGCAAAATACAACGTGACCCAAGACTCACAGTAATAGTTCTAGTCATTTATGTGCGTTTACTCACATGACATATACTGCCATAGTTTTCAGACAATGTTATTCAGCTGGTATAAGTTAGCATTAGAACCATTTCACGTGGCTGTGTTCAGGCTTGAAAACATGGTCCATGTGATGGCCACTTTTTTCTGGCCCAAATGTAGCTCATCTGAACCAAACTTACAGCAGTAGAAATGTATGATGCTGTGAGCTCAACAATAACCATAGCTCTAGTGTCCTATACTCAAGGCATCGCAGCAATTAATCTCATCCATAATGCTGCAAAACACCCTACAGTGCAGTCTACCCTACACTACAGATTTTCATACCTGGTATACCTGCAGAAATTCCCAATTCTGCCAACCAAATTTGGAGGGATTTTAACAGCAATGAATTTCATGAAGGAAAATAGTCAGTGGAGCCTTCCTATGGAAACCCAGCCTAAAAGGTGGCCATTAACATTAGATGAGTTTTGACTTACACTGCTGATATCAGCAGAATGGAAAGGATAGGCATGTTGAATTTCAACATGCCCAATCCTTTGTTTTCATAGAACAGGGGTAGGCAACCTTTGGCACTCCAGCTGTTGTAAAATTACAACTCCCAGCATGCATACTTGCTCTGCTGTTTTTGGAACTCACATGGAAGTGAATAGAGCATGTTGGGAGTTGTAGTTTCACAGCAGCTGGAGTGCCGAAGGTTGCTGACCCCTGTCATAGAAGATAAGCGGCCACCAGAGGTGTCTGAGTGCTTCCTAACCTCTCCCATTACAGAACACTTGGCTTAGCTGATTGTACATATGTATTAGGGAATTTAGAAGGAACAGCGTTCAAGTAGCTAAAATATGTGGCCAAAGTGTGTACAATATAGGTTTTTGATACTTTTTGACCTTCTTAAAGAATTTTTTTTAAAAACATTTTGGATTCTATGCAGCATATAGTGCAAAAGTGAGAATGGTTAGCCTGGCAGACTTATGCAGGGTGAATCAAATGTGACTTAAAAGGTACAGAAATTGTCACAATCTCAATCTAGTAGACATAGGAAGTGATGTAAAATATCAGGACAGAAGTGTTAGACTTAAACATGCAACAAATTTATCCAACAATGTGCAGCATTTCATAAATTTTCCACAAGTTACAACATATACTCCAGCAAAATTGACATTAAAGATTCCCTTTATCATAAATAAGTGTTTGCAGAGATCAATGACCTGCAAAGTATATTTTCTCTATGTAAAGCACAGCTACCAAGCAGCACCTGGTGAATCCAGTCAATAACCTAAATGCCATCTGAAAAAGGTGAACAGATGCATTCATTGAAGTGAAGTCTTGATAGAGGAGTGAGTCTACCCAGACATGATTAAGCCCATTTTGCTTCCTTAGCTTTGGAAGAATTGAAATGTGTGTCAAGATATTTTGCCCCAAAGTCATTACAAGGAGCTAAGGATGTTCAAAGACATATTATACACTAGTATCTATCTATGTAATTTTCATTTGATGCGATTATTTAATAGTCCCTGTGTCTCCCATGACAGATGGTTAGATCCAGTATGGGGCATTTATTAAGACTGGTGTTTCCTAATCCATTTTCTTTATGATACCAAAGGCGCCAGAATTATTAAAAGGCTCCAGCCACTTAATAAATCTGCCTAACATGTGGAGGTTGTAGTGTGTTAAACTAGTAGCATGGAAACTCAATTTTTATTTTTTTTTTTTTGGGGGGGGGGGGGCGTCTTTCTATAGTTCGCCTCAGGCAGCAAAGAGGCTAGGTTCACCACTGCCTGTTCTGCACTCTTTTCTCAAAAGTGGTGAGCAGGACTGAAGTAATGCAGTAAGAAGAATTCTTAAAAACTGTTTCATAAGTTTGTGTATGTTTATTGTATGACAATAACAGAGTGTGACAGCATGTAAACGCAATTTTTTTTTTTTTTTTTTTTTTTTTCGTCTTTCGATAGTCCACCTCAGGCAGCAAAAAGGCTAGGTTCACCACTGGATGTGCCATTGTGTACCTAAAGTGTGCCAAGATGAGACGCAGTGTTAGGCAAATGCCCCATGTAGCAAAACGCTGAGGGAAAAAAGCAGTGGAAACGCATTGCGTTTTTCATAGGAAAACTCTGTCCCTATTATACCTATAGGGAAAACGGCAGCACTTCCGCAGGTATAATTCACATTCTGCGATTTTCAAAAACACACTTGCTTTTCCGATGCTGATTTTTTCTGTAAAGTATGGATGGGATTAGCCAGACTTCCATCCACTTTGCAGGTACTGTAAAACACAGCGTTTTTTTTTCACGCTTTTCTGCCGAGGCCAAAAAGCTGCATTTTTGCAAGTGGGGCCTCTGCCTCAGACACTCTTCTGGAGCAGCAATAATAATAAATGTGGTCCAGTGTTTGTACTATATGGATTTGCCACTTGGTTTGGCTGTGCATATTCTCTGATTTGATGTATTAGATTGTGAGCATCTCTATATATAGGGCTGCCTATGGTCTCCATAGGGGGAATTAATATTTTTTAAATCATATATTGTCATTATGTGCCGGTATTCAGTATGGTCACTTCCATTATTATAGGTATGTGATTGGTGTTGATGCTACAATTATCTGTATATAAAAAGAACATCCTAGTTATTGAATGGTATAGGCAGGTGACTAGATATGTTATAACTGGCATTATCTTCTTACATGATTCCCTACATCATATCAAATATAGCTCTACATAAGGTACCTTGGTTGACTCCTGTGCTATAGAGGTTTTTACATTCTGTTCCTCTTTTCTTCCCTCTCTGTATTTTAACACTATTTTGTGTCTTTGGAGCTCGGTGTGTGTAATAACCTGCAGACACTAGTATACAGCAGTACAGCCATAACTGGTATATGACAGACATACCGCAGTTATACAGTATATATCTGATAATACAGGAGCCTGGTGTGTGTAATAACCTGCAGACACTAGTATACAGCAGGTACAGCCATCCCTGGTATATGACAGACATACCACAGTTATACAATATATATCTGATAATACAGGAGCTCGGTGTGTAATAACCTGCAGACACCAGTATACAGCAGTACAGCCATAACTGGTATATGATATATGACAGACATACCGCAGTTATACAGTATATATCTGATAATACAGGAGCCTGGTGTGTGTAATAACCTGTAGACACCAGTATACAGCAATGCAGCCATCCCTGGTATATGACAGATATATCACAGTTATATAGTATATATCTGATAATACGGGAGCCTGGTGTGTGTAATAACCTGCAGACACCAGTATACAGCAGTGCAGCCATCCCTGGTATATGACAGATATATCACAGTTATATAGTATATATCTGATAATACAGGAGCTCGGTGTGTGTAATAACCTGCAGACACCAGTATACAGCAGGTACAGCCATCCCTGGTATATGACAGACATACCGCAGTTATACAGTATATATCTGATAATACAGGAGCTCGGTGTGTGTAATAACCTGCAGACACCAGTATACAGCAGGTACAGCCATCCCTGGTATATGACAGACATACCACAGTTATACAGTATATATCTGATAATACAGGAGCTCGGTGTGTGTAATAACCTGCAGACACCAGTATACAGCAGGTACAGCCATCCCTGGTATATGACAGACATACCGCAGTTATACAGTATATATCTGATAATACAGGAGCTCGGTGTGTGTAATAACCTGCAGACACCAGTATACAGCAGGTACAGCCATCCCTGGTATATGACAGACATACCACAGTTATACAGTATATATCTGATAATACAGGAGCTCGGTGTGTGTAATAACCTGCAGACACCAGTATACAGCAGTACAGCCATCCCTGGTATATGACAGACATACCACAGTTATATAGTATATATCTGATAATACAGGAGCTCGGGGTGTAATAAGCTGCAGACACCAGTATACAGCAGGTACAGCCATCCCTGGTATATGACAGACATACCACAGTTATATAGTATATATCTGATAATACAGGAGCTCGGTGTGTGTAATAACCTGCAGACACCAGTATACAGCAGGTACAGCCATCCCTGGTATATGACAGACATACCACAGTTATACAGTATATATCTGATAATACAGGAGCTCGGTGTGTGTAATAACCTGCAGACACCAGTATACAGCAGGTACAGCCATCCCTGGTATATGACAGACATACCACAGTTATACAGTATATATCTGATAATACAGGAGCTCGGTGTGTGTAATAACCTGCAGACACCAGTATACAGCAGTACAGCCATCCCTGGTATATGACAGACATATCAGTTATATAGTATATATCTGATAACACACATACAATACTGTGATATCAAATATATTAGTCTTAGTTACACAGAAAATTCTCTCAGCAATTCTAGGCCCCATTGTCTGACTAGAAAAACAGATTTCCCGGGAGTTTAGAAAAGAACTGACAAGAAATATCCATCCCTACTTACTTATTGACCATTAATGTTAACTCAGGAGAAATTTGGGCAGTTCTGTGGTAAAAATCCACTGAATTTGGAGGCACAACCAGGACTCACCTGAGGAGAAGCCACAGCCACAACCAGGACTCACCTGAGGCAGTGATTACATGCACAGTAATGGAGTCACTTTTCAGATGGCACTTATGAATCAGTCGTCTGTATCAGCTGTTGCCAGGTTGCTGTCTGTCAAAGGGAAAATGGGGCAGATTTATGATATTGGGTATGTTCACATGGAGGAATTTGGCACTGAATTTAATGCGAAATTTGGACAAGCAGAAAAATCAGCTTCATATTCCTGAAGCTGAATTATTCAGCTAGGAAAGTTTCCTCCATGTGAACTGCCCCTTACTCACGCCAATCTTCATAGCCCCAGAGCCGATAGGGGGTGCTCCTAATGTATGACAAGGTACACATCTCCTCATAAATGAGGTGCACCCTCTGTTGGGCTGTAAGCATCACGGGAAATATACGCAGATTTCTGGCGTAAACAATGATAAATTTGGCAGGACCTATTGCCCCGCTTCCTGCCAAGCCCCGTTTTCTGGAAAGTGGCGAAGGTGGCAATTTGTGACTTTATGTGTCTTGTATGCCAGAAAACTAAATAAGTCTTCCCCAATGTCTTTCCATTCTGACTAGGAGAAGCTGCTGATGCCAAGAGACAAAACTGACTGCTCCAAATGAGCCCGATATTTATAAGACTTCCAGTAACTTATTAGAAATCTTAATTTAGTGCCACCAACATGGTGGGATATGTCTGTACAACATCCTAATAATTTTCTTTTTGTCACAGAATGGGCAAAGAACAGGGAACTTGTGACAGTGGTGATGCTGTCTCTCCATGTCTATAGCCTCCTTTACACCTAGGGGCTTTTTCACACATTTTTCAAAGACAGAATATGGATCCATTTATTTTAATGTATTCATTAATAAGTCTTTTATTTAATTGACCATGGGTCAGTGAAAAAAAGGTGCACTGTTTGTTTTTCATTTGCAGTGCAGACACCATTGTATGCCAATGGCTCCATGAAAAAAATGGGTGGCATCTTTGGCTTCCTTTACACCTAAGGGCTTTTTCACACATTTTTCAAAGACAGCTCACGGATCCATTTATTTTATTGTATTCATAAATAGGTCTTTATTTTCATTGACCATGAGTCAGTGAAAAAAAGTGCAATGTTTGTTTTTTGTCTGGGATGCAGACACCATTGTATGCCTATGGCTCCATGAAAAAAAACAGATGGCATATTTGTGTCATCTGTTTTTCACAGACCCAAAGCTATATTCAAACATAGAAATACTATGAAAAAAGAATGATCTGTTTTTTTTAATTATGTGAAAATCAGATCAAATGTGAACATTACATGACATGCAAAAGAGCATGATCATGTACTGTCCATGAATAATATCACAAGATGTGGATGTGTGAATAAGCACTGAGGCCACATGTTGCAGAACAGCTGCATTTTTTTGGTGCAGATTTGGCTCCGTTTTTTTCGAGCTGAAACAAAGATTAATTTCAATAGGAACTGGACATATATATGTGTCTTTCTGGAGAAATGCACAGAATAAAGTTCCTATAGCAGGGACACAGTGTATTGATTTAACAACCTACACTCATGGGCAAAAGTTTTGAGAATGACACAAATATTATATTTTCACATGATCTGCTGCCCTCTGGTTTTTATGTGTGTTTGTCAGATGTTTTTATCACATACAGAAATATAATTGCATTCATATTATGAGTAACAGAAGCTTATATTGACAATTAGAATGAGTTAATGCAGCAAGTCAATATTTGCAGTGTTGACCCTTCTTCAGGACCTCTGCAATTCTCCCTGGCATGCTCTCAATCAACTTCTGGACCAAATCCTGACTGATAGCAGTCCATTCTTGCAGAATCAATGTTTTAATTTTGTCTGAATTTGTTGGTTTTTGTTTGTCCACCCGTCTCTTGATGATTGACCACAAGTTCTCAATGGGATTAAGATCTGGGGAGTTTCCAGGCCATGGACCCAAAATCTCTATGTTTTGTTCCCTTAGCCATTTAGTTATCACCTTTGCTTTATGGCAAGGTGCTCCATCATGCTGGAAAAGGCATTGTTGAGCGCCAAACTGCTCTTGGACGGTTGGGAGAAGTTGCTCTTGGAGGACATTCTGGTACCATTCTTTATTCATGGCTGTGTTTTTAGTCAAGACTGTGAGAGAGCCGATTCCCTTGGCTGAGAAGCAACCCCACACATGAATGGTTTCAGGATGCTTTACAGTTGGCATGAGACAAGACTGGTGGTAGCGCTCACCTCTTCTTCTCCGAATAAGCTGTTTTCCAGATGTTCCAAACAATCGAAAAGGGGATTCATCAGAGAAAATGACTTTACCCCAGTCCTCAGCAGTCCACTCCCTGTACCTTTTGCAGAATATCAGTCTGTCCCTGATGTTTTTTCTGGAGAGAAGTGGCTTCTTTGCTGCCCTCCTTGAGACCAGGCCTTGCTCCAAGAGTCTCCGCCTCACAGTGCGTGCAGATGCACTCACACCTGCCTGCTGCCATTCCTCAGCAAGCTCTGCACTGCTGGTAGCCCGATCCCGCAGCTGAAACACTTTTAAGAGACGGTCCTGCCGCTTGCTGGTCTTTCTTGGGCGCCCTGGAGCCTTTTTGGCACCAATGGAACCTCTCTCCTTGAAGTTCTTGATGATGCGATAGATTGTTGACTGAGGTGCAATCTTTCTAGCTGCAATACTCTTCCCAGTTAGGCCATTTTTGTGCAGTGCAATGATGACTGCACGTGTTTCTTTAGAGATAACCATGGTTAACAGAAGAGAAACAATGATGGCAAGCACCAGCCTCCTTTTAAAGTGTCCAGTGGTGTCATTCTTACTTAATCATGACAGATTGATCTCCAGCCCTGTCCTCATCAACACCCACACCTGTGTTAATGGAGCAATCACTGAAACGATGTTAGGTGGTCCTTTTAAGGCAGGGCTGCAATGATGTTGAAATGTGTTTTGGGGGATAAAGTTCATTTTCTAGGCAAATATTGACTTTGCAAATAATTGCTGTTAAGCTTATCACTCTTTATAACATTCTGGAGTATATGCAAATTGCCATTAGAAAAACTGAAGCAGTAGACTTTGTAAAAATTAATATTTGTATCATTCTCAAAACTTTTGGCCATGACTGTACAATGTTCTGTGATCACCGTATTGCATGTTAAAAAGTATCTGCCTCTCTAATATTTTTACAATTACAAAAGTACAAAAACCTACACAATATTTAATATATACATTCAATATGGAGATAAAACAGGATAATTGTAGTTACAACTGGAACATAAACCGACATGCAACAATGTTCCAGCAGAGATTTTTCCCACTACTAAAACCTCAAAAAAAACCCTCAAAAGTCATAAGGGACCGTTCTCATCACTCTTGTTTTTTACATCCATTTAGAACATTTGTTAGGCCGGGGCCCCATGTAGTGTAAACACCGCAAAAAAAAACAGCGTTTTATAGTACCTGCAAAATTTCTGGATAATCCCGTCCACACATTGTAGAAAAATATTAGCATGCTGCAATTTCAAAAACTGCTGCGTTTTTGTAAATTGCAGCATGGTTTTTCCTGCAACGCTTTTCACAGAAAGTAATCTGCGGACTTTCTGCTTCAATTACACCTATACGGAAAACGCCAGCATTTCCGTAGGTATAGTTGACATGCAGCGATTTACAAAAAATGTGATGGTTTTGAAATCTCAGCATGTCCGCTGCGGATATTTTTCTGCAATGTGTGGATGGGATTAGCCAGAATCCCATCTACTTTGCAGGGACTGTAAAATGCTGAGTTTTTTTTTCTGCCACGGCACAATCAAGGCGTTTACACTACGTGGGGCCCTGGCCTTAAAATTGATTTTCTGGGTTGCAAGTCTGTACTTTGACACAAAAAAGTTAGGTTTGCCATGTTGTTATCTGCTCCAATAACAGTATTATAATTGTGATTTTGGTGACAGTAGACTCCCTTTAACTAGAGGTGAGATGATGATGAGTAGATGATTTAGAACATTTCACTCATTAGTGGACTGGCCTAAAAATTGGTCACATGTAAATTCTGTAATTTTGGATGTTTTTTATTGGGCAGAATTTGTAATCTAATAGAGGATCGATTACACAGTAGCTAATCAGATTATGAAAATCCCTCTTATCTTGAATGTCTATGACCAGCTTTAGCTATCCCTTTTTGTGGCTGAGGTCATAGAAAAGGCATGAAAAGGCATAGAAAAGGCATGATAGAAAAGGCAATTGTGAATGGAAATCATGTTACTATAACTACACTCTTCAGCATTCAATGGTCTCGAATAACTTAGTGAGAAACCAGTCTGAATGACTTCTAACACCTTGGCTAGTAGTGTCCTACACATTATTTGCAATGAACGCTTACTCGGCAGGGAGTAATTATCGTAAGGAGATGTGTCTGCTCTGACCCATTGGTGGCTCCACCAATAAATGTCCCATATTATTGATTCACAGCCTTACAACTACAATCAATGTTTGCTATGTAATTAGTGCAAAATAACAATTAGGTGCCAGGAGCTTGGTGTACAGCCAACACCAACCTAAGCGGAGATCAGCTTTTTGTATATATTGTATTTGTATAGCATTATCTTTGCTGCTGTAACATACTGAATTTCCCCATGGTGGGACTATTAAAGGATTATCTCTCATCTCATATAGTCCATGTAACTACTACATGGTGCAATTAGTGGAAAAGACAAGTCATTTAGTGGTACATGTATCTTATTCTACAGTAGCAGATGTTCTTTAACGGGATAATGTACATTGCAAACTGGCATTCAAAACACATAAGCTCTTTATGCAAACTATAATGACCAATAAATTCTTATTTGTTTATCTGAACATACAGATAAGATTATTTAGTGAAAGCTCATTTGACCACCAACCTCTCCATAAACATGCACACTGAGCTCAGCCAAGCATGCACATGTGTATTTCAATAGAAGTGGGACACAAGCTATTCTCAAATGTAAAGATAGGGGAGCCTAATCTGTGTTTATACAGTCGGAGACAGTTAGGTCCCCATATATATGTACGGCCTTCACAAATTACATGCTCCAGATGTGGGATTCAATGATACACAGCATGTGCATATGTACATAGTGGTACGTATGTGTAATACTGTGGCTTATTTTATACTTTTCTGGAATGGGTATTCAGGTATTATAATCTATTCCAGTCAATACAATGTTTTGTTGCATAGTAATAAAATTGACAACTATAACAGTTACCATAGTTTACAGGAAATGTCACATTTATTAATGTACATAGCTGTTGGCCAGCATTTGGAGAACAGAACATGGTTGTTGGAACATCACCTGGAGAAGGGCAGTCAAACAGGTGGTAAAACTTAAGTAATGCTCGATGGCTCGAGCAGGGGAATAATCTACGCAAACAAGGGAAAGAAAAGTTTAGATGGCCATGTTAAACTTCTCTGAGGATGGGAGTAAAATGTAAAAGAGTGGCGCTTCATGGGGCCCATCCACAGAGTTCCTCTATACTCAAGAACACCATGTTAGACCACTATGAGTCACCAGTGTGAGGCTAAATTCACACATAAACATATTAGGTACAGTTTTGATTTTTGGCAACTTTCTAATCTGGTTACCATTAAATCTACAGTAATAGCATGTAGTAATTGGGAGAGAATTCCCATCATTCCTGACTGTATATTAGCACATTCAGACCTTCATTCCTCTGATTATCGAAACTGGCTTAAGTAAATCCAGCCACAGTCATATACAGTAGTTTGTCTAAATTCTTATTGAACCCAGCTGCACATGACCAAGTTGTGCAGACCATCTGGGCCCTAAAAAATACTAAATTGTTGGGTCATATTAGTATCCCTGACTGTGTTGCTGAGCTTCCCTTAAAGGGGTTATTCACTTTTTAATATTGATGGCCTCTCCTTAAATTTGCAAGGGTCCAACACCCGGGACCGTGCAGATTAGATGTTCCAGGGCAGTGCAGCTCCCAGTAATATTTACAAGTAAGGATTTATGCTACTCAAAGGGTAGCTGCGGCTTTAGGTATTGCAGCACTATTCCACAGACTTTAATGGGGCAGTGCTACAGTACACATTGTAGGCAAGTGAACAGAGTGGCTCAAGGCATGTAAACATTACCGGGGAGCCGTGCTGCCATGGAAAAGCTGATCTGTGGGTGTCCTGGGTGTCAGACCATAGAAAATCTAATATTCATGACCATCAATAATCCATCAATATTAGAAAGTGAATAATCCCTTTAACCTATGTGAGAGTGTGAACCTAGAGGGCGCTGGTGAGCGACCCAAAACCAGGGTTAAAAAGGTCCTCAACCACACCCATAGGTGGGGCTTCACTCCAGAGGGAGTCCATACAGCAGAGGAGTGCTGCTGAGAACCTGCAGGGAGAAGGTAAATGGTGGACCAGTTGGAGACAGACAAGGGGTAACTGACATAGATTTCTATTCTAACTCACAACATGAAACTGGTGTGAGTTTGAGGCTAAGACCCCACGTAGTGGTCTTCAGCAAAAAAGAGCTGCGGGAAAAACCCCAGTGGTAACGCATCACAATTTTTCCCACAGCGCTTTTCACAGAAAATCTGCAAAGGTTTCCCTTGCAGACTTTCTACTTCCATTATACCTATAGGGAAACCGCCAACGTTTCCATAGGTGTAATTGACATGCTGTGATTTCCAAAACCATGATTTTTTTTCTGCTGCGTTTTCGCCGCGGTTTGGCCAGGTGGGGCCCTGACCATAGTAAATCATCACAGAATGTGGCAGGTGAGGTGCAGGTAAGCGGCTTGAGGTGCACATTTAGCACAAGAAAGGGCCTTAAGGCAAACATGCGCCTCAATATCATCCCACTATGCCAAAAGCTGGTGTAGAAGGAATGATAAATTCCCCCGATGTCCCATTTTATTATTGTCTCTATATCCCTTCCCTTATAGATTGTAATCCCTTGTGGTCACGATCACCTATCCCACTGTACCACTTGGTCACTAAACTAATCTATTGAACTTGTTTTTGTATTTTTTGTTTTGTGTGTAAACCCTCTTCAAATGTAAAGCACCGTAGAATTAATGGTGCTCTAAACATAAATAATAATAATGTTCAGACGCAGCTTTGCTATGAGATACCATATACACATGTCTATCATCTTCTGTAAAGAAACACAAAGAGATACCCAGATTAAGGTGTTACTTTTTCCTTCATTTCCAATAGGCTTAGCCAGAATGACTGGTTAAATGACTTGTGAATATGCATTAGTCATTCAAGTGAACTGAATAAAAAGCCAGGGCACATTGTGTGCTGTCTGAGAGCACATCACACACATAGAGGGTGACAATGGTTGCCTCTACCTATTGTATTTTTTTACTGCTCATACCTGGAACAATCTGTGCAAAAAATTACTTTGGACCACATTCTGGTACTCTACAAGAACATGCCAACAGGACTGACAGAACAGGCAGCAGTTCAACACCTCTGCCCATCTTCATGCTCAACCTGTACAAAAGTTTTCATCTCCTGGAGTCCAGGCATGGCAAAGACCTAACACCAGCATTACTACACGGCTTTCCATCTGCTCCACAAGCTGATACTATAAGGAGCCTTGCTGCTAAAAGTAAGTATGACCTCTACGTTTACTCTTAAGAACCTACTTATGTTTTTCTTAGATCACAATATGTGTTTTATGGTATGTAACAGCATGGGTGGAAATCATTATTTTGTTGCAAGACTTGCCCAGACATTATAATGTTGGTATGTTAGACATGACAGTATTGAATATAATACACTGTCTTACCACCAATAGATTATCATTACATTAATACTTCAATACACATCTGAAGGACTTAAGTGAATGAGAATGTAGTAAGAGCATTACATATACATTACATATATTATTTTTTATTAGGTAATTTATACTTTTGTAGGCTTTCTTCACATGTCATTTACAGTACATTACAGCAATATTGGATCCACTCTCAAATCCTGATAAACTCCATAGATTTTTACTAGTGTCTGTCAGGGCATTTTTTTTAGGTTCTGATATTTTTGACACCATGTATAGCACAGCAGATCGCACTATGCTTCTAATGGATAAGATACATTTCGGATGCAATGGACAATTTTGATCATTTTGGTTGATTATTGTTCAGAAATTAAATCAAGATGCCAAAAGCAGACTGTTGTCTGCCAAAAATGTAAGCTGATGGCTTGTTTTTCTTCAACCAAAAATGCTAGCATATGACACGATTGGGCACACGTAGCCAATTATTTGCGACTTTCTGCAAGTCTACTGTGTTATTATTATTAGATTATATCTTATGTATATGAACAGCTTTAATGTGTGTCTATAACACGGCAACTTATTATACAAAGAGCTTTCAAATCAGTAAGAAAGGCAAAATATCCATTCAAATATATTGGTGAAAATTTAGAGGGGAAATAAACCAAAAAAGTTATCTTCTAACATAAACACTAGTGGAGTACTTAATTCCAAAAGTGCAGTCAGTGAGCTTAACCCATGACAATTTCTTAATTCCTCTGATAAAAGATTCTAAGCAAATGCCAATTCAGAACCACTGCAATTTGCTTACTTCTTTTGGAGGTCAGTGTTAGTCCTAACCATGGGATTCCTCTGGTGTAATTTAATGCAATGTATCTACAAGATTTCTTATCATAAAGAACAGTCTTCATATATTATTAAAGGGGTTATGCCACCAAACATACTTATCCTCTAGCCATAGAATAAGGGAGTGCTATTCAATAGTGAGCTATATGCAGGTCACCAAAACATGTCACAAGCTGAAATTGCTTATCTGGGCCAGCAAATAACAATAGTTAGTATTTAGAAGAAACCTATTTATTAGAAGTTTAGAGGTGTCTGATATGTCAGAGGTGATAATGGAAGTATTAGCAACATGTGATAACAGAGCTGTGTGGTACTGCTACTATGTGTACACATAGTAATGCCTACAGACTTAGAAATATACCTGATTTCAATGCTCTGGGTGTTATAATGAACACCATATATTTAGGAAAATGTATCATCTCCAATTGGAATCCTTTACAGAGTAGCAGTTTCCAGAAGTAGCTTAGCTTACATATATTTCTCTTTTACTTTGATGTGTTTGGAAACCAGTCTAGTATAAATCTCTAAACCAGACACATTTTAGTGAAATCCTAATTTGGAGCACTAATACACATCCTATTCTTGGACATGTATGAATGAGGTCTCATCGGAAGACTTCTGCCCAGCTTCAGCTCATTAGGAGTCCTCACCAGTATTCTCTTACAGATTCAAGAGCATTTGATTAAGGCATGGGTCAGACAATTCTATAGAAATCCCACAAGACCTACACTACCAATACACATCTGAGTGCATTAGTTTGAGCTAGGACATAATTAGATTAACTCAAAACGCAAAAGTCTTCCCTGCATTGCAATTATTTTGAGCCTATTTAGTTATTAATTCATTATTATCTCTCTTGCATATACAGTATAGTGTTAACATATTCCGCAGCACTTTAAATCGGGTGGAATTTATTAAGACTGGTGTTCTGTATGCCAGACTTAATCAAGTTTCTTGCTTGTGCAATATGCATCTGAATTATTAAGAAGCACCAGCCTTTTAATAATTTGAGTGCTCTCCGGTGCGCCAGAATTGAAATCTGTTCCAGACAGGAACTGTCTGTATTTCAGGTATAACTCAGGACAGCATTCTGGCGTGAGTTATAGTACATTTCTCTGCCCAATGCATCCCCACACCAGTCCACCTTGGTCTCTGCACTGTTTTGTATAAAAGAGGTGACCAGGGCGAAGGAAGAAACATTGTGGCACATCTTTGGCACAAGAAAGGGCACCACAGATACACCACATTTCCATCCATCTACACTAGAAAACTGGTGTAGATGGGTAATAAAATTCTGCCCATTGTCATCACTCTCTGTCTCAAGTATAGTTCACAATCTAAATTCTCTATTAGTATATCTTTAAAATTATTATGTTTCTTTCCTACTTTAATCTTCATAACCTTAACCTGAAATGAAAAGCAGAGTGGACATATTATTGATATTTGGCTTTCTTCCATAAAATACCTATACAGTTATAGATGTCTCTATTCTACAGTTACATAAATAATTTAGCCTTTTATAATTGTGAGTTACAGAACTTAGAGAAGGTGAGTAACACTGTTTTTTATGTTTACTCATCTTCATGTGGACCTTTGTTATTAAACTCTGAGGTCTGGAAAGATCCCCATAGTATAAGAGTAGTTCACTGGTGGTGAACCCCAAAAATCACAGCTGATTTGTAACAAGAACCTGTTCTGCCATCCCTATGTATGTGCCACTATGGTACATTATATTGTGTTAAGGGGCTACTGTGGGACAACATACTGTGTGGAGGGGCCACTATGGAACAATATACTGGGTGGATGGGGCCACTATAGGATATTACACTGCATGAAGGGGCCACTATGGGACATTATTCTGTCAGTGGGATCTTTGGCTTGAATGTGGGGCATGCTTTCTGAACATCCAGGGGCCCATGGTACCCTTAATCCGCTCCTGCTAACTCTACTACTCTCAGTCACCCCATACACATGCATGCTCAGTTTAGTCAACTGTCTATGTGCATCTATAGGATGAGGGTAGTAAGCCACTGCCAGACACACTCTGGTGGAAAACAGAAGATTGGGAATATTGAAGTGCAATATACCCAACCCTTTTTTTTGCCTGACTTCATCTTTTGGAACACCCCTATATACATAAGTTGTCCAGTCCTGATGAAATGGGTGGGTTTGGCCAACTTTACTGTTATGTTTATTGAAAAACACCTTATAATAAATGTATTTCTAAAAACCCTCAACTTTATTGGTATGCATTAAAACAAACTCGCTACAGAAGCAAGAACAAGGACCAGGAACATTTTCATACTTGGTGGGCCCAGTGCAAAGGTTTCATGAGTGGGTCTTCCCATCACCACCACTTAGACATAACTGACCCACACAAATTATAATGCCTCTGCATAGTATAATTACAGTGCATAGTATAATGCTGCTTAGTGGCCCCATATAATATAATTCCCCTTAGTGGCCCATTACACAGTCAAATGCCCATGCAGTGGCCTCATATAATACAATGGCCCATGACTCATTAACCTGTCCCTCCAGTGGCCTCTTAGACATTATGTTCTATGCCCTCATTTCATGTCCCTCTCCTGGTTATCCCCATAGTTTCACATCCTCCTCCAGTTGCCCCACAATTTCATGTCCCCTTCCTGGTTGCCCCCACAGGCCCCTTGCATCACCATTGTATTGACGGCAGATGTGTTGGAGTCGGGACAGCCCAGACCCACTGCCCACAACAGCAAGACAGCACTCTAAATGCCAAAATGTTTGTTGTCCCAATGGAGCTTCCACTACCATAGGGCCCAGTGCAAGTGCACCGTTAAGAAAGTGCTTAATGTTGCTACATCAAATGTTTCTGCAGGTTTCACAGTTACCGAAAGAACCTTGATAGCCTACTAGAAAATAAATAAAACAGCAAAATATATTCGGTCCAACAATATCTCAGAACCAGATTAGAGCAAATAATCTCTTAGAGAGTGCAGCCTCCTTCTATTATATAAATGGCCATATAGCCGGGTATCTGGAGTGTTGCTGAAACAACCTAAGGGAGAGGTGCTGTCCCTTTAAGGTCTATTTTGGTGATACTGTCCCTTTAAGGTCTATTTTGGTGATACTGTTCCTTTAAGACCAATTTTGGGGAGCGTCCATAGGATTAAGTGGCATCCACTGCAGATCTAGGCAGAATGGAATTCAGAACGTTCACCAAAAATAGTGTCAATTGCTGAACCACCACAAGGAGAAGGGGGGGGGGTCAGCAAATAGTTTCTCTCTCTCAATGCGTTCCTCCTGCATGACACAGGCTCCTCAGGAGAGAATAAAATAGATGCAACATGCCAGAAAGACAGGTGAATATCAGCAAGATAAGGCAGAAAGATAAGTCTGCAGTAAAAACTGCATTTCCCAGCACCTTGATGGTAGGTGCTGGTACTATAGGGAAGAGCTGTTTCTGCAGTTGCAAATGTAGCAAATGATATATCTGAAAAGAATTTGCACTAAAAATTACTAGATGACTCTATTGAGCAAGGAATGATATTTGTATCCCAGGTAAGTAAAGGAAAAAAACAGGACTGACTTTGCCAATTGGAGTCTCTCTAGGGTTATGTCACTAACAAAGGTGAATTATTTATCTATGCTATTCATCAGCCTATTAAAAGCCCTACCTTTCATATATCTCCAAGGCTATAACAGTCTGTCCTGATAGACTCCCAGGGACACCTGTATCTTTTAGTGAGCTGAGATACAAATCTCCTTCCTTGCTCAATGGACTCCTCCAGTAATTTTTAGTGCTGGTTTTTTTCAGATAGAAAAAAATTGCTATAATAATGGCAGAAACATTTCATGCAGGAAAATTAAACACTACTTGCATGGGGTCCAGAGTGGTAATTGTTTTTGAGTCTGTAGCTAGTTTGTTTTAATGCATATCAATAAAGTTGTGTGTTTTTAGATATACATTGATTATAAGGTGTTTTCCTAGTGAATCCCATTTAATCTATGGTAGGCATCCAATAATAGGTATCACCTTTTACATTCAATTTTTCTTGTGTGTATGAGTACCTTACAACCATGCAGCTACCATAGAGAAAGAAGCCCCAACCAAGTGGTGTCTATCCCATTTGCTACCTTTGTGCAAGAAATTAAAAAATTGACACTATCACACTATTCTGAGTGGCAAAACCTGCCATTTTGATCTTTGGTAAGGAATCCTCTCTCTTCCGTCATGCCACTGCTGTAGGTAACATGTCATGTTACATCTTGTTTAATCCTAGTCTGTTGTGAAGGCAGACCTTACCCTAGTAGTATTTTATAAAGCTATGCAAGGGAAGGGAGGTCCAGAAGCCACTTTGTTTTGGCTAGGAAATTTAGACACAGTCTGATGCTACATGGAGTGCGTGTACAAAGAGTGCATGTGCCGGGTCTGTGGATGATATCCGTGTACCACCCATGCCTCCAATGACACATTGATTTTCTTCAGTGAACCCAGACTGCAAAAAGGACAGGTATACAACCTGTCCTGAGTTTTGCTCTGGGCTCACGGCCCCATATATGGACCTGTCATAATACACGGGCATGAGTTTGGAGCTAAAGAAAATAATGGGTCAGTGTGTGAGCTGTGAAAAACATGGCTAGCACACTGACAGAGCACACGTTCGAGTACATAGAACCTAAGGATTAGAAAAGCCTAGCTACAATTCTGGATATGCAGTAAATACAAATAGCTGAGACATGGGTATTAACTAAAAATCATAGGCATTCAGCTATACTTCTATGTATGTGTTACAGTAGCTGCATGTACATTTACAGTGTCTACATCTCTTGTGTTTCCTGGAAGGATTAGTGAAGTGACAACCACTTAGTATGTTGTTTAAAACTTGTTTGCCACTTTTACAATTGGGAAGAAAAAAAAGTGTGAAAACAAACCCAAGAAGCCTACATTTACATATGGTCTAAATCAAATTAACAAAATCTAATCCTTCAACTACTAATACAAATGAGGCACAAAGGGGAAGGTGAAATGCAACAGGAGGTTGAAGTTGGTTGATATAACAGAAACAGACACAGAGTAAATTATTTGTTATGATATGTAAATACCCTACACATAGAGTACTTAAATCTTTAATAAATTACAAGAATTTTCAGAATAAAATTTGTCAGACTACTTGCAGCTAATGAATTGCTTGGGAGATGTATTTGTGCTTATAAATGGGTTATCCCACAAAGCGAAAACCAGAAGACTTTTCTCCTGCTGAATGTGGGCATGACTGGTGGAGCATGGCATTCCCATTCATTTCAAAGGGAGTGCCGGCAGATAGCACTGAGTACTCTGGCACTCCGACTAAAGTAAAGGGGAGCGCTGTTCACCACCAGTCCCACCAGCATTCATCCTGCCTGCGGTTTGGCTGAATGAGCAGTGTGAAAAAGGTCCTCCCATTTTCACTTTGTGTGATAACCCCTTTAGGCTAAGGTTTCGCATTGTGGAAACCCAGCTTTTTTTGTTGCAGATTTTGCTGCAGTTTTTTTTAGCCAAAGCCAGAAGTGGGTTGAGCAGAAATTAGAAGTATAAGTACTTCCTATTTATTTCCCATTCCTTTTGTAGCCATTCTTGGCTTTGACTGAAAAAAACACAGTAAAATCTGCCACAAAAAAAGCTGTGTTTCTGCAACGTGGGGTCTCAGCCTTAAATATGTGTGGTATTGCAGTTCATCACCATTGAACTGAATTAGCCTGTAATGCTAAACAACATTACAGAAATGAAAGTCAAAAGTGGGATAAACTATCTATGCCTCACTCTGTGTATTTTATTGACCCTCAATGTTTCTCCTGTGTTTGTGAGGTCTAGATAAGCAGCCATGATGCTATATCAAGTAATTATCCTTTAGATAGAATTGTACTGAGCTCAGGCAAACATTTAATTTATCTCTCATGTCTGCACCATGTGAGCCTGGTCATACACATTTGGTGTATGTCACTGAAACCTGCTGATTATGGGCATTTTGGTAATCTGTGGGGATGAAAATTAGAATAAATCTAAAGTTGACATCTCTACAGATACCTACAGCATGACACAATGTTATGAATTATATTAGGACACTACATATATTAAGAATTAGCATATATACTTTTACATTTAAGGGAATCTGTCAGCAGTAAATTGGTTATAAACCTAATCCCAGTACCTTGTAGAGGTGATTCTACAGTTTCCAAATATGCCTCTGTTATTCAGCAGTGAAGCCCCATTTTCATGTAACTCACTGTTTAACTTATATGCAAATGAGGGAAAGTGCAATGCCCATGAATCTAGAGCTGAGACTAAACCCAGGTAAGCTAAGACACTTCCCCAAAGCACTTTTCTTTTTCATTTTATCTACATAGGAAAAAAATGGAGATTTACATGAAAATGAAGCTCCAAAGCTTAATAATAGAGACATATTTGGACACTGTAGAATCACCAGGTAGATGCCAGACTCCCTGTAAGCAATTTTGTTATCCAAATATTTTTAGTTCCTTTTTTATCTTAATTTTATTTTATGTTCTTGCACTTAGGCATTGACAGAATGGGAGAAAGGTGTGTTTTGGTGTTTGACTTTTCATCTCTCAGCCATGATGAGGAGCTTCAGTTTGCAGAAATCCGAATTAGATCATCAGTATTAGAAAAGCCTTTTGGAAATGGGACAAAAGTCATTATGGATTTTTTTCATCAAAATTCAGCATGCCAAGAGTCTAATGAGTTATGCAAAAAACTTGTCTACTTGGGCAAATTTAAAAGTGCACTTCGGTCCAGAGCCTCGGAAAGGTGGATAGTAACAAATGCTACAGAAATGGTCTCCAAGTGGTTTGAAATTTCTAAAAAATCTGATGTTCAACCTACAAAAGAAAAGGAAAAATTCCCAGGACTAGGGAATGCCAAAACCAGGTACGAACAGCAAACATCTGAAGACCAGCAGGTGCTGATGTTTGTATATACCAATACTTACAATAAGGAGAGGTCCTTGGTGACTGCTGCTCTTCTATTAGATGCCATACAGTCAAAATATCTTGCTACAATGCCCACCACAAAAAACATCACTATCGCTAGAAGACCTAGAAGAAGCCCAATGATTAAAGATCGCATGATGGGCATGAAGCAAGCTCCACCTGTTAACACTCCAAGCAATCTTTGCAGAAGAGTAGATTTCATTGTGGATTTCAAGATGATTGGTTGGGATGAATTGATCATTCATCCAAAAAAGTACAATGCCTATCGATGTGAAGGCAAATGCCCAAGTCCAGTGAATGAAAGTGTCAGGCCAAACAATCATGCATACCTACAGGTAAGAAATCCATTAAATCTTGGTGTATATAAAAGACTTGGATGGCAATGCCATAAATCAGTCTCTGTTGTGATCTGTGACCCTGTCTGAGCTTCTGTGGATGGGATGTAACATCATGTAACATATAAAATGGGCTAAGTGTGCTTATTTTATGAATGTGGGGAAGATTACTTCCCAACCACAAGAAGAACTCAACATTTGGAAATTGAACATGCTTGATGCTTCTCTTCCCCAATATTTGCCCTTACCACCAAAATTGGCAGTCACTTGAAATAATGTTATGTGCATGTCAACTCTTACTATTAGGACATGCTTGGACTGTGTCTGCCAATGTGATTGTTCATGCACAATATGTTCTTTTAATAACAGTCCAGTCATAGCCTCAATAGTTGGGAAAGCAAACATTGCTATTAGAAATGTCTCAAGGGTAAGACGTTTTGGAGCTAGTCTAACTTTGGCCACTCTAAACCACTTCAGCAAAGTAACTTTCATTTTGAACTTATCTGCAGAGATTGACCTTCTTCAAACTTGTCGCATCCTTGGCCACTTGCTGTGAAGAAAAGTGAGATAATCTCACATTCTTACACCCCTCAAGACAATCAGCAGGAAGTCCTGTACAATTAGCATATGGCAAGCTTCTTGTTTAATTTAAGAGATTAGTGGCATCCTTTAGTAAAGTTTACAAATGCCACCAGAATAGTAAATACTTTTTTGAACTGATAAAAATGTCCTATTTAGGTGCCATGGTCGCAGAGAATATAGTATACATAAAATGTAAAATATTCACAAAAATTGTTAATTATTTGTGAATGATATTATGATGGTAAGTAAGTAACTCATGCATACATCTTTATTCTCCAAAACTATCTCTGGTCAAGCAGGATAAGAGTGATACAGTATATTTATAGTAATATAATAAAACAATGCATGCATAGATCCAGTTAACTAGTTTACAGGACAGGGTTAAGGTTGGCTGTAGGTTGGACACAGTTGGGATACTCTGGATCTGAGACTTTACTCTCCAAACTTGAGGCCACATGTTGTTTGAGCCAAAGCCAGGAGTAGATTTAGCAGAAGGGAGAAGTATAAGTGCTTCCTTTATATTTCCCGTCCTTTGAAGCCTCTCTCTGCTGCAAAATCTGCATCAAAACACAAAGTTTTTCTTCAACTTGTGTCCTCAGCCTTAGACTTCAAAAGAAAGTGCATACATTTCCAGCTCTTATCGGCTGGATAGAATTGCGCAAAGGCAGGGAATCCTTACATTCAAGAGAGGATTATCAAATTTAATAAGCATATTTTTGATGGATAGATATAGAGATAAAACCGTCCTGGGCAAGAAGGGTGGGTGATGGAGGCCACCTAGTTTCATAATGTGTTTTGCAGGCACCATGTTGTCCTACAAGACTGACAAAGTGACACTGATATAGATTCCACATAAAACTTAAAATAGTCATAAACTACTTATGTACAGTGCTAAGCAAAAATGAGTACACTCATTTTGAAAAGTGAGATTTTAATTGACATCTTAATGAACACAAGAACAATTTCCAAACTTTTGACAAGAGTTTCATAGAACATTTCTTTAACCCATAACATGACAGTAAGGTTAATAAATATAACTTAGATTACAAAATTTTAGTTTTACTCAAATCAAAAATAAATACACTCACATAAAAAAGTTATACATTTCATATTTTGGATGACCTCCATGATTTTTAATCACAGCACCAAGTCCTCTAGGCATGGAATGAACAAGTTGGTGACATATTGCAACATCTATCTTTTTCCATTCCTCAAGAATGACTTCTTTTAGAGGCTGGATGCTGGATGGAGGGTGATGCTCAAAATGTCTCTTCAGAATTCCCCATAGGTGTTCAATTTTGTTCAGATCAGGAGACATACTTGTCCACTGAATCACTTTCGCCCTGTTCTTCTTCAGAAATTCAACAATGGCCTTAAATGTATGTTTTGTTCCTCAGGACAACCAAGGGCACAGAGTGATGATAGCATCTTCCCTTTCAATATAGAGAAGTACATCTGTGAATTCATGATACCATCAATATTATGCAGCCCCACATAAGGACACTGCCACCGCCATCTTTCACTGTAGCCACCATGCATTTTTCATTTTTACTCCTCACCTTGGTCTCATCTGTCCAGATTAAAGAGTCCCAGTAGTCTTCATCTTTTTCAACACGTTAATTAGAATTTTGCAGTCTAAACTTTAGCTTTGCACCTATGACTTTCATTGGGGTATACTCATTTTGCAACATGGCTTGAATGAATTTATTTTACTTTTTTGAATTACTTTAGTACTTTAATTACTTTTTTTGTGTGAGCAAATTAATAAATCTTGTTTGCAATCAATGGGCCACATTTACAAGAGTTTTTTTGTAGTATGGTATACCATAGAAAATGTTCATTCTAAAAGGAAAGCCAATCTGACAAATCTGTTTGGGTGTTCTCATTGATGCTGAGAACTGAACATGTCATTTTGCAAAGCTATTGATATGATCTATAGTGTTTGATGAATTCATGTATATCTCTGTTTTTATTCCAGAGCTTGGTGAACTACTATGACAGTAAAAAAGCCCCAGAGTTGTGCTGTGTTCCCACCAAGATGAGTACCCTCAGTATGGCGTACTTTGACCATATGAATATTGCTTTCCAAGTCCATGAAGACTTGATAGTAGAAGAATGTGGATGTTGGTGAAGTGAAAAGAATCACTCATTTCTGCTTTGGCACTATTGACCTAATAGGTCAGAAACATGGAGACTTATGGATATATCGCCGTCACAGTTTATTAGGATCAATCTTCTCGACATCTTGTACATAAACATATTGATCGGATCATTACAGGATGATGACAGAAGAGACTATGTGGTTCCCTACCCACCTGTTAACAGTGTAATTATGTATAAATGTATATTGACATATATGTATAGATATATCATAGTACATTTTTTAAGTGATTTTATATGTACATTAACAAGGCTTAATAGATTCTTTTCAACCTGGTAAATAGACAGAAAAACCTTTGTAAATTTAGAAATTCAAATAAAATATTTCTTATTTCATTAAAGGGGTTTTCTGGTCCCCAGGTCAATTTTGATGTTGATGACCTATCGTCAGTATAGCTCATCAGCATCAGAACGATGGGGGTCTGACACCTGGACCCCACACCGATCAGCTGTACTAGACTGCCTCCAGAACCAGAAACTATACAAGGGACATAGCTGAAAGCTGAAAGCTCCATCTCACGTATAACAGCTTTTCAGCATACTACAGTTCTGCCTACATTTAAGAACTCTGGCACGGCTGCTATGCAGGATATATAGCCTTCTGATTTCAGCTCCATCCTCTGTATAGTTTTTGGCACCCTCAACATTTAACATTGAGGAATTCTACAGAGTATAAGCAATCTATGATTCATCTCTATGGAGGATATGCTGCATTGTGGGACACTGACAGAAATTTGGGACTATCCCAAAACGAATTTAGACAGCCGTGCGGGTTCCAGGTAATACAGTCTCAGATGAATGAACTCACTATGATGTTGTGTTTCCAGCCAGACCATAGCTTTACTGTCCCATACTCACATGATGCTGTGAGTACTTAACAATGGGCACTTGATGGACAGTGGGTTGGAGAATGAAGAGGAAAAGAAAAAGGATTTATAAGCAGCATAATAATGTACTACAATGTGTATATAAACTAATATGTAATAAACTGGTCACTGAAAATGAACCATTGTTTTTACTTCTACGGTGTTTTGTTTCTGTATATTATACCATATATCCATATCTGTATAACAACCTGAAAGTTTATTTCATGTGCACCATGGGACAGCAGAAAGAAACTGTACTAATGACTACTTCAGTATATTCTGCATTTCATCACATCATAACTATAATTTAGCTGTGACATTTCACAGAGTTCTCAGTACAGGCCCGGAACCAGAGTTTGAAAACAGAACTGAATATGCAATGATGAATGCTCTGGTTCTCCTTATCTAAACCCATTATGTAATACAGACCAGAAACAGAATCGTCTCATTAGAAATCACAATAAAATGAGAAAATCATGTACAAGACAGATGTATGCTGTTTCACAACACAAACTATTCTAAAAAAAACCCTCAGTATAATGGAAAATATATAGGTGATAAGTTGTTACTGTAGGACAACCCCTTTAAGCAGAGAGTTAGCATGTGTTGAGGAAGGGTCTGTGGGGCATCTTCTCTTATGGTCTCAGTCACAATTGCGACTACTGTACTACAGATCAGGTGTACCGCTAAATACATTATATATATATATATATATATATATATATATTTCAAAAAATTGAAGTGTTAATTTCTTTTTTGTCACTTAAAAAATTGGAAAAAAAAAAAAAATCTAAACCAATTCAATATTTGATGTGACCTTTGTTTTCCATCAATTCTTCAAGGTGCACTTCCGCAGTTTTTGAATGACCTTGGCAAGGTGGTTGTTCCAAACAACTTGGAGAACTAAGCACAGATATTCTGTGGATGTAGATTTGCTCAAATCATTCTGTCTCTTCATGTAATCTTAGACAGACTGGATGATATTGAGATCAAGGCTCTGTTGGGGCCATATCTTCACTTCCAGGACTCCTCCTCCAAAGGCCGGTCACACCAAATATTGTTGTAAATTAGATTTCTCTTTTGTTCATTCACTTAATTTTGTTAAAAGACAGAAATAAACTATTAATACTTCTATTTTTGAAAGCATTCTTACAATTCTTACTTTAAAGCAGTTTTTCTACACTTTCCTAAAACTTTTGCAAATAACTGTAGATAGATAGATAGATAGATAGATAGAAATGATTCCCTGGGCCCTCTTTGACTCCCTACCCAAGCTCTCCCTATGGTTCTTGCACACCATAAAGCTTGGTGTACCATATTTCAGTGGCAGCATGGAAAACTATTTTGCATACATGGCTGGCAAGGAATACCCCTATTATTATTATTATTATTATATCTAGAGACACCTACTTGCAAAAGGAAACCTGGCTATAAAAGTTTTTTGATACATGGACCCCAGTCATTAGATTATTACCGTGTAGGGTAATAATCAGAATAAAGGACTCTTTCCAGTCCACTGCTTCTCATTACTACCTGGATGAACCCCATTGGTCTAAATTGTTTGGGGAACTGAAGGTCTGTGCATCCTCCTGACCATCATCTGTCTAAGATATAGGAAGGAATCAAGATCTAATATAAAAAAAACATAGACTTTTCTATCTTGTACTGTCAGAGGTCTGATGGTGAACAATAGTCCCCATGTTTGAACTGCCTAATATTGATACCTGCCTTTAGAGATACTGAAGTATCATATCACCGAAAGAACCAGACTACAAGCCATCATTGGTCACATTTCACATCTCCCCCTTCCTACCCCTTTCCTCTATTCTTTCCACCTCATGTTGAGAGGGGCTGTTTATTTTGTACTGCTTAAAGATTTTATAAAACTTAATAAAATTAAGTTAAAAAAAAAAGTCCTTGCAACATATATGTCCCATCACAGGACTTTTTTCAGGGATGTACGAAAAGTGGCTTGTAAAAAGCTCAGTGACACGTTGACATAGCTGAATAAAAACACATAAAGGGATATTCTGGGTAAATAATTGCAAAATAACAGAAACCAAACATCAGCTCAATTAATGGATGTTAACTTGCTCACATCGATTATTTGCCATTGGCTAAAGAATATGTCACTAACTGTACACTATCTAATCAGGATTTCTGATATGTGAATAACCAAAACCAAAATTCAGAGGCATATAAATAGGGGGCATGGCATGCAAAAAGGGGAGTGTCCTAAAATAATAATTCATTAATTGAAATCAAGGTAAAATATTCATTTAATCATGATTTTGATTTAGGTTATATTCGCCGAGTCCTAATAATCAGGACACTGAATTAATTTAAAGGGGCTGTTTGGTTCCTATAAATTGTTTGCCTAAAGCTATGGAATGCTTTAAAAATAACAGGTACTCACCTTGCAGACCCCTGTCATTGCCATGCCTCTACTTCTTAGGTCTGCCACTGTTCTCTGTATCCTGGTTCCAGCGATAATATTTCAACATGACATGTGGCCAATCAGTGGGGACCTCAGGGCATAAATGAAATGATTTTCTAGGGCCTAGACTAGGGGTAGGCAATCTTCGGTATTCCAGCTGTTGTAAAACTACAACTCCCAGCATATATACTTGCTGTACTGTTCTTGGAACTCCCATGGAAGTGAATGGATAATCTTGGGAGTTGTAGTTTCACAGCAGCTGGAGTGCCAAAGGTTGCTGACCCCTGGCCTAGACAATCCCTTTACAATTAATTATCCAAGATGCTGCTACAGGTACAATCTGTTTGTACTATCTATAAATATACACGGTGTATACTGAATATACTGATCCTCACATGCCTTTAATAGTAAGCAATATTCCTATATTTAATACAGGAGTCATTCATACAGGACAGAACGCTCCCAGCAAATAATCTTACATCAACAGGAAATTAGAAGCTGACTGTATGATGACACATGCTTGTAAAAATGAACAGACAATGCATTAGCTCTGAAAATGATCCAGACTGTTAGCTTTTGTCTTTTTTTTATTACAAAAGTACAATATAATAGTACTGCAACCAGAGGCGTACATTGAAACTCCTGTGCCGCAATGAAAAATCTAAGCAGGATTTTTTTTTCTTGTGTTATGTCAGCTATTGCTCCAGAAATTCCCACAATAAGTGAAATAAATAACAAGCTAAATACCAACTTTGAATATTAATAAATGTTCACATTCCATCAATATAAAAGTAAGTGGTCTTATAAAACGTGGAATCTTTGGAGACAATCCAGATTGGCTTCCGGTACCATCTTTATGCTGATGACACCCAATTATATACGTCATCCCGTGACATCACCCCTGCACTAATACAGAACACCAGTGACTGTCTCTCTGTTGTCTCAAATATCATGTCTTCGCTCTATCTGAAACGGAATCTCTCAAAGACTGAACTACTGCTGTTTCCACCATCTAATAGATCTGTCCCTGATATCTCCATTGCAGTCTCTGGCCTTAACATAACTCCTAGGAAGTATGCCCGCTGCCTTGGGTTTTGTTTGGCTCAGACCTTTCCTTCACCCCCCATATCCAATCTTTCGCATGCTCATGTCATCTCCACCTCAAAAACATCTCCAGAATACGCCCTTTCCTTACCACAGATACACTAAAGACACTTATTGTTGCCCTGATTTACTCTCGCCTTGACTACTGTAACTCCTTACTAATCGGTCTTCCCTTACTAAACTCTCCCCTCTACAATCTATTCTGAATGCGGCGGCCAGGCTCATCTGTCAGTCTAGACGCTACAGTGATGCCTCCGGTCTGTGCCGGTCACTACATTGGCTGCCTATTCAATACAGAATACAATATAAACGTATCACCTTCATCCACAAGGCTCTCCATAATGCTGCACCTCCCTACATTTCCTCCCTCATCTCTGTCTATCGCCCAACCTGTACTCTCCGTTCACTCAATGACCTAAGACTAACATCCTCTATTAGAACCTCCCACGCTCGTATACAAGACTTCTCCCGAGTTGCACCACTTCTCTGGAATGCTCTAGACTATTAGATTAACCCCCAATTTCCACAGCTTCAAGTTTCAGACAGGCCTATCACAACTCCTAATGTAAACCCATCCGTAGTTAGAATCCCTAAAACGTACCCTCCTCTGTTGATGCTCCAACATTACTTCACAGGATATGATGCCGTATCAGACTAACTATACAGTCATATGAAAAAGTTTGGGCACCCCTATTAATCTTAATCATTTTTAGTTCTAAATATTTGGGTGTTTGCAACAGCCATTTCAATTTGATATATCTAATAACTGATGGACACAGTAATATTTCAGGATTGAAATGAGGTTTATTGTACTAACAGAAAATGTGCAATATGCATTAAACCAAAATTTGACCGGTGCAAAAATTTGGGTATCCTTATCATTTTATTGATTTGAATACTCCTAACTACTTTTTACTGACTTACTGAAGCACAAAATTGGTTTTGTAACCTCACTGTGCTTTGAACTTCATAGCCAGGTGTATCCAATCATGAGAAAAGGTATGTAAGGTGGCCAATTGCAAGTTGTTCTCCTATTTGAATCTCCTCTGAAGAGTGGCATCATGGGCTCCTCAAAACAACTCTCAAATGATCTGAAAACAAAGATTGTTCAACATAGTTGTTCAGGGGAAGGATACAAAAAGTTGTCTCAGAGATTTAACCTGTCAGTTTCCACTGTGAGGAACATAGAAAGGAAATGGAAGACCACAGGGACAGTTCTTGTTAAGCCCAGAAGTGGCAGGCCAAGAAAAATATCAGAAAGGCAGAGAAGAAGAATGGTGAGAACAGTCAAGGACAATACACAGATCACCTCCAAAGAGCTGCAGCATTATCTTGCTGCAGATGGTGTCCCTGTGTATCGGTCAACAATACAGCACACTTTGCACAAGGAGAAGCTGTATGGGAGAGTGATGCGAAAGAAGCCGTTTCTGAAAGCACGCCACAAACAGAGTCGCCTGAGGTATGCAAAAGCACATTTGGACAAGCCAGCTTCATTTTGGAAGAAGGTCCTGTGGACTGATGAAACAAAGATTGAGTTGTTTGGTCATACAAAAAGGCGTTATGCATGGCGGCAAAAAAACACAGCATTCCAAGAAAAACACTTGCTACCCACTGTAAAATTTGGTGGAGGTTCCATCATGCTTTGGGGCTGTGTGGCCAATGCCGGCACCGGGAATCTTGTTAAAGTTGAGGGTCGCATGGATTCAACTCAGTATCAGCAGATTCTTGAGAATAATGTACAAGAATTAGTGACGAATTTGAAGTTACGCCGGGGATGGATATTTCAGCAAGACAATGATCCAAAACACAGCTCCAAATCTACTCAGGCATTCATGCAGAGGAACAATTACAATGTTCTGGAATGGCCATCCCAGTCCCCAGACCTGAATATCATTGAACATCTGTGGGATAATTTGAAGCGGGCTGTCCATGCTCGGCGACCATCAAACTTAACTGAACTGGAATTGTTTTGTAAAGAGGAATGGTCAAAAATACCTTCATCCAGGATCCAGGAACTGATTAAAAGCTACAGGAAGCGACTAGAGGCTGTTATTTTTGCAAAAGGAGGATCTACTAAATATTAATGTCACTTTTCTGTTGAGGTGCCCATACTTTTGCACCGGTCAAATTTTGGTTTAATGCATATTGCACATTTTCTGTTAGTACAATAAACCTCATTTCAATCCTGAAATATTACTGTGTCCATCAGTTATTAGATATATCAAATTGAAATGGCTGTTGCAAACACCCAAATATTTAGAACTAAAAATGATTAAGATTAATAGGGGTGCCCAAACTTTTTCATATGACTGTATATGTCCAGGCACCACGTTAAAGGATACGACTGGTGACGGCTCATTCAGCTTCATATATGTGTAATGACAGTAACCTCTATTACAAAATTGTCTGACCATTGTACAAGCAATGCTACGTCTGTTGCCGCCCCTGCTACCTGTTGTGTCACCCCCTCTACATCATAGATTGTAAGCTCTTGCGAGCAGAGCCCTCAGTCCCAGTGTGTGAATTGATTATCTCTTTGTAATGTATCTTTTTTTTTTGTCAGTACTTGAACCCTACAAATTGTACAGTGCTGCGGAATATGTTGGCGCTATATAAATAAAATGTATTATTATTATTGGCCAAACCCCAGACTATGATAAGAAATGGATGGGAATTTCCTATATACAGTTGTATATTTAATATTAACCAGAAACCTTTCATTCTGTTGAAATTCGTTTTCTTTTTCTCTTTGTAAATTTTTTTATAAACTGCTAAAACTATAATAAATATAATTGAAACAGAAAAATCACTGGCCTCAGCACTTTCTTGCTGTGTACCAGTGATTTGCTGCAGCATTGATGTGTGTATACAGACATCTCCCTTTCCAGCCCTATAAACAAATTCCAATTAAATAAAACTCATCCCTGGAAGCGGTGATGGGGAGGACGGATACGTATGGAAAATCACCTAGGGGAGCTAAGATGATTTAGCAGCTAGAAGGCACACTGAGGGTTAAAGAGGTATAGAACAGAGAATGAGTAATTTAGTTGGGCGTATTATTTCAGAGAAAACTTGTACTGCTTGGCACCCTCATGAGTACTCTCTTAACTGTGAATACCGATACATGAAGGGAAAAGAAGCCAATTCTAAACAGGACCATGAAGAAAGTAATAGATCTAAAAGCATTAAAACTGAATTCAGAGAACATGACAATATCTTGACATCAGCATTGGCTTCATGGTCTTCATTACACATAGGTGGTGTGTGGTTAAGATACATTTCCTAGTTACTTCCACAAAACAAGGTTGGGTCATTTCCTTTAGAAACAATGCCTCCAAGAACAGAAATTCATTTTCTTGAGTTTAAACACTTATGTAAAGCAAAAGTGTCATCTTGGGAGTTGTCCAGTTTTCTAAGCTGCACAGAGACAGAATGGAATCTGAAGTGAAATTTCCATCAATGTTGTATACATTTTTAAAGGGGTTATAAAAGTTATAATGGGTAATCCATTCATATCTGCCACATGCTATCTATCACATGGGTTGCTTTCCTGCATGCCCTGCCCCCTATGGCATGTGAAGCATCATCAGAGGGGACAGGACTACGAGGAAGAACCTTCTTGTACTGGTCATGTAGCCCCATACCCTCATGACCATCTTCATGTTACTCTTCATATTATCCAGCCCCAATCTCGTGCCATTTGGGGGGGAGGGGCTTTCAGGATAGCAATCCATGTAATCGTCAGATGGGATGTCATGCCATCACGAGAACTTCTGCCTTGTTTCTATCATATGACAGGGCAACAAAACAGAGGTTAGAGCCAAAATGTCAAATAGACTCTTATGGGTGATTTCTTTCTTAGCCATAGGAAGTTTACAATATTTTTGTGAGTGGACAACCCCTTTAAGGGAAACATTCTATATCTATATAAATATGCATACAGTCACTAATCACATGACATTATTTTGCATTAGTATTTGTAAAAGCCAGGGGAAGAAACATTTTTTTGATTAAAATTTTGGGTGCTTGGTAACATTCTGTTGGGTTCATGTTCCATGGAACTTTCAAATACAATGTGATTTTCACATCTGTCAACTAGAGTTTACTTTATCAGCTCACCCTGCCATTATTTTTTTTGTTACCTTTAGTTATAGCATGTAGGCAGCTTGCACAATATGACTCTATGCCCTTTCCACTGTACATAAAATGCTCTGTCCAAGAACATTTCACTATATGCCATTGGCTAGACATTTACAGAAATACACATTACCAAGCACCACTCAGCCTCCACAACCAAGAGCTTCTGCAGTGAGCTGTGCTTCTCATGGACACACATAGACAGTACAGTACAATGGCCAATAGTTATGGTATTTTTTCTAATCTACAACAACTGCAATAAAAAAGCTATTGGAGGAAACAAATTCTTTAGATAAAAGAGATATAAAATGTGACTCTTTAAAAGGGTTGTCCATTTTGGGAGCGTTTCCCAGTGATAAACTGATCACATGGAGTCTTGTTGTCGAGACTCACAGAGACTTCATGAGCGGACCATTTTCCCCCGATTTGGGTTATAGGTACATATGGTTTTGAAGGCTATCGCTTTTTTTTTATTTATTTTTTTTATTTAGGCTATTGAAATATTTTTTGCATCTGAATGGGGGACTTTTGTCTGGTCCTGAAAATGTGTCCAGTCCTGAACCAAGGAAAATAGCCCAGTCCTGAAGTGTTTAAGGTGGTCATACACAAAGTTGGTGAAGATATGCTATTACCATAGCAATTGATCAATGGATGAAATATAAACAGCAATTGATTGTTTGTTTTGTTTTTTATTTTCATCCTCTCCGACGGTCCGAACAATGGAGAGCCAATGCTAGTGTAAACCTAACATAGATATGGGAATCTCCTGACTCATGTTGGAGGTAAATCCGCAATAGATTTGTTCATCAGATGTACTGTATAGAAGCAGCTTACTCTGTTCACCCCATTCAGAACACATGCACACTTAGCTTAACTAAAATGTGTATGACTGTATCAACATGACAACAGGTTGTTCATCCATCAACCAACTTCTGCCTAATAGGTATGGCCATGGTGTAGTAAAGAATGATTATATTGAAAAGGAGATGAAATTGTAGTTTAGATGGCAGAATGCAAAATATTTAATATGAGCAGGCCGAATTTACAAAGAAAATAGATTCCATATAACAAACCTGTCAAAATGATCTGTGTTTAAGAGTCCAGTTGTCAGGCTTATCAGAGATTCCCTTGTAAATCTGCATACTGAGGATATCTCAGTCACTGAGCAAGACCACCCACTGGACTCATAACATAACTTTTGCCCCTAGCTTCCTTTGGTGCAGGGGAAGATAACTTGAAACATTAACTAAAAGTTTTATCTTTCTGACCTAACTTTCAATCTTCCTTCTTCCCATGTGTTGTCTTATTTCCCATTGCTTAGATCCATTCATGTTTTTTGCGATAAGCAATGTCACACAACCTTAAAGGGGTTGTCCAGGCTAATTTTTTTTTTTTTTATCAGGCCGGGGGAGATGTAAAAAAAAAAAACAAAAACAAAAAACAAAACAAAACAAAAAAAACACACTCACTTGTCTCCAGTGCTCTGGTGTCTCCCAGAACGGTCTGGTTCTGAGTTGTTTTCTTACAGCGGAAGTCCCTGCCGCACAAGGATGTCATGTCAACGAGGACTTCCACAAAAGACGACAGCCAAGCAGCAGGACCAGACCGCGCTGGGAGGATACCGGAGCAACGGGGACAGGTGAGTATGGGTGTTTTTTTTCTTTAACCTCCCCCCAGCCTAATTAAACCAGTGTGAAACTTAAACTTGAAAACAAGTATAATGGTAAGATTTGCACCTCTTCCATGTTGTGGTCCAACCCCTGGTCTTGGCTCTGGTGATAATAAAAGATTATCAAAAAACAAAAAGAAAAAAATAATATCTCACCGCTCTCTGGATGTTTAAAGTTCCATTACATATCAAGGGTGCACGGAAAAACCTCCTCGGACCTCATGGAGTAATGAAATGATTCAGATGAAGAAAAACATTTAAAAATTCCAGCACTCGATCATCTTCTAAATAAAAATTAACCTTTAAATAGTCCATTAAGACAAAAGGGGAAATAAGTATACCCCATAAAAAACACCAACGCGTTTCAGAGCACACACTGCTCCTTACTTTCAGCACTATGCTGCTGAACTTTCTGGAGTGCAAGTTAGTGTGTATTTTGTGCTGACCTCCAGTGGACAGTATGAAAACTGTATCCACATAGCAACAACTACAACTGTGTAAGTTACAGGGTGGTAGAACTTGCTCTATAAATGAATGTTTGTTTAGCATTTATTCAAATTTATATACATTTATTCAGTTATTGGCTGAACAACTCCTGTAATAATTCATGCAGTGTCCTCATTCAATAAAATACGATTAGATAGCTGTGATCAAACATCAGTATATTCTATAAATGGTATAATCAAGATTTTGTTTCTCAAGTGCTGGAGAAATAAATGAGAAAAATCCAGACACTTTGGATATAGATTTTTTTATAGACTATAGTGATTTGACATCACATGAGGTTACGGTATTACTCATCAGATTGCCTCAGGTAATGGACCTATAAATTCAGATGATTGCTTCCTAGCATGGACAACACAATATCAAGAATGGGTGAACAGAAAGTACAGCAAACAAGTCCATAAATAACAAAACAATATTTTAGAATAATCCCAATTTTAATTTACAAGGATTGATTGTAAACAGTGAAGATTGTGCTGCACTAGCATCTCATGCAAAATAAAGCATTTATTCTGTTTGCCTGCTGACCCCTGCAGGCCATTTCATGAACTGCAATAATCCACAACTTGCAGTATAATATGCAAGTATGTAAAGTTCACACATCACATACAGGTAGTGATGTCAAATGAAGGTATTCTAAATGAAAGGATGACTGTACTGAAAGATATTTTAACACAAAGCTGATCCTTCTCTTTTATGAACATGACTAAATATCACAATGTTCACCAACATTTTAGAAAAAAAAAGACACAGACCATACAAACCTTTGTTATACATTGATTTATGCTTTTCAGCAAAATCTCTAAAAATACTATGCCCACTAGTCACTTCACAGCGACCTCTGTATAGTGATGTGATGATTCATGATGAAAGAGAGTATATATACCTAAAACACATCCACATAACAGTGGAATTTTATGTCAGTGAAATAAAGTGCCTTTTTGAAAAGGACAACCTGTTGGAGTGTATATACAGTATTTATCCATACATTTACATATCAAACATATTGATTTTCAAGCCGAATTACTGAGATTTCCATGCACCCAAGGGCTGAAATATACAAGCTCGGTGAGCCAATTTGTTAATTCTATTCCCTTACTATATTGGATGCAGCCCACCACCACTCAATAGCACCCATAGGAAGAGTGACCCAGCAGACACCAGGTTCAGGACCTCCCACCCACAGCTTGAAGTAGCCAGTGGGCTTATACACTTGGATTAGAATGTATAATAAGCGAAGCAATGATTATTGTATAATATTGGGATTTGCAGTCCATATCTTTTTTTCTAAAATGTATTGTTTCTAAAATGTACTCACATGTCTGTCCCCCTCATTTTTTGCCTCGCCTTGGTACCAGCACTCCTCCTATTTGGCCCAGGAGTTTTTAATTAGCAGGAAATTACATAAGGGATCTACCTACTAACTCTCAGTCCATTGGGTGAGACCACATAGTAAGGTGAACTTTTTGAGATCTGTTCACATGGTGTACTGCTGCATGGTGGCTGTGATGGCATGCCTGAGGGCTTAGCCTGGCAGCAGTGGTGCTGTTGGACTACTGGGTCTTAACCCCTGTGGGTTGGGTGCTTTGCTGCAGTTGGCAAGGTCACCATGTGGCACTGTACCCAGTAGACTAGGGATTCACTATAGAGGTTGCTGTGAAGTGGCGAGTAGGCTTATACACCTTGGTCAAAATATAAAGAAACTCATGTTAATTTTGTAGATTTTGATGAGAAGCATAAGATCTATGTATACTATTAGGATGTACAGTCCATGTGTGTTGTTCTAAAACAATGTAAAATCACAATCTTCTGACTTAAAACCATGGCTTTCCCTTCAGTGCATTGTGTACCTTCATTACATGTTAACCAAATATACTAGAATGGTGCTCATGTACCTTTAATTGTTTGTCTGACAGCTATTCCTCTATACTCTCCCACATACATGCAAAGCCAGTTCAACTGAGAATGCATGTGTCATAGGGAGTAAACAAATCCATAAAAAACAAAACTGAGCAGCACTCACCAATCTTCATAAATGGGTTTTATTCAGCCTGTCCGTGCACAAGGTCACAAAAACATGCATCCTCTTGTAACGTTATGCACTAACAAGGACTCAATAAAACCTGTTAATGAAAATTGGCAATTGCAGCTCCATTTTATCATATGTGTATTTTATTACTGGACTGTATTTGTAAGTGAGCAGAGCACCACTGCAAATGGGAGGGCTACCTGCAAATTTCTTTACACAAACTGCATGAAGGGATTATTGTCAATGCAGAAGAAAAGGATTGTGGGGTGTTGGACCTCCGCTGATCAGATACTGACAAGACCCTGTAATACAGCTTACATATGATAACACACACACTTCATGTTTATTAGTCAAGAAACATTTCACATTCAGCAAGCATGTAAAATTCTGCAAGCTGATTAAAAGCAGCGAAAACGTACAAGGACATTCTGTGCTTAAGAAGAGAACTCTGGTAAAAACTGGACTTTCCCCGATGTCATTATTCACTAGGGAGTTTTAGCCACACTAAAGCAGTAGTCTGAATACTGCTGAATAGACAACAATGAGGTCATAGGGTGACAATGCCAAGCACACAGTCCAAGCATTGACACTAGAATACCGATGTACTGGACTAAAGTCATGGATCATAGGTTCAAAATATCTTAGAAGAGATAATTCTTCGTTGTCCTGTCAGATTTTAATAATGTGGTTCCCACTATTGAGAATAGTCCTGAATTTAACTCAACCTAAAGCTGGCCATACACAGTAGATAGCTGTTAGCTAAACACACGTTCAGCCAACTGCTCTCCCCGACCCCATGCATACACATGAACACTCACTTTGGCTAAGCATGCATGTTTTCAGTAGGAAGAAAGTTGCTGCAACACCCCGAAGAACAAAAGGATCAATCAATTAAGAGCTAACTGATACTCATCTTCTGACAGCTGGGAATAGTTGGGAGGCCTCATGCACATTAGATGTGTGACAACTTGGGGGAATTAGACTCAAATGGTGGCTTTTCCTGGTCCCAACAGCGGTGGATTGTGGTACTGGGCGCCGGTGAGACAGCCTTCAGACGGTGCCAATTTAAAGCAGTGGCTTTATTACAGCTTAAGGGCAACATAACAAAACAACAAACAAAACCTATGCCACAGTTAGGGCCTAACTCATTCCTTGAGCCCCTAACTGTCCTGACTGTTACTCAGCTCTAGCAACAGTCCTCTGTGGACACCAGCCCTTCTGGGACAGACCCTCTCTGTCTGTCCTAGCTGGTCCACCATTTCCTGCTCCATGCAGGTTTCTCCAGCCTTCTGGAGATACACGCCCCCCCCAAAGGTGTGGCTGAGGGCCTTTTCAGGGCTGGCCTGGGTCGCTCCCTAGCGCCCTCTAGGTTCATACTCTCACAGATGGTTGACCAATGCTGCCAAGTGAATGGATTACACATTGGGAATGTACTGTGTAGCATCCTTTGTATAAGGTTTTGGTCTGTTTTATTTAATACACAGACCATCCAGGCCCATAAAAAGAATGAAATAATTCTGTATGGCAATACACTGAGTGACTAAGGGCTTGCTCATCACAGATATACAGCACTACAAATGGCTCTACCATGACATACACTCACATGAAATAGTCTACCTAACCTTTGGAGATCATAAAGAAAGTAATACTTTAATGCCATAGTTTTACAAAAAGAAAAGTACTTACCTAGTAGCCTAGGTGTGCAGTACTTACCTAGCTAGAGAGGGATACAGATGGAAACATCAGACAATGCAAAATAGTAACTTTGTCTTTATCAGATTGGACGCAGTAGCTGAAAATTCCCTAACCCCACTTAAATTTTTCTTCCTATTCTATTTTTATATTGCTGGTGATGTATAATTTCATAGGCTCTACCCAAAGAAAATAAGTCTAAATGTGGTTACTGTGAAAGTGTACATTGTATAAAGTTCACACAGAAAATTGTCCTATTCAGGGGACTCAAATTCAACCCAGCCTAGTAACAATTCTGTCAAATCAAAATTGGGATGACTAAGGCTGGGTTCACACTAGCGGTCTGTTTTCGTTTGGGGATTCTATCCCCCATTACACTTGAAAAATGCGGAGAGAAAAGTCCTGCAAGTAGGACTTTTCTCTCCGCATTTTCCAGGCGGAAACCCGGAAGACCCGATTATAGTCTATGGAGTCCACGGGTAACCGCTTTTTAGGCTACGGCCCCACGTTGCGGAAACGCAGCTTTTTTTGTTGCAGATTTTGCTGCGGTTTTTTGAGCTAAAGTCAGGAGTGGATTTAGCAGCAGGTAGAAGTATAAGAACTTCCTATATATTTCCCATTCCTTTTGTAACCATTCTTGGCTTTAGCTCAAAAAACCTCAGCAAAAAAAGCTGTGTTTCCGCAATGTGGGGCCGTAGCCTTAAAGGGGTATTCCCATGAACATAATCATATCTATATTTGTAGATAATTAAATGTTAAACATTTTTGCAAATATAAATTAGTTAAAAATTCTAGTGTTTTAAAGATTTTCTCTAACCATCTTAGTGGTGACAGTCTGTTGTCTTGATCGGTTGCCAATGGATACGACCACGAATGCAGAAACTATAATTTATGCATCACATTTATAGTTATACTCCTTCTGCATTTGTCATTAGATCATGTAAAAGATTAAGTATACTCCAAGTATACCAATATACCCAACCCACAGAAGAACATTCACTTATGATGTTGTGAGCATAATCACCATTGTTGGGTCCCTCATTGTTTTTTTTTCCCTCATCATAGGTGAGAGCAATGGATATTAATGGCAATAGAGAGATTGATGCAGATGGGGCCCCCTCTTTCTGGCGTTTGTTCCTATCCACTTACCTGCTCAAAGGGATGATGATAGACCCAGGGATCACAACCCACAGGTCATGTGATCTGAACCAGTGCTCTGTCCACAATCTCACAGGTAATTTCCTATGTTATGGAGTGTTTCTGACAAAGATAAGACCCCTGGATTCATTATTATCTGGTAAGTGGTTTTAAACTCCCTGGTCAACCCCTTTAAGGCTTGCTCCCCCATCAACCAGGTAGAGATCAGTTTACCATTGCTCCTGTCAAGTGTCAACATTTGGTCTGAGCTGTCTTCTAGGCATCCAATGGCCAGGAGCCACAATAGGTTTTACGTATACACAACTATTTTTGGTATATAACCAATGGTTATCAATATCATCTGTCAGCTGATCCTGCTGCTTGTTTCATGACCAGCAGCCAAGCTAATGTGTATTGGCATGTCCCAACCTACCCATGACAAGTGTCAGAGAGAGAAGGCTCAGCCGTTGGATTTCAATATGTCTGATCCTTCTATTCTCAGGAGAGAAGCTGCTGTCAATGATTTCTGGCAGCAGTTTATTTAACCTTCCCAAATCAGAACACTTGCATGCTCTGCTGGGAGAGAGGTCTGGAGAAATAGCTATTAGCCAGCAGCCATCTAAATCAATGGTCAGTTTTAGTTCCAGAAAACAGTTATAACTTGTTCCTGCACCTAGCAAAACTGGTCTCATTTAAGAACACAGGTATACATACTCACTGAATGGCCACTTTATTAGAGACACCCATAATAGTATGTCAGACTTGCTTTGGCCTTTTGAAGTGCACCAGTTTGCCATGGGATATACCAGCATCAAAGGACATAGGATGTGTCAAGAAAACAATACATACTATTACTCCACCAGCCTATACTGTTGACACCTGACACAATGTCGCTCAGTCTGATCATCTGCAGTTACGGCACATGCATGCTATGCAAACATGAATTGTGCATTTAGAGCATTAGATTTCCTTCAATACATGACGCTGTTTATCAGAATGATTCTTCCCCTCCTCTTCTAACACCTTCCATTGACATGGAGTTTATGTTCCCAGGATGCCCTTTCACCAGACCACAACATTCTCTGTATATTTGATACCAACACATGAGGAAAATATCCCCACAATGGTTCTTGAAAAACTAGCACCAGCTAGTCTAACCCCTATGACTATTCCTTGTTTGGAGTTACTTCACTGACTAGATTTTCCCTGTGTAATGTGGATTCACACTAGAACTAATCCATGTAAACCTTGCTTACTTGGTTGTGTGTGTCAGTCCAGGGTTGTATTTTGTTTCCATACAAAAAGCTCCATATCATGAAAGTGCAGTGGCCATTCAGTGTATATAGCTGGTTTCTATCAAGTTTTCGCCAGTATTAAAATCTTGAGAGCACAGAGACACTGCAGAAACCACCATGTTCAATGGCCACACAGAGCTATGGGTAGAGCCTCAGCCTTACCTACAACATTGTAAACTCATTGTCCAAAGCCCTCATCTCCAAACATGTACTTGTGAGTTATCCACTCCCTTCTGGTCTTCAGCTGTGTCATGTGACTGACTAACTTCCCATCTACACATAAGGTATTGACAGCTGGAAAGTTAGCTTCTCTATTTATCCCTATGAGACCAAGGCTTTCATAGTACTGAACACGGAAACTGCCCATACATGAGGCTCTGTCAATTGGAAAATCCTACTTTCATGTGACACAGCTAAGAACCAGAATGAAGGGCAAACATATATAACCACACACACTCTTCAGAAACTACCATTGTCCAATTGCACAATGCTCTGTTGCAGTTTTATCCAAAAATTGTAATCTCATTGGCCAAAGCCCTTTTTTCTGAACGTGATCATAACAACATGGGAGTAACATATTTGGAAGTCATCCTAATCGTTTTATTCAGCAGTCAATAGGCATATAATGTGTATTTGTGTAAGAAAACACACTATAGATAACGTTTCTTTCAGCAGTGTTCAGTTCATTCACATTTATATATCAAAAATTAAAAAAAAATAAAATAAAAAATTAGGAGAAACCAGGCTAAATACACCAAGCGTTGTTTGGTTGTGTTTTAATAATTTTATAATTTTTTTTTTTTTTTTTATAAATTCACCTTCTTTTAAAACATCCCATGAAAAAAAAAAAGCTCCAAAAGAAAACATGGGGAAAACTTAACTAGGGGCAACTTATATTAAAAGCCAGCTACATTGAGTGGAACTGGCCCTGGAGCTAGCTTCCCCTTTAGACATGAGCTCTTACAATTTCACTACAAAGAGGACCCCAAATTCAGATGTTGATTGTTTAAAAGGAAAAAAAAAATATAAAAAAGGATTGTCTAACATATGGATTTTGTTATGCTAAAGGGGTGAGGACAGGGATTTTTTTTTTTTTTTTAATATAGAAACAGTAATCAAGAGAAGCACATAATGCAACATTTATTAGCACCTAATCGTCATTTCAGTCCTGTACAGCAACTAAAACTTGATCATGTTTGGCCAATACATTTTGCTTTTAAATAGGTTGATTGACAGGTAAAAATTTTTTTTTACAAGGCAGCTCACAAAAGGGTTTAAAAAAAACAAACAAAAAAACCCCCGCAATATTCACCTCATCGCTCCAACACAATCTCATTCCAACACTTCCTGGATTCCCCCACCAGTTTCTACTTCATAATCCTTCTCTACATAGGAAATTCCACTTACCCAATCACTGGCAACTGTGGCAAGCCACCACATTTCATGATTGGCTGAGCAGCATTTCCAGTGTCTCAAAAGGGACCAGGAAGTAGAGACTGGACAGGAGGGGGACAGGAGCAGCATCAGAACAGGACCAGTAAGTATAGTTTCATTTATTTATTTTTTTCTGTCCCATTGAGAACCTCTGTAGAAACATTTTACCTGCTGGGCAACCCCTTTAGTACCCCTCCATATTGAGCAAAAAAAAAAAAAAAAAAAAATAAAAAATTAATTTTGGACACTTTGGTGTTCAGTTTAGAAGTGGTTTAAGGTAAATGCCAAAACAGGTCATAAAATAACCCTTATACAGACTGATATTAAACATTGTCAAAATGCAGCTCTCCCTTCACACTTCAGTTTTATTCGGAAATGTGTGTTTTGTGAAATACTACTCTCCCTTTACAGATGTAAACAAGCTTGGGTTCAAAAACCTCAATTGATCTTGAAATCTGAGATGAACCATAATGCCAAGAAAGGAATAGGTATTAAACCCTCTCATTCATAGCTGTCTCAAAAGTGTATGGAGAAGTCAATATTAGGGTAAATTGAATCCATCATTTGCATAAGGGTAAAGTCAATCCCGATTAAATCAATAACGGACATGGATTGACAACGTACAGAACTGTGTCATTCCAAAAGAAATGCACCTCCATTACAGGCAGCGTACACATGTTGCATTTAATAGGGGGTCTAATGCAAGACTTCAAAAGGCAGATCTCGAAAAGCCAAGATCTAACAGGGACAGGACACTATGGTTCCTTGCTCACCAGGATACTACTTTTTGTTGGCGAGATTACTGTATGGTGATTTAAGTCAAAACATTACAAACAAACTTATCCACTATGGCCTGGGCATCTTTCCAAACCATGGGGCGAATATATAGTGGAATTTGACAAAAAAAAAAAAAAAAAGAAAAGTGGGATGTGTGGAAAACAAAAAAAAAAATTCATTTATGCCACCCGTTGTTCACATGTATTTGCAAAGCTACAGTACAAATTTGCAAACTGTATTTATTCCCACTTGCCAACTTCAAGCCATTCAAATCAGAGTCACAAGTCCCTTCACCACCTCCACACTTTATCACAGCAGGGGTGGGATTATCCTCGGGGGAAGAGAGGGAAGAAAAAAAAAAAAAAAAAAAAAAAAAAAAAACGCAAAAGAGGGAACCTAGTTGCGTTGACCTTTGGCACCTGGAAGGATTGTTTTCTAAACGCATAAGAGCGTTGTTGCCTGTTTTTCATTAAGTGCTCCTATTGGCCATGTCAGGTACACGCAAATATTGAGTGCTTGCCAAGCATCTGGTAGGTTAGATGTCCATTTCAAATTGAGCATCATCACCTGAAAGACAATAGTAAAAAGTCATGTAAAGCAAGAGTCGAAACCTGAAGAAGCACTGACACAGAATTATATGATGTAAACTGTACTAATCTTTTCCATGGATGCATTTGTGCTAAATTCCTGTCCACACATAAGGGGTTATGCCAATTGGAAAGTTAGTCTCTCCGTTTATCCCTATGAGACTGAGTTTTTCACAGAACTGAACAGAGAAAATGTCCATACATGAGGCAGTTGGAAAATCCTATTGTTAGTCGTTTGAGACAGCTAAGGACCAGAATGAAGTGGATGACTACCCTTCACTACAACTCATTCTGTGGTTTTCTAATTAACAAGAAATAAAATTATTAAATTTACTGAATTAAAGCTTTTTACCACTTTATAGTCTAAACATTAAAACCGTATTAAGGTACATTCTATTAATGTGTGTGTGTGTGTGTGATAGATGCAGGTCCCAGAGGCAGACCCCTATCTCAGCTTGTGGCGAAGGGGGTATGCGGCATCAAGCAGAGAATGATACCTGTCCATGTTTGACTCACTCTCCATTCTCTTCTATGGACGTTTGTGAAGCAAACATGCAAGGCCATTTCCAGGACTCTCAGAAGTAAATAGAGATGGATATAAGCATGGAGAACCACCTCTCCACTAATACTCTGCCTGGATAAGTGATTGGCATCCAGCAGACATTTACTGGGGCTGGGGGAATAAAGATATATCAAACATGCTGGATTTCAGCTGCCATAACTGGGTTTGACCAGCTTAAAAGGACCTTTACCCTCTGTCCCATGCCCACTGTGAATGGAGGAGTCGTTGCTTATTCAGCCATTTTCAAAAAGTAAAGAGAACTGCACACATGGATACACCAGAAAAGTCAAATTGCAAAACTTCTGTAGGACATACCAGTCTTACCAATAGTAGTCTTTCTGTCATGATTGTTCAAATTGTTTGTTTCTACTTTAGGCTCTTCTACAACAGTATTGGGGCTGGTCACTCCAGGAATATCAGGCAAGCGGCGGGGAGGGGTCTGAGCCAGGGGGGAATTGCGACGGTCCAAAAGAAACTTGCGATCATAGATGATCCTTGTACCTAGAGGGAAAATACAGGGAGATGTAAAGTTAAAAAAAAAAATTAAATAAATAATATAGATGCCATAACACAAATAAAACCTAGAATAGAGGTGTTGGCCCACCATAAAACATATCTAGCCACTGGATTGGAATCCCTAACAATCAGAAGGGAGCAACAAGTCTCTATGGGACTGATGGAAATACATTGCTCTCAGACTGAAAATGAGGTGGCAGTGCTCATGTGTGACTGTTCACACAAGGGGGGAGGTTGGAATTATTCTCGTGATCTGTGAGTGATCACTTACCACATACCCTGTGAATAGATAAGCTGTAGGACAACCCACCTAAAATGTTACATTCTTTGATCATGTAATTTTTATGGACGGTACATAAACTAAACAAATATATATCAATATTCTTTCAAGGTATTGTCAGTTTTATCAACCCAACACCATGAGAGGGAGGTTCACAACAAGGCAAGTTATTCTGAAAACTTTGAGAACCTCCCTCTGGGTTTTAGAAGCTTCACGCAAACGACCGAGCGTGCAATCCAAGTGCCTTCTTTCTGATCTTTTCCGATCAATCAGAACAAACCCATAATACACTTGGCTTGCAAAATGGCAGCGTGCATGAAGCCATAAACATTTCTAATAAAAAGGAGTTACTTTCTTTGCCACACTCTGGCATGATCTGGACGTAACCTGCATACCTAGAAATATTTAGAAACAAAATACCGACATGAACTTTGTGAACGAGCAACTATATACATAACAGCCCCACACTGTAAAACAGCACAGGCCTGGTATAAAGTATCATATTGGGTATAATAAGGCATCACTAACATTTAAGAATCACACAGCTTATTATACTCATGAAAGGCTGTGGAAATGCAAAGCTCTGATCTGGACCAGATCCAGCCTCTCGCTCTACACCAAGTGGAACAAAACAAATTCTGATCAGCAACTCTGCATGCCCTGATGTCACATACAAAACCCATCTTATATGTACACAATGGACTCAACAGTACAATAAAATACTTGCCTTGACTAGGCTACTAGATAAAACAGTGATATAACTAGTAAGGGGGGGGGGGGTGTTTATTAGAAATGCTTAATGCCCCCATACCCAAACAGAAAAATAGACTGTCTTGCCAAATATCGTATGCGTATGGAGACCTCCTGACAGGATGTCAGAGAAAAAGAAGACAGGGCATGTTGAATGTTATCATGCCAAGTTCTTTGTTTCCTAGAAAGATATGCCGCTAGGGGTGTCTTGCAGCGACTTATTCAGCTCTCCTAATGGCAAATGCATGCATGATCATGTCTCAGCCGAACCAAGCGCGCTGTGTGTAGGTTTTGTCTCAGGGGAATCACCAACAATTGATGGTCTATGGAAACAATAATGCTGGTCATACCAAAACTTTAAAAATAAGCATTTTATATTGGAGTTTGAGTTTTTCAGATTCCAAAGCCCTAGTTAGGAAAGTAAAACTTGTTTTAATTATATATCATACAAATTATTGATATTGCCTAATTAGATGCATAGTTTGCAGTAATTCAGTTACTACATTGTTTGTGAATTAGAGGATTTTTAGTGCTTCTGTCTTATTGCCAGCCATTTATGGAGAGAGAAAAAAAAAAAGCCCTGTATCTAACCTATCCTTTATTTTGGGCATTATAAATCCTAGAACAGAGATTCTGGTGTCATGTGAAAGAACAGTTTGTAGGTACTACCAAAGATATCTCCAGTTGAAAACACAGTCGGGAAAAGGCAGAACCACCCAGGTGCTGGTTTCAATAATGTGACCCTTTAATGACAAAAATGCTATAAAAAAAAAAAGTACACTTAAAACATCTGCCTGCAAATTCTACCATAAACATGCATATTCAGCATGCATGTTTTTCTCAATTGGGATAGTAGAATAAGCCTCTGGCAGAGGCTTACCTACTACAAGTACAAACAATCACGTTGAAATCCAACACATTCAAAACTTTTCTCCTGTTATTTGACAGACACTGACAAGGAAAAATTAAAAAACAAAACACCTGTTGCTGGGGAGCACAAGGCTGACATCTTAAATAGGAGCTACGTAGATAAACTACTACATAGTTCTTGCTTACATGTTCTATCTTACAAGTGTTTTATGCGTTTCTACATAAGCAAAATCAGAGTTTGTCGGAAAGAGAATACCTTCACTTTTGTCTCTTCAGTCACAAAAATAAAATTAAAGTGGATTTGAGCAAGTGTGAACAGCAAAATGTTAACAATTTGTTTCTACCAGTATTCCAAGTAACATACCAATTCTGCATCTTTTCTCAGAACTGTACATTGTACAGTTCCTGTTATTCCTCTTACTACTCTTATACTTGTATATTTACCCTGACATAAAAGGGTGCAACTGGTGACAGATTCACATGAAATGATAATACCGAGATGCACACAGTGTTCTAACCAAAGAGCGTCACATGAGCAGGAGTCCTAACAATAACTTGGCATGGTGTAAGAGTTTTCTACCAAACCTTGTGACACTGAGAACATTGCTTGGAGAGAACCCAGTGAAGTAGAAATGTGTTATATGGAAGGTAAACACTATAAAATGAACACATACCCTGGGCCAAAAGCTGACTTCATCTCCTATCAGGAGACTGACCATGAATCTACACCAACAAGAGCACAGAAAATACCTTGATTTTTAGATATTCTGCCCTTAAAGATAACGTCTATGGTTAGGTTCACACTAGCACTTGGTCTCCGTTCGGGGATTCGTCCACCATTCCGCTTGAAAAATGCAAAGAGAAAAGTCCTGCAAGTCTTATGCTAGGTTCACACAAGGGTTCGAGCACTCCACCGCTGAATCCTTATAAATTCGTGAAGAGAAAAGTCCTGCAAGGAGGACTTTTCTCTCCGCCGGTTTACTTATAAATTCAGCGGAAACCGGGCAGAAACCTGGCCGACTCCATTGTAATCTATGGTGTCTGCAGGCTTTTGCGGGTAACTGCTTTTTAAGTGGATTGGGTTTCCATTTTTAGGGTCCCCAAGCGGACCCAAAGAACGGAACCGCAAAACGCTAGTGAGATCCAAGCGTTAAGTATAAGTGATACTAGCTAACTGCTGGTTAGCCAAGCTTGCATATATAAGATAAGTTACACATGCTCGGCCGACAACTATTCTCAATAGGGAGAAAGGAATAAGTGAGCTGACTTTCGGATGGCCATAGCATAATGATATGCAGCATTAAAGATGCTAGATTGTCAGCAGCACACTGCCCTATATAAACAAGGCAATGTGCTGAAAAAAAAAAAAACTGTAGAAGAATAAATGATTTGTTCATTCCCATACAGGAGCAAAATAGCTGTTTGCATGCAGCAAAGGAGTACGCAGTAGTCCCTTAGGAACAAGTATTCTCCCCATCATAGTCTGAAAGCTCAGAAAACTCAGGTTGCTGCCCTCCTATGTTTTATACCCTTAGCTAAATTATTGCTCAGCTCAGAAAACCTTTTCTAAGTACGTAGAATAGCAGGACTAAAGTCACATGCAGAGCATTTGGCATCTTAATAAGGAAGGTGTGATATTTACCTTGTGAACTTCCAGGTGGCTAGACTTACATTAGCAGCTGATGTAACACTGCTGTCTTATGTTTTTCATAGTCTGCATAGTAGAACTGCATTATAAAGGAAGTCAACAAACCATATTTAGAACATTAGTCTACAGTACAATGGGCCAGCCACACACACATCTGAATTCCTACTAAACTTGAGTTGGTCGGCAGCACTTTTCGCACAAATTAAAATTAACACGACAAAGTTTTTCTCCTATATGAAAGAAATTGGCAGATCTATAGGAATTTTAAGTTGTATGGCTAGCTTTACAGTAGCTAAGTAAATGCACTAGTGTCAAGCAGTTAGACGTACGCAGACTCCTCTTTATGGCAGATCTGACGTTGGTACCAAGTGGGTGTGTTTCAGACTGACTGTTTAGGATTCGCATATCCAGGAGGCAATTTCTCTCATTTAGTTGATTCTCCCAGAATGAGAAGAAGATACACATCCTGATCTATTAACATTTTGCAAATGAAATGGATATTTTACATTTGCACAATAAACTATATATTTGGCGTTTTTTTTTTTTTTTAAAAGGGGTGCCACAAGGGTCCTATGCCCCCTGCTAGAATAGGGAGGCAGTCACGCATAAGAAAAAAAAAACAAAAACCCACAAACCACACAACTAGTGATTGTTATATATTTACTTTCATAGGAATTTAAACCGATTAAGTATACAATATCAATAATCGAATATAATGTGAAATAGTTTGCCATTTTGTTTTGAAGCTCTGCCCCCAGCATTTCCCCGCCAACCACCACAGCTCTACTCACACTACAACTCCATGGAATTGCCTAAGACAACCAAGTATAACACTCAGCTATATTTGACAAACCCACACTGTTTGAGGTATGCATAAGGCAAACCAATAAACACCTCAGTTATATACTATACAACAGCATTAAAAACTGGAGGCAGTAGCCAAAGTTTGGGTATCTGCCAAGTAACTCAAACACATTAGCAATTTCGCCTTTGTGACCCATCATAATATTTGCTTTGCCCTTACATACACTTCAGTATAAAACCAAGTGCTGCAGAAATAATGCTGCCACTGGAGTGTGCAACAAATTCCAAACTGAATCAATACTTGTATGAAATCACGCTGTAAATGGTCCTGTTAAACCATGTGCAGACACAGCAGATTATCTGCAGAATCCATAGTAGCCAACCAAACCAGTCGCAGTACATTATGCTGAGCATTTCCTGAAATGTCAAGCACATGTGGAGGAATTCAACAAGCAAGCTCATTGCTGTAGGACAGGAAAATAATAAGTGTACAGAAGTGATTCCGACCTGGAGATGGAGTCCTTGGAGTCTGACACACACGCCTCCATTGCACTTGAACCTCATTTACATTAAAAAACAAAAAAAAACAAACACTTTTTCAATGTAATGGTGCATCTATTAGAATTTCTAAAGGTATGATGGCGATCAGTGTAGTGTCCCCTGCAATGCACTGTGGTTGGTTTCCTAGTGAGACTCCCTTTAACAACCCCAATAGCCACATGCACACACCTTGTACCAAACTTTAGATCTAGGCAAAAGCACTGGGGTACAAGCACATCTAACACGTCATAAACAGCATCTCACATTGCCAGGTGATTTTTTTTTTTTTTTTAACATTTTTTTCCAGGATGAAGTGTCATTGGCCAGTAAAGTTATAAAAGAAGAATATGCTTAACCTCCCGGGATTTCAATTGTGTGTTTTATTGTGGGGAAAACCAGTAAAGATGACACATATCCCAGCTAATAAGATTTACTGTGTAAATGCATCATAGAGAGAAATGAAAGTCAGTAGTCACATGTCTTATCACCACTGAGGTGTTCAAGTTTCGCAACAAAAGGAGAAATAGAACAGTACATTCCAGAAGCCTCAGTGACGCAACAACAAGAACTGAAGGGGTTTTCTAGGCTGATGTACTGTACTATATGGGAGCTACATCTACTGCATTATTCTCAGATCTGTTAAAAGGAGTTCTCCAGGACTTAAGCCTCATACACACAACCGAGTCTGAAGGCCAAAAGGAGGCCATTTTCACAGTGGAATGTACTTGAATGACATCCAAGGGTCATTTGAATGCCTTGTGTCCCCCACTACTTTCAATGGGGATGGGTGTGTGCTTGGGTTTTTTGGGCTGGGGTCCAGTTCAATGTCACGGACCTGCTCTATAATCATTGGAATGCAACGGAGCATCAGACCATCCATTGGAAGAGCCTCGGCCTGCATACTCTGTCATGTACATGAGGATTTATATACTGATGACCTATTCTTAGGATAGGTCATCAATATGTGATCTGGTGGGGAACCAATACCCAGAACACTACAGATCAACTATCTGAAAAGGCCACAATGCTCAAGAAAGCTGCAGCCAACTCCCTGTGCTAATGAAGTCATGTTTACTGATCACATGGTACAGCAGCAGCTCAATCCTATTCAATTGAATGGGGTTGAGTTACAATACAAAAGCACAGTCCCTACACCATGTATGGCACTGCGCCTGGTATTCGGTAAAGACGCCACAGTGCTCACTCAAATTCTCTGGCCTCGACCAGCTGATTTATTGCTGGGCCCCTATCAATCATATTGATGGCCCACCCTAATGATAGTTCAATATGTAAGGCCCGTTGCAGACAACCGTGGGCGAGATCCATGTGCTATCCTTGTGTTTTGCGAATCGCACACTGACCCATTCATTTCTATGGGTACATGCAAACGACCATATTTTTCACTGATCAGTGTGCGAGCCGTGATTCCGCACCACATCGCCTAGAACATGTCCTATTCTGTTCAGTTTTTGCGGAACGGACTCGTCCATAGAAGTTTATGGAAGACTAAAAACCTAGGACGGCACTGATGTACTCAGTGTGTCATCACTGTGCTGTCTGTTTCGTAGACAAGCTAGGGATATAATTAGATGTCACCTGTGTTTTTTTATGGTGGATCGCAAACTAGGACCACACACTGAAGACACCCTGTCCGTTTATGCACACATACTTCACTGATGCTGAAGAAACACTGAACACACACTAAAGACACTCTGTCCGCAAAAACTGAAGACTAATTAGTAGTTTGCTGATCGCAAAATACCCACGGTCGTCTGCAACTAGCCTAAGATCCATAAGACCATTTAGGCTAAGGTGCCATGTAGCAAGCCGCAGCCTAAAAGCAGCACTTTCTGCTTCAATTATATCTATATGGGAAACACCAGTATAATTGACATGCTGTGATTTACAAAAATGCAAAGGTTTTTGAAATTGCAGCATGTCAGCTGCGGATATTTTTCTGCAATTTGTGGATAGAATTAGCCAGAATCCCATCCACTTTGCTGGTACTGAAAATTGCTGCGGCAAAATTGCTGCGTTTATGCTACGTGGGGTCCCAGCCTTGAAGACTATTTTCACACGACAATTGTGTTATATATTTGCTGTGCATGATGTACTTTCTGCATTTATGCCGAATGTGTCCCATGGGCCCAACTTCTTCCAAACATTGGGGATTCAAGCAGTCCCTTTATTACAAGGAAGGCCATACTATAGCCGGCGCTGCAGTTGAAACAGTTTTTTATTTTGACTATAGAGGTTAACATAGGCAACTACTTCAAACATACTAACATGTGTCGGGTGTGCTTATATTGCTTTGGGAGAATTTTCTAGTGTAAACAGAAAATTTCTTCTCTTCTAGATGTTAACCATTATAAGGAGCTCTATTCTGCCTATAGACAGCTGGTTGATTGAAAGCAGATGTGCTAAAATGTGCCTTGAGGGACAATATAGGCACATGCACTACCATGTTATCCCAAATGGGAGTTCTGATTGTAGAGAAGCACCAGCTGTCATTTGTTTATTAGGACATCTAATAGAGGCTTTATTCACAAGATAGTGAAAAATGGCCATGTGACAGTCATTACCAGAACAAAGTCTATAAGGCTATTCACATATCTGTGAAAAGAGTCAAATAGGACATGTCCTACTTCCGTCCGTTTTTCACAGACCACTAAGACTCCTGTCTATGAAGGATCAGTGAATAAGAGGTGGCCATCAGATGCAAAATGGCCATGTGAATATAGCCTTAGTTGTTACTCACACCACTGTGTATCTTGCTCATTTTGGATAGCTGAGGATTTTTTTTTTTTTTTTTAAATTAATATAACTATAACCCACTGATCTGTTTGTTTTTAAGTGGACCTGTTAACTTCAAATGGGGGCAGTATGGCCAGCAAAACAGATAGAGAGAACATGTCAGTTCCTACGGGGGATCTGTTCCAATATCATGTAGCAAGAGAGGACCTGCTCTATAATTATCTAAGAGGATCAGAGTCCCACTCAGGGTACGTTCACACAGGGGGAAATCTGTCACAGATTTTGTAAATGATTCCGCCACAAATCTGCCTCCCATTGTTTTCATCTGAGCCTAACCAGCAGCGGAAAGCCACAACGTAATGTCGTTGCAAGGCATCAGCATTCTGTCACGGCAGCGGAAAATTAATTTTTTCTTCATTTTGCACCTTGTGAATGTAGCCTCAGACAGCCCACACTGTCACGTGCATGAGGCCTAAAAGGGGTCTACCACCAGGACATATCCTTTAAAAATTTCAATTGTTGAACTACTCTCACAAACATATGTTAGTTGTGGTGAGGCAGTGCGCTGTACTACTATAGGTCTATACAGGGTTGTAGAGTCAGTAGCCCAAACCACCAAATCCTTCATAAAGGGCTATAAATGACAGGAGAAGTAAAGATCCTCTAATTCATTAAAAAGCCAGTGACTGAATTCCTATGTAGCTAAATATGCAAAAAACTATGTATCTAATTATACAACATCAATAAATTGTGTAATATTTTATATTGAAGCTGGAATCAGTGACTTTTCCCTGACTCCACCTTCACAGTCCTGTCTGTAGATCCACCCTCAAAGAGGAGGCTCACGATAAGGAATGGTCAAACAGAAGGCACAGGAGCTGGGCGTCCACTCTGCCAATCACCTTAGCAGGCCTTTAATATAACCCAGGCATATTGCATAAAATTGATCTCCAAGCAGCACAAGCATGTTGCTGTAATGAGAGATACAGCCACAGCTTACAACATTCCTAGAGTGTAGAGATGATGCCAGTAACCCTGCACAGTGGGAGGAGGGGGTTTAATCGTACAGGCCAAGAATGTCCTGACTTTGTACTATAACAGCCATGTATTCTAAGAAAACAGGGCCGAGCCTGGTCATACGTCACGTAGGAACAAGCTTGCCTTATGTTTCCTATGCTGCAGAGGACTGTTTATAAGATATGTTTGGCTGTCATGCCACCTCTAGACACCTCCCCCTCACTTTCCCTGCACTATTGTGCAACAGTCATGAGGCTGGACTGGCTTCCCCAACCTTGTTTACAATTTCAAGTGTTTGAGGGCATGGCAAGACACTGGCAGGATAAGCAAGTCTCCTGCACATGTGGAGCTCACAGCAATGCTACCATTGTCAAACTGACTATATACAAATCAGTGAAATACTTTGTATCAATGCAACACGACACATTAGAAAGTATGATACACTGTCACAAAGCACGCGTGTTTATTTATAGCATGTTCTTAATTTTATATCAATAAAGCACAATCCATATGGCATCTGTAGGAGACCAGGGAAATTTAGGCCCGGACTACACAGACGTACACAGCCTCAATAGCCATGGTAATTTCACTATATTGCTGCACAGTGTAAAGCTTTTCTTCATTTCAATGTATCATACAAACAGAAGAGTGGTGCAAGTGATAAATCTTAAAAAGCATAAGCAATTTTTGTGATTGCTAGAATTTGATAGAGCATTTATATACATGTTCATACATATATAGCTTTTATGATACTCCTGGCAGCTTCATAACATAGAAATTAACTTTATAGTTATATGTCAAAGGGGTTATGTAAACAGCAGGGGAACTGTGTACACAAGCAGGCTTTACCCTGCCCATACATATTAGAGTAATGCACACAAGGTAGTCGCATGGCCCTCTAATGTGTCTTGGGGTGCCCTCACTTCCTCCTGAACGGCAGATGTCACTGATTCGATTCTTTTCTTCCTCCTATTTGGACTACAAGTATGCTCCGAGACTGGGAGGAATAGTTGTTGAGTGAGGATTTACAGTCAGATTAGCCAACCCACTTTCATCTGCCCCCACCCAATACCCTGCCAAGGACCTGGCACCTCCATGCATTACATGGATAGTACATTGCACTGCTTCACGTAGATGGTGCATGTATCACAGAACACAACAGTGGACACCCTGTAGCTTATTGTTGGGGTTCTCTTCAACAGATAGATTGGTAAAAAGCAGACAACCCGTTTGACACTTTATAGCAAAAGAATGTAAACATCCATACAAAGGGTGAGGCAGAAAAATTTACACAAGTTTATTATGAAGTGGCAAAAAAAATCCAGGGTACGTGAGCTGCTGCATCAGGTGACAGACACCATAGTGTGAGACGCAGCAAAATCTGTCATGCAAGTAACCGTCAATCATGTGGAATGCCACAATATTCATGTAGGTGCCATTCGACAGGGCAGCCATCTTTCCAAACAGTTATGGTCACATGTGAAGTATTAAATGTTGCGTCACACCATTTATAAGTGCAGATAAATGGCAGCCTACCGTGTCATGTGACATCTCTGGGATGACAATGGATGCATCAGCTGTAGCTCAGGTCACATGTGTACAGGTGACATAATGGGCTGTGGAGGTAACGGGCCATAGCCTCACATTACTCCTGCACTCACCCCATATTACCTCCCACTTTATTACCTGCGGCCATAGCCGCTACAGCCGCCGCCGCACTAGGCCCCAACACACACCATGCGGTGGGGGCACATGTTCCTCCTGCCCTCCCCTCACCATGTGCTCTGCAAACGAGCGCCTTCCATTACACGGTGTGCACGGTGCACGCTGCACGTCCACCCCGCCCAACACGACATGTGCACGGCTTGCTGCAAAACGAGGGGCTGGAGGCCTTGAGGCCGCGGCTTACCTCCAGGGGTGGTGGAGAAGAGCGTGCCCCCGGGGGGTGGTGCAGTAGTCATGAGGTAGCTGAGAGGAGTCGCTGATGGGGATGGTCCTGGTGGGGATGGCCCGGCTCTGGCTGTGCTGGTGTCCGGCTGACATGGTTCTGGCCTGGAGTTATGTGAGTGTGGTGGTGAGGGGACAGAGAGAGCGGCGGGCTGGGAGGAGCCGGGGCTGAGGTAGAGGGCGCACGGAGCGGAGGATTGGCTGCTGCGCCTCTATTATTTCCCTTCCTTCTCTCGCTCTCCCTTTCTCCTCCGCCCTTCAAGCTCGGTCCCTGCGCCAGGAAGCAGGAGCGGGGCCAGGAAATGAAGTCAGGAGCCGCCTGCTCTTAACCCTTCCCAGGCCGCCTTGTACGCTCTGCAGGCTGATGCAACAGGCGGAGGGGCCGAGGCAAGGGGCAGGAGGATAACGGGCTCAGTGCAGGGTGAGAACAAAAGGTTAGAGGCGCAGTGCAGGTAAATAATAGGGTGTGAGGGGCTCAGAGCAAGGTAATAAGAGGAGGTGAGGGGCTCAGAGCAAGGTAATAAGAGGAGGTGAGGGGCTCAGAGCAAGGTAATAACGAGGTGAGGGGCTCAGTGCAAGTAAATAACAGAAGGAAAGGGGCTCAGTGCAAGTAAATAACAGGAGGAGTGGGGCTCAGTGCAAGTAAATAACAGAAGGAGTGGGGCTCAGTGCAAGTAAATAACAGAAGGAAAGGGGCTCAGTGCAAGTAAATAACAGGAGGAGTGGGGCTTAGTGCAAGTAAATAACAGAAGGAGTGGGGCTCAGTGCAAGGTAATAACAGGAGGTGAGGGGCTCAGTGCAAGGTAATAACAGGAGGTGAGGGGCTCAGTGCAAGTAAATAAAAGGAGGCGTGGGGCTCAGTGCAAGTAAATAACAGAAGGAAAGGGGCTCAGTGCAAGTAAATAACAGGAGGAGTGGGGCTCAGTGCAAGTAAATAACAGGAGGAGTGGGGCTCAGTGCAAGTAAATAACAGAAGGAGTGGGGCTCAGTGCAAGGTGTAATAACAGGAGGTGAGGGGCTCAGTGCAAGTAAATAACAGGAGAGAAGGGGCTCAGTGCAAGGTAATATACAGGAGGAGTGGGGCTCAGTGCAAGGTAATAACAGGCGGAGTGGGGCTCAGTGCAAGGTGTAATAACAGGAGGTGAAGGACTCAGTGCAGGTTAATAGGTTGTGCGTGGCTCAGTGCAAGGTAATAACAGGAGGTGTGGGGCTCAGTGCAAGGTAATAACAGAAGGAGTGGGGCTCAGTGCAAGGTAATAACAGGAGGAGTGGGGCTCAGTGCAAGGTAATAACAGGAGGAGTGGGGCTCAGTGCAAGGTAATAACAGGAGGAGTGGGGCTCAGTGCAAGGTAATAACAGGAGGAGTGGGGCTCAGTGCAAGGTAATAACAGGAGGTGAGGGGCTCAGTGCAAGGTGTAATAACAGGAGGTGAGGGGCTCAGTGCAAGGTGTAATAACAGGAGGTGAGGGGCTCAGTGCAAGGTGTAATAACAGGAGGTGAGGGGCTCAGTGCAAGGTGTAATAACAGGAGGTGAGGGGCTCAGTGCAAGGTGTAATAACAGGAGGTGAGTGGTTCACTGCAAAGTAATAACAGGAGGTGAGGGACTCTGCAAGGTAAAAACAGGAGAGGGGCTCTGTGCAAGGTAAAAACAGGAGAGGGGCTCTGTGCAAGGTAAAAATAGGAGGAGAAGGGCTCTGCGAGGTAATAACAGGAGGTGAAGGACTCAGTGCAGGTTAATAGGTTGTGTGTGGCTTAGTGCAAGGTAATAACAGGAGGTGAGGGGTTCACTGCGAGGTAATAACAGGAGGTGTGGGGCTCAGTGCAAGGTAATAACAGGAGGAGTGGGGCTCAGTGCAAGGTAATAACAGGAGGTGTGGGGCTCAGTGCAAGGTAATAACAGGAGGAGTGGGGCTCAGTGCAAGGTAATAACAGGAGGAGTGGGGCTCAGTACAAGGTTTAATAACAGGAGGTGAGGGGTTCACTGTGAGGTAATAAGAGGTGAAGGGCTCAGTGCAAGGTAATAACAGGAGGTGAGGGGCTCAGTACAAGGTTTAATAACAGGAGGTGAGGGGTTCACTGCGAGGTAATAACATGAGGTGAGGGGCTCAGTGCAAGATAACAGGAGGTGAAGGGCTCGGTGCAAGGTAATAATGAGGTGAGGGGCCCGGCGCAAGGTGATAAAGGGAGATGAGGTGCTTAGTGCAAGGTAATAACAGAAGGTTAGGGGCTTAGAGCAAGGTAATAGGTTATGAGGGGCTCAGTTTACTTAGATAATGGGTAATACACAGGGGCTCATTGCAGGGTAATACCGGCGGGAAAGAGGGGTGAATGGTTCAGTGTAGGTTAATAGCAGGTTGAGGGGCTCAGTGCAGGGTGATAATGGGGTCAGAGGCTTGATGCAGGGTGATAATGGGAGTCGGGCTCAGTGCAGGGTGATGATGGGGATCTTGGTGATAACATAGTGTCAAGGACAAAGTACAGGGCCAGGGAATTAGGGTTTCTGTGGAGGGCAATTATGGCCCTTTCACACAGTAGTTTTTCCAATCCATGTGACGTCTTTGTTTTTACGCAACTGACTGAACACTGACACATTAGACTGAATATGTATACCCACTGGCCATCTGTCTGTGCATAGAAAATCTCAGCATATCCTAGTTTGATCTGTTTCATGTGCTAAACTTGTCCATTCCAATCTATTGGTCAGTGAGACATGATACTTGCTAGGAAAATTTTTTTTTTTATTTTTTGAAGGAAAAGAGAAATGTGAAAACTCATGCCACTGAGCTCAGTCAGGAAAAACCTGACAAACGCTGAAGGACAGTGATTGGTTGTCCCCTGACTGACAATTTTTCCATTGTTTATGTGAATTCAGTCCAAGCCTCCATTTACACTATAGTGCTGATTCTCATGTTTCACCACTGAGTCCACAGTCAGTGTGGTATTAGTGAAAAGTAGAGCATGCCTTTATTTATTTTTGTAATTGCTTTTATAATAATTGTGAATGAAAAAAGTGGTGGGCAGTAAAAGAGGGTGAGGGGCTCAGAGCAGGGTAGTTAGGGTGGATTAGGGTCTCGGACAAGGGTTGAGTAATAACTGGGTATGAGGAGCTCAGTGCAGGGAAAAAACATAGGACAAGTTGCTCTATTGAATTCTATATGTGTTTATATTAACATGCACTACTATTGTCTGGTTTTCAGACAGAACATGCACATTCAAGTCAATGAGACCATGAACTGGCCTCACCTTTTTACAGACAGAAAGATAGATGTGACGGTCATGCAGAGTAAAGCCATATTCACACAACAGGGAAAGTAACGAGGTGAAGGGCTCAGTGCCAGATGGTAATAGAGGGCAAGAGGCTCAGTGAAGGGCAATAATAGGGCGGGAGGAACAGAACAGCTCGGCATAAAGATAAGAGGTTGTGGGGCTCAATGGAGGGCAAAAACAGGTAGAGGCGTTCAGTGCAGAGCTATAATAGTGGACAAGGGTCTTAGATTTGGATGCTAAGGATTTAGTGCAGGGTAATAACAGGCTGAAGGACACTGCAGGGTGATTCCGGTGGATCAAGGTTTTAGTTCAGAATGATAATTTAGTGAGGTGTTTGTTGCAAGATGTCATACATTGAACAGAAAGCACAAATATGAGCTTACCCTTATTCACACCCTAAGGTCCAAAACATGCCGTGCACATTCATAAGTGTGAATAAGGCTTAAAGGGGTATTCCCATGAACATAACCATTTTTAAATTTGTAGATAATTAAAAGTTATAAATTTTTGCAAATATAAATAAACATTTTGCAGAGTTTTAAAGATTTTCTCTAAATATCTTGTGGTCACAAGTTGTTGTCTTGATTGGTTGCCAGTGGATACGACCATGAATGCAGGACCATGATTTCCTTATTGTGGCCAGGATATCTTCTGATACATGTAGTGCCCCTGCCTGATAACCCAGCTTCAATAAGAAAAGCATGGCTGGGTTCCTGAAAAGTCCCAGACCATAGAAATTTTCTGAAATTGTGGTCGTATCCATTGGCAACCAATCAAGACAACAGACTCATCACTAAGATGGTTACAAAAAATCTTAAACTCTGCAGAATTTTTAACTACTTATATTTGTAAAAATGTTTAACTTTTAATTATCTACAAATTTAGATATGATTATGTTCATGGGAATACCGCTTTAAGAGCTTTTATTTATATTTTTGGTTAGTACAGCTACTGCATTGAGAAGGCCATGTGGGGAGCTGCAGTTGACAGCATGCAGCTCCTCCATACTGTCCCTCCTTAAAGGGGTTGTGCAGGTTTGAAAACATTGCTAATTTCTTCTCTTCTGGAAGTGACATCACATCCGTTGGTCACATGGCTATGCAGCAGCTCAGCCCCGTTTTAATGGGACTGAGCTGTAGCATTATCATGTGACCAACAGACATGATGTCGCTTTCTGGAAAAAAAGAAAGCAGCCATGTTTATTATGCTTACTCATATAGCACTATCATATTCTGTAGCACTTTACAGACATTGACAGTCACTGTCTCATATAGGCCATGTTTACTATTACTGCATGATATGATAGAGGGAGAGAAGCTGAACTCTGTGATTTATATAAGCTTAGTAGCCTTTATGTTATAATTTCAGTGCAGTAGTGATCGGTCTGTTCAGGAGTTCACTCCATCAAAATTGACTATGATGCAGTGAGTTCTATGGCCACTTGACTTGGCAGTGTACATATGATAGAAAATGAAGAGTAATTTGAGGCAGACATCTTCATTTTCTGGCTCCCCGTGGCAGAATGCTGAGGCTTTCTGCCACTGACTAGGCCCAGATGAATGGGTCTGATCAGCAGGAAGACTCATGTTGAAGATTCCGCAGCTGGATCGAGCAGGGGGCTTATTTTGTCCATGTTCTGCTGCACTCATTGCCTTCCATTGAATACAGTGGGAGGCAGAATTGGAAGAATCTGTCGCTGCTTTTGGAGTGAAATTCACCTCAAAGTAAACAGCAGATTCTGTAGTGTGAACAGACACTTATACTAATACGCTATACATAAACTGATAACTGGGAAGCTGTCAGATATCCTGTGTGGACAGGATAAGCAGGAGATTACATCTTGCGTTGTCAGAATCGCTTCAAATCTAGGCCCGGATTTACTATTGTAATTTTGACTGGTCTCTGAAGTAAACTTGGCACAATGTGGTGCATCTTTGTGCATCTAGCTCAGGCCAAACTTTTTTGACCTGCTACACATGTGGATGTGGATTCTCAGATAAAGGAGACGTGGCTAAAATGCACCAACATTGTGTTGTATAATTCTAATTGAAAGTTAACCAACTAAGAGGGGGCATAAACTTAAGTTATACAGTCTAATACCAGATTTATCCTCCAGCATCAGTTACTGTGATAAATATGGGGCATTTTTAGACTACCTGTATAAAAGGGGTTATCCAGTTTCTACAATTGATGGCTTTTCCTTAAGATAAGGCATCAATATTAGATCCAGCGCCAGGGACCCCCGCAGATCATCTGTACCGTGACAGCACAGTTGTATTGTTCACATTGTTCATTGCTCACTAGCAGTACAAACTATAACAGCAGGTGGAGGCACTTGCAGCACTATTTGTATGGTGAGTGAACAGTGTGGCTCCCGGGTTGTAAAGAATACTGGGAGCTGCGCTGTCTTGGTACAGATGATAAGGATAGGCCATCAATTGTAGAATTCGGACAACCCCTTTAAGTTTACACTGTCAAACTATTCATAAATCTGGGCCAAAGTTGCCACGAATTATCCAACTATACAGTATAGGAGCCGTGCTGCTCACTAGCCATACAAACAGCGCTGGAGTACTTACACCCACTGCTAAGTCACTGCTTCAATTGATGGACAAAGGATAGGCCAGCAACTGAAGAAATCAGATGACCCTTTTAAGTTTACACTATCAAACTATTTGTAATGCTAGGCCATAGTTGCCAAGAACTGTCCTACTTGAAAAAAAAAAAAAATGCTTTTATAGGTTTCTATGTGACCACCTATGCCAAGAGGGTGCCCTTTTGGCATATGGTTGCCTGGAGAATTTTTTTTTTTAAAGGTGCAGAAAAGCATCACCTAAAACAAAATGTATTATGCTAGGTTCACACCTGTATTCGGGTTTCTGTTCAGGGGTCAGCTTGGGGACCCCCTGAATGGAATCCTCTGCTTAAAAAGTGGTTACCCGCAGAAACCCACGGACCCCATAGACTATAATGGGGTTCGCCGGGTTTCCGCCTGAAAAGGGCAAAAAATGTGCAGAGAAAAGCGCTGTTGCAGTGCTTTTCTCTCTGCATTTTTCTAGCGGAATGGGGAACGGAATCCCCAAGTGGAGTGCAGGCACAGGTGTTAACCTAACCTTATTAGAAAATTTTTGAGTTCTAGTATCAAAGTTTTAGAGTTATCCTCTATCCACAGAATAGGGGATAACTTTCTGAATCGTGGGGGTTTGACTGTGGGGATCCCCACAGATCACAAGAATGGAGATCCCATTCCCCCATTTGAATGGAGTGGCAGGTCAAGCCTACACCTACTGAGGCTTGTTTAGGAAGAAATCTGCCTTACAATACAGTGCAGTACAAATGTCTTGATTGCTGAGAGACAGAATGAAAGGTGAAAGTGAATAAATAGATTCATTATGTAAAAGACAGATCAGCATCACCCTGTCACTGCTGGTAATAGAGATAAAAGTGTAGCTGCTAATACAGAACAGAAGTACAGCTGATTAAATGCTAGAACATTAGGAGGCCCCGAATGGGGCAGTCTACAAAAGAATATCTTTGAAATACAGTGTTCAAAACTGAAAACTTGTATAACTAGTTACTTAATGTTTAGATAGAGAAGTTAAAGTGAAAGGGTTGCATGGGATTAGGAGTGCAAAGCTGCCGCCTTCCAGAAACACCGCCACTCTAGTCCATGGGCCGTGCCTAGTACTGCAACTCTGTGTTTAAGTAAAATAAGACTGATGTGGAATTTCATAAACAGACAAGAGTGGCAGTTATATATTTCTAATTCTGTGTAATGTAGAAAAGTACAGTTTACAGAAATCTATGACCTGTAAACATTTTTGTTCTAAAGGCATAGGATCGCCACCTAGTAACAACTATCGTGTGTGTCAGAAACCATTGGTGCTCCAACTGTTATGAAACTGCAACTCCCAGCATCCTCCATTAGTTTCTATAAGTGTTTTTAGAACAACTGAGCAACTATGCATGCTGGGAGTTGTACTTTAACATCACCTGAAGTGTTGAAGGTTGCTGACCCCTGAGCTATTGGGTATAATTGATTGCTTCCCAGTCCAGTAGGAAAAAGACCTCACCAGGAAGCAAGTCTTGCAAGATCTTGGGTGTTTCCTCAATTTTTTCTTGGAAGGCATGATAGCCATCCACTTTCTCTTTTTTCCTAGAGAATTGTGACTACCAAACGTACACTGCTTAAATGAAAAGGGCAAGCAACAATTCCTGCAATACGTCTTGAAGAGTAAATAAGAAAATACAACATAATTCTTAGGTGTACTTCCACAAAGAAGTTATAGAGGAGATGACAGCCACTGCCCAGAAGGGCTACCAGCAGGTGATCCCCTGGAGGATTCCAGGGTAAGTAGATGTTGCTAGCTGGCTGTCCTATTACCCTAGAACAAAAAACATTTGAAGGCCAGAGATTCCTGCGAAGTGTACTTTGTTGAGGAGGCAACACTAGTAATAGCACTCATGAAAGGGGTTGTCCCAGAGTTTAATTTATAGCCAATTCTTAGGATAGGCTACAGATATCCGATCAGTGGGGGGGGGGGGCCCAACAGGCACCCCCACCCCCTGCTTGGATCAGCTGTATGGGGCCACTTTCAATACCTGTGCAGTTGACTCCATGCCCTGTATAGTGGCAGGGCACCGGTATCACAGCTCAACTTCCATTGAATGAGAAGCTACTGAGGAAACTTAAATAATTTTTACATTTTTAATAGACTTTTCATAACTCAAAAGAACATGCAAATATAAGAAACATTGTAATATATGTTATCGGAAAAAAAACTGTCTTCACTTTTTTCCTCCTTACCCACTTCTTCGTAAACTGGCATTACTTCAGAAATCTCTGCTGAATCAATCTTGGTCTTCCAAGACAGGCTCTCATCTCGCTATAGTATTAAATTGCATGTGCCCAGAAAAGTATATTGAGGAACAAAGCTTAGCAAAAAGGAACAGAGACAAAGACAGAGGCTGCTGCAGATAAAACCATTTTTTTTTTTTTTTTTAAATCTCACCTCAGGTGTCTTATTCACATGCATGCCGGCCAGTATTTCTCTAAAATGTCCTATATGGTGCTGCTTGTGAATGAGAGGCAACAATCTCTTTGTTTTCTCCATGTGCTGTCTAGGGGAGACATTATAGCAGCTAGTTTCCATCCACTAATTCAATGACAACTGAATTAAAGATGGAGAGGGGAAAACATCTAAAAACTGCAGGACTCAAAGACATATAATGGCCAGAAATAGTGATACTTCTCATGTACACACATTTGGCAGCTTATCCTGCAAAGTCATCTGAAAGGTTGGGCACACTTTAGCAAGGTTTTTATTGTACAACTTAGGGGAACTTTGTGGTTCCTCATCAACTTCTGTAAATTTGAATACCAAGGTCTGGAGGACCAGACTAGGTACACCAGATCCATCCTTTCTATCTGACACTTTAGAATTGATGGGGAGACCAGTCGCTCTTAAACTTTGATGCCCTCAATTCCTGCAAGTTGATATGGAGGTTTCACTCAACCACCTCCACTCCTAAATTGTGGAAGAAAGCTACCCGTCCCCTCACTGACACATCTGGTAGCACTTATCAAGCTCCACCCAAGTGGGGACATGGTTGAAGAAGTTCCAAGATACTGAACTCCACTTCCTGACCCTGAAGAAGAGGAGCGTTACCAACAAGAATGTCATCTGATGAAAATTGAATGGAGTCTTATGAAGCCTGGCGGTGTAGCCACCAGCTTCCCTATCAGCCAATTTTCTTAGAAAGACTTCATCTCCGACTAGCACTCGTGAAATTTAACATATTATTTTTATCTATTTCTGTTATAGAAAGTGAATGAAGGTTGCCATGTCTAGAAAAAAAAATAAATAAATAAAAATCACCGAAAGTGACGCATAGACCTCAATGGGGCAGCGCTGTAGTACCTACACTCACTCCTACAGTTTCTATGATGAGTGAGCAATGAGGCTCTGTCTCAGTGCCGGTGAGCTGTGGGGGCCCGGGTGTTGGACCCCAACTGATGTAATATTGATGGCTTATCCTTAGGATAGGCCATCAAGCTTAGAAACTGGATAACCCTTTTAACCCCTTACCAACATCTGCTGTAATAGTACAGAGGATGTTGGGTAATTAAATATGGCGGCCGCTCGGAAGTTGAGTGGCCGCCATAGCCGCTGGGTCTCTGCTGTATTATACAGCAGAGACCTGGAGCTAATGCTTGTGATCAGTGCCTGCCCTGATCACTAATGAAGGCTCCCAGGCTCATCTGCCATTCATTCGTATACAAATACTGGTGTTTTGTAATGCATTAGCATTGTAATGCATTGCATTAGTGATCAGACTCCCTGGGGTTCAAGACCCCTAGGGGTCTAATAAATGCAATAAAAAGAAAAGTAAAAAGAATTAAACATTCAAATAAAACCCCCTTTCCCTAGAATACATATAAAAGTTAAAAATTACTGTGAAACACATACACATTAGGTATCCCCGTGTCCAAAAACCACCCCGTCTACAAACTTATAAAAATATTTTTCTCCAATTCCACCCCATTCTAATTTTTTTTACAGCTTTCCAGTACATTGTACAGAATAATAAATACCATTATAAAGAACAATTCCACCCTCATATGGCTCTGTGAATGGAAAAATATAAAAGTTATGGTCACCGTGGGAAGGGGTTAACATAAGGGATTTAGTTGGAAGGAGCACTGGTTTTCTGTTCTGAACTACAAAACATTGTTTGTAAACAGTTCTAAAATCTTGTCCCTCTGTGCTATCAGGGGCTCTGTGTCTGAATGAAACAACAAAAAGTCATCTAAGTAGACAATTAACACCTTCGAACCTGAAGAAGGTATATGGCGTGTTTGAGAAGCACAACACCATCACAATCCATTAAAGTAACTTAGTCTTTCATCTGAATTGTACGAGTTAGCTGTTTTGGCACTATTAAACTAATGTAAAATGTAATTTTTTAACTCTGCATTTATGAGGAACATTTCCCACTCCTGTAAGAAACAAAGTTCTGAAATCCCTTCCAACTGGAACTTTTTTAGTTAACCCCTTCCTGGTCTGCGTCATGCTATTACGTTGCACTGAGGGTATAGTTAACACTCAGCAATGTAATAGTAGAGAACTTTCTTGTCACAGACATAGGAGCTATACTTGCAGTATGACCAAGGTTTTGGCTGTATTACAAAGCCGGAATGTGGGACTAGCAGCTTAACCCCTCAGATGCTATGATTAATAGAGGTCATGGCCTCTGGGTGGTTAGGAGACAAGATGGCCCCCCCTCTTCCACCTCTTGGATCTTTTGGGATAAGTTTGTGGGATACGATGGGTTGACAAGGCAGCCAGGAGGCCAATCAACAGCCTCTTTTCCCTATTGCATATAGGGATACTATGTGAAATGTGATCAGGAGATCCCAGGCTCAAGTCCCCTTGTAGGACAGGAAAAAATGCATCATGTAAACAAACATCTTAGGTATCTCCATGTGTGCATAAGTCTGTACTTTCTAAAAATAGTGTTATTTATCTTGTATGGTAACACCATAAAATAAAAAAATAACGCAATGCACAAATTAATGCATTTTGGTCACCTCGCCTCCCCCAAAAATAGCAATAAAAAGTAATCAAAAAGTCACACATGCCAAAAATTGGTACCCATAAAATTCAACAACTTGACTCGCAAATAAAGAGCTTGATTGATATAGCTCCAACAACAAAATATTAAAAAAAAGTTATAGGTGTCAGAATACACTGGTCCCAGGCAAAACGTTTATTTTCGTAAAAATTACGTTTTATGGATATGGACCAATATAAATTTGGTTTTGCCATAATCATAATGACCCACCAAAGTTGTGGGTCATTATGTGATTTTTAATGCAGAGTGAACGCCATTAAAATAAAATGCAAAAAATAGAATTGTAGATTTTTTAACACGGATCCCCCACAAACAATAATAAAAGCTAGTCAAAACATATGTACCCTAAAATGTTGCTGAATGAAAATACAACTCGTCATGCAAAGAATAAACTCTCACTTTTTGGTACGACCCATGGGTTTGAGGCTGAGGCCCCATGCTGCGGAAAAGCTGCTTTTTTTGTTTCAGATTTTGTTGTGGTTTTTCAGCCAAAGCCAAGAGTGGTTTCAACAGGAATAAGAAATATAAAGGAAGATCTTATAGTTCTACCTTGTACTTAATTCACTCCTGACTTTGGCTCAGTAAAAGACTGCAAAATCTGCAACAACAAAAAAGCAGCTTTTTCGCAACACGGGGCCTTAGCTTCACAGTTTCTTTTATGAATTATCCTGAAGAAGGTAGGACCATCTGACTTTCTTATGGAGCTGATGCTCTGGAGAAATCTTGGGTCTCACCTTGACAAAAGGCAGACAAAAGGGCTTCTTAGATTTTTTTCAGCTCCGCAAAGGACTTATGAAACCTAAACCTGCCCTTGATTTCCCTAATAAATTCTAGACCAAACACATTACTAGTTTCCAAATTAGGGAACTTGTGAGACTTAGGCAAGATCTGAACCTGGTCTATAACATCATTGTAAACAATTATCTCAGTATTAGATAATACATAGAGGTTTATATCTGAAATTTTCCTCCTTAACTAGAGGGGAAGTAATGCTTAGCCAAGTTGCTTATTTCAGACAAAGTGGAAATTGACAATCTTTGTGAAAAAAGCTTAAAGGAAAAGTCCACCCAGCAAGCCCAACCCAACATTTGGAGTGTGTACCACTATATTGTCTCTGGAGATGTGGAGGAGTGTTTACCCAGCTCTAAATGCCAGTCTACCTGATGGTCAGAGTTCAGGTAAGCCAGGGGGCAATGGCACTGTAAGAGGTGAACATTTCACTATGGTGGCTGGGGACCCATGGCCATTTGTAAGGGTCACATTATTGTGAAAAAAAAAACTTTATCCTTTATTTCCTTGCTAGAAACCAACCTCCAAGTTGTTGTTGTTTTTTTTGTTTTTAACTGTTTTCAACCAATATTACATGTGCTAATAAAGAAGTATACTTTTTGAAACTACTGGTTAAATGTCTCATACAGTGCCCAGTTCTCCCACTTAAAAAGATGAGAGAGGCCTGTAATTGTCATCATAGGTAGACCTCAACTATGAGAGACAAAATGAGAAAACAAATCCAGAAAATCACATTGTCTGATTTTTAAAGAATTTATTTGCAAATTATGGTGGAAAATAAGTATTTGGTCACCTACAAACAAGCAAGATTTCTGTCTCTCACATAACTGTAAATTCTTCTTTAAGAGGATCCTCTGTCCTCCACTCATTACCTGTAGTAATGGCACAATGTAGTTTGACATTGTTATCTGTATAAAAGACACCTGTCCACAACCTTAAACAGTCACACTCCAAACTCCACTATGGTGAAGACCAAAGAGCTATGGAAGGACATCAGAAACAAAATTGTAGACCTGCACCAGGCTGGGAAGACTGAATCTGCAATAGGCAAGCAGCTTGGTGTGAAGAAATCAACTGTGGGAGCAATAATTAGAAAATGGAAGACATACAAGACCACTGATAATCTCCCTCGATCAGGGGCTCCACGCAAGATCTCACCCTGTGGGGTCAAAATGATCACAAGAACGGTGAGCAAAAATCCCAGAACCACACGGGGGGGACCTAGTGAATGACCTGAAGAAAGCTGGGACTGACGTAACAAAGGCTACCGTCAGTAACACACTACGCCGCCAGGGACTCAAATCCTGCAGTGCCAAACGTTTCCCCCTGCTTAAGCCAGTACATATCCGGGCCCATCTGAAGTTTGCTAGAGAACATTTGGATGTTCCAGAAGAGTATTGGGAGAATGTCATATGGTCAGATGAATCCAAAGTAGAAGTGTTTAGTAGAAACACAACTCGTCGTGTTTGGAGGAGAGTGAATGCTGAGTTGCATCCAAAGAACACCATACCTACTGTGAAGCATGGGGGTGGCAACATCATGCGTTGGGGCTGTTTCTCTGCAAAGGAACCAGGACGACTGATCCGTGTACATGAAAGAATGAATGGGGCCATGTATTGTGAGATTTTGAGTGCAAACCTCCTTCCATCAGCAAGGGCATTGAAGATGAAACGTGGCTGGGTCTTTCAGCATGACAATGATTCCAAGCACACCGCCAGGGCAACGAAGGAGTGACTTTGTAAGAAGCATTTCAAGGTCCTGGAGTGGCCTAGCTTGTCTCCAGATCTCATCCCCATAGAAAACCTTTGGAGGGAGTTGAAAGTCCGTGTTGCCCAGCGACAGCCCCAAAACATCACTGCACTAGAGGAGATCTGCATGGAGGAATGGGCCAACATACCAGCAACAGTGTGTGCCAACCTTGTGAAGACTTACAGAAAACATTTGACCTCTGTCAATGCCAACAAAGTATTGAGATGAACTTTTGTTATTGACCAAATACTTATTTTCCACCATAATTTGCAAATTAATTCTTTAAAAATCATACAATGTGATTTTCTAGATTTGTTTTCCCATTTTGTCTCTCATAGTTGAGGTCTACCTATGATGTCAATTACAGGCCTCTCATCTTTTTAAGTGGTAGAACTTGCACAATTGCTGGCTGACTAAATACTTTTTTTCCCCACTGTATATGTATGCAACTTGTTGCTTCTATGCATCTTCTACAGAGATAATAAACACAGCATCATAATGCACACAGTGATGTCACACTGGCATTCTATTATGTTATGAGTGATGATTAGGCACCTCAGGTCCTAGGGCCCAGATTCGATGGGCAACTCTGCACCTATTCTTAAACTAGGAGAGTCTCCCACTAATATCTGGTGCCACCCTGCATCTGTGCAAAATAGTTACGGAGGTTAAAGAAACACATTACTTTTAACCATTTTAAGACTGGACCATTTTCTCAGATTCATGATCCAATACATTTTTATAAATGCAAGATTGAAAACAGTAGTTTTTCAGTCCTCAGGGTGGGGCATAAAGCTGCAGTCTGGACCAGTGGTGCTATATTTTGTGTTGTCTTTATTTCTATTTTTATTTTACATTCTGCCACTTATAAGGTCATAAAATGAGTTCATATTAACTGAGGAGGAATACAGCTTCCTGGAAGCAAAAGCACTGATCTGACCCAGCAGCTACCTAGCAATCATGTGATTGCTGTGACAGGAGGAGGAAGTGTCATGACTGCTTCTTGAACTGTAGAAAGGAGTCTTGTTGTCTCTGATAGCCAGTTCTCCTCTCCTCCAGCTGCAAAATTACTGAGCAGCTGCATACCCAGCAATGACATTCAAGGACATCCTTGCAGAGTTAAAGCGTAACTAAACTTTTGGACAACAGTTTATTTTCTGGCAGTATTTGTGTCATAAATAAATTTAGTAATATACTTTATTAACAAATTTTGGATCCTTTCTGTGAAATCCTGCATTCTCTCACTCTTTCCCTTGTTTCTGTACTGAGAGTTGGCCCTTCCTCTCACTGAATGTTACGGGGCTGTGTAATATGTAGAGAAAATGAGGGTAGAGGAGGGTCACTTCAAAGAGTTATATCTAGGACATTATAAATGTACATACACTGATCAGGGTTTGTTTGTTTTTGTTTTTTTAGGGGGAGAGGGTCACCTTTAGTTTCCTGCCAGCCAGTCATACTGCTACTGATTATAGCAGTGTGCAACTGAAGGAGAGGTAGTGCTTCTTCAGCATGGGTTCTAAAAGGAACTACCGGAGCTGTGGGACCCCTTTTTTCTACATATATTTAGGGCACCTGACAGTAATACCGCCAGTACTGCCCTGATGGCAGCCCTGTGCTTCAGTATTGTATTCAACCTCAAGCTGCCTCGCTACCTTCGGCCTTGGACAGTAGCTGAAATGCTGGACTGTCCTGCTCACGATCCAGGCTGGCTAATGGGGCCCCCGATATTATAGGGCCAGGTGTGTATGCACCATTTGTCCTATGGTTAAAACGGCCCCGACCACAAGTGCACAGGCACCCAACACCATTCCTTTAGGTGTGAATGATATTTTCAGCTTCTGCCTGCATAATTAATTAATTAAAATTAATGCATAACTTAATTGTCTGTAGGCAAATCTGCGTAAGGGTACACTTGCAAGTTGATTTTTATAACTATAAAAATTATATTCCTATAATCACTTTTGTGCAAATTATGTAGACAGTGTAAAGCAGTTTTTTAATAAGTCCCATTCTGGTACTCAGGATTTGCAGTATGTCTGACTTGACTAAGGCTTCATGTACACAACTGATTTTGCAATCCGATCGTCTTTTTTCACTGTTCTATTGATTTCAATAGGAGGCTTGAATCCATGAAAATCCATGGCGGTAAACTAATTCGAATGGACACATTTGTACCGTACTCTAGGTCATATGCATGAAGTCTAACTTTTATCTAAAATGTTGACTTCAGTTGCAGCAGTTCCATTTTTGACCACCAGGTGGCGTATACATTCAAATGTTTGTTTGTCATTACACATTTGTGAGAATGAATGGTTTATGGGTCTATGCTGATTTCTCTTATACTGTAGTCTGGGTGGATTTTGTAGTGCACAGTTCAGAGCTTTTACTTTGCCTTCTTTAAGTTTAACCAACAGTGTTCATAGTGGTGAGGCGTGATTTTCTAGTGTTCATTGACCTCACCAAACTACGCTTAGAACAGAAGGATTTATTTGACTCTACCTCCTTCTATCCTAGTCCTGGGGGGTTATGTATCATCTGCCCCTTTTCTTCACCATATAGTGCACAAGTGAACCCTTTTTTAAACTACTTTTACTATGGTGTCTATTTATATAGACGCACCTCCTTTTTATATGTGCACATGTGATAGTTACTTTAGATGCACCTTTATAAGCTATGTGCACTTTGCCCCTTTTTTGCTAAAAATATGCGCCATTTCTCCTTTTTAACATAGTCTGACCAGATGGGCTATTTTACGCTGCCCATGTACTACTGGAGTGCATTTGCACCTTTTTTACCCCTTTTTAAAAAGGCCCAAGTCATATATACAGCATGAAAACAATCTCCATTTAGGCCACACCCCCCTTCCTGACAAAAAGCAAAAATGGCGGGGCAGTATAACATCTGGAATAAAAAAAAGTGCAAATGCTCCATAAAAGAAGCGCAGGTCAGCAAGAGACCACAAAAAGGCACAATTTATGCCAAAGAAGGTGCAAGTAGCTTAATAAATGTGCCCCCTAATAACATTCCTGGTGTCTGAGTGGTTAATAATAATCTTGAAAAGCTTATTCCTCTTTCTTATGATCAAATCTACTATACACTGTGCAGTGACCACCAGTGAAGACAAGGAAAGCAAACTGCAATTGCAGGGATGCCCTGCTTGAATAAAGTGATAGGAATTCATGTGAAACATTACATACCTTCTTTTTAAAGGGAGTCTATCAGCTATACAACGGTGTATAGGCTAACTATAGTGGGTTGTTGGGTACATTGTGAGTCTTTCTGGCATACTTTTATTTGAGGCAAAGTTGTTTTGCAGAAAAAAAAAATTATAATCTATGAGGCTAAAGGTGAACCCTTGCCTGCTAGTGGAGTTGAGTACAGTGGTGATGTAGGAACCCTTCCACTCCTAGCTTCAACATTCATCCCCTGTCTCCCCTGCTCCCAGCTTGTAAGCAGGCAGGGGAAATGTAATGACATCATTATATTGCGCTTACTGCTTCCTAGCTGCCACCAGCAGAGACCAGATTGGACTGTGGGGGAATGGGGCAAGGTGAGTATTGTTTTTTTTTTTTTTTTTTTTGCATTTTACATTGGGGGCCACAAGAATGGGAAATTATTGTGTGGGGGACACAAGAAGGGGGCATTATAGTGTTGGAGACCACAATAAGAGAGTTTATAGTGTGCGGACTGAAATGAGAAAGCATTATAGCGTGTGACCTGCAGTATGGAATCATTATACTGTGTTGGAGCCCCGATGACAGACCATTATACTGTGCGAGTGTCAAAGGGGTGATGTTATACTGTTCGAGGGACACCAAGGGGGCATAGTACCCTGCTGAGGTCCCTAAAGAGGCATTATAGTATATGGGATGTCATCACTTCAGCCAAGTAAGTAAAGATCAGCTCTGTATCATCTGAGCCTTCTGTCATATGTATATCTCAGGAGAAGGCTCTGATGAATGCAACTTTATAGTCACTCAGTGATATACATAGCCCATTGACCCGTGTTTTTTTTTTTAATATATACTACAATGTAGACATTTTGCAGTGGACCACTGTATAGCAAAGAGTAGTTTATGCTTTCAGAAACTGAAAAAAGAAAAGTATGCCAACACATACCAGCTGAAAAGTAGCCAAAAGGGACTGGTTTAGCCTCCACCAGGTGAATGGGGGCCTATGGTCACTTTTACAAAGTGCCAGGCGTTTACGTTGAACATAAACCTAAAAGGAAATGAGGACATACCCATACTTACCCTCTTGGCACAATATATGCTATTATTTACCCAACTGATACCATTAATGTTAGTTATTAAACTAGTAAATAATAGTATGCTAATGATGTCATTTATTGTAAACGTTTCCTATACAGAATTTCAGTCATAGATCTTTGTCACCAGCAGTTCTTTTCCTTCACCTTTGTCACAGTTAGCAGTTGGCAGGCTGTGACATCCTTCTGGGATTATTTACTTATATATCAGGCCTATTTAAGGAAAGAGCACATTAGCTCGTATTATTTATTTTCATACGGAAGGTGAAGATGAATGCACAACCTTTTTTTTTTTATATTTGTTTTGTTTTCTGGGAATAAAATGTACATCATTCTTATGAGCACACTGAGATAAATATGATTTTATTATAGGTAAACTAATGTAAAGATCTACTACTGCAAATACCTTAATAAAAAGTATTTGCTTCATGCTGTAACCATAAAAAATACCTTCAGTCAGATTTGCGTGGTCAGTTTTTGCAGCCATCATATACTTTGAGGTTGCACATTTTTTCACACAATATAAACCATAAGGCTTTTTTCACATTTCCATTTTTGATGGATCCACAGTAAAAAAAAAAAAAAAAAAAAAAGGATCAGTTTGCAACTGGCATATAGTGTTACTCAGCACGTAGTTGTCAGGAGCGGTGCTGGAGCCTCTGTGCCGGCCTTGCGGGGGTTGCCGGTTTGCTCCTAATATGAGCTAGGAAAGTTGGTCTCTTACGGTTAGGGGTTAATTGGACTTGCCGGCCCAGGTCTATTTAATGGTCACTTCCGCTTACATGCGGTGCTGGCTATTCGGTTAACCTGGATGTTAGCTCTCTCCTGTCTCCTCGTGTGACCTATCCAACCTCTCCATACCTTTCCCTGGCTCTGCTTCACCTCTTGACCCTGTACCTATGGCTCTCCTGTTGTGACCTCAGCTCGTTTCTAGATTCCGACTCCCTGATCACTGTTTTGGCTCCACTCCGCTCTCCTGTTAATGACCCGGCTTCCCTGACTACTCTTCCGGATTAACCCTTGGTACTCTGCTGACCTCACGGTAATGACCTGGCCTGCCTGCCCTCTCTTCTGGACATTCCTTGGTACTGCTCTGACCTCACGATAACGAACTGGCTTGGACAACTACTCATCACTCTGCTGCCATCTCCTGGCTCCTGCCCACAGCAGCCTTCTACACCCTCAGCATCTCCACCTGATCCTTGGACTAATTCTGGTAAGTGATTTCGGTGTCTGGGAGTGCTGGGACTTGTGGTGCGTCCTGCGCCTTCAAGCTGGTCCGTCTCTCCTGACAGTAGTATCAAGTCCACCTTCAGGGGCTCTGGTGAAGATCTCTGTGGGTTGAGAGCAGTGCAGTTGGAGGGCGCCGGACGCTCGGCACTGTTTTTGCCAATAGATTCAGTCTGTCTGGTGCTGGGATTCACTGAATACCTAAGTTCTGCATCTAATACCATAACAGTGGTGTTTATATTGAGCTCTGATTGGTGGGACAGATGGTTGACTGCTTCTCCATCAATCAGATCTTAGGGCAGAGGAGAGGGAGGAAAAGAACTACTCTCTCTCTCCATGCTGCTGAAACACCCCAACTTTACCATCCCTTAGCCATTGTGAGACAAATACAGCCTGCACCTGCATTGACTAGTGGCAGGTAGGTCCCTACAATATAAAGTATAACGCCTTTGACATTCCTCTGCTGATACAGTGCTGAAAATGCTTCCATTTATGGAAATCCAGCTTCAGCATGCAGACAGCAACAACTCCAATGTACAGTGTGGTCTGTGTACAGCACACATGGGCAGTGTCCCATAAGGACGCCAACCACCACGAGGGAAGAGGCTTATGTATGTATTGGAGGGAGGGGATGATGCTGGCAAGGGATGGCCTAGTGGCTTCACTGGTTTAAAATGAAGGTATAAAAGACCTCAATAATGCAAACTGAAGCATTTTGTTATGGTGCGTCATACAGTACTACTGAAGTGTCTGTTTATTTGCAGGAAAGTAGGTGGGGCTTTTCTTACCTGGATGCAATCTGAAGGCAACTTGATGACTTTAAAGCCTCATGCACAAATCCATTTTTATATTCATCATCCATTTCCATTTTTTTCACAGATAGAATACTGACCCATTCAAGTCTATGGAGCAATGCATCCGTTTTTTTTACTGGATCCATGTGTCGGTTCTTTTTGCTAAAGCGCATGTTCTATTGTTGTCCGTTTTTAACTGAAGACTTTATTCACTCAATATTTTGCCCATTAAAGTTTATGGAATCATATGTTTTGCACAAAAGCATGGACCTGGCAAAAAGGATGAAAAACTGAAAAAATTTGGACATTAAAAACATGCTCAGATCCCATTTCACAGATGAAAAACTGAAACAGATGTAAGCATGAAGTTTCACAGATCTATCACTGTCAGGCCACATTCACATTTGCATCGGAGTTGTGCACGCATTGCTTTTTCATCCGACACTTTTAGTTTTAAAACAACGGACACCTGACAGACCCCATTATAGTCAATGGGGTCCGCCGGACTCTGTATGTAACCGCTACTTTAGTGGTTCGCTTGTCTGTTTTTGTAAAACGGAAAAGTGAACTTAACCTAATTTTATAATAAAAAATAATCTCTAAGAATATATTCACAAATGGCAGATTTGTTGCAGCAATGCAAATATATATCTTCTCCATATGTGTGAATGGACTTGTATCAGGAGCATGCTCATGGATTTATGCAAATTGACCTCTCCTGACAAAATTAGTAGGTTTCAGGCATATGAGCACTTTAGGGATATGGCTACTCAGGCTGACTTAGTTTGCTGATAGCCACTACTGCAAAAAAACACTTGAAAGCTGGGGACATACCTGACAAATTTGCAGCAGGATAGCCACTGTGGAATTGCTCACCTGCTGGACAGTACAGTAGCCATGTAGTCGATGGGATTATTGTTGTATTTTCACCCATGGTTTTCAACCTCAGTTTTTGACTGGGCTGGTCCTTTAGAGAATGGGGCACATTTATTAAGCTACTAGCACCTTTTTGGTGTAAATTGTGCCTTTTTGTGTACTTTTTCTGCCCTGTACTTCATTTATGAAGCATTTGCACCTTTGTTTACAAAAGTTATGCTGCCCTCGCCACTTTTGCTTTTTGATGAGCAAAGGGATGTGGCCTAAACGGAGATAGTTTTCAAGCTATATTTATGACTTGTGTCTTTTTAAAAAGGGGCAGAAAAAGGCATAAAAGCACTCCAGTACATGAGCAGTATAAAAGAGCCCTTCAGACTACGCCCCACGTTGCGAAAATGCAGCTTTTTTTGTTGCAGATTTTGCTGCAGTTTTTTGAGCTAAAGCCAGGAGTGGATTTAGCAGCAGGTAGAAGTATAAGAACTTCCTATATATTTCCCATTCCTTTTGTAGCCATTCTTGGCTTTGGCTCAAAAAAAAGGCACATCATAAATAGACACCACAGTAAAATTAGTGTAAAAAAAAAAAAATAGGCACACCTGTGAAAAATATGGCCAAAAAAGGGGCAGATGATAAATAACTCCCAATATCTGTTGTGGACATCCAACAGCAGACGCGACACATGGGTCCTTGGCTGAATTCAGTACACCTGCAGGATTTGCTGCAGATTTCAAGCTTTACATTGCTGTAGTTGAAACCTGCAGCAGTAATTCACTGTGGTAGGTGTAAATCCATCAGCATAGGTGATTTTGTGCTGCGGGTTTTAGTCACATGTGAATAAGATTTGAAGGAAACTCCACTATGCTGCTACTGTAGATCCCAGCGAGTCAGCCACAGGTGAGTTTGTGGCTACCCTGCTTTGAATACTGCCTGTAAGTCCCCAGCCTAAAGCTGGCAATACACATTAGATTTTGACCAACAACTGTCCATGAAAATACCTTAGTTTGCAACGGCTGATGGTATGCTGTAGTCTCCCAAAATATTTTGGCTGTGCTGGACATGGTTGTCCAAGAACGGCCAATCAATGAGAGCCCCTCTGACCAAGGAGTTTAGTTGTGTTTGGTGGTATCATTTGTATGAATCCATTGGACGGCTGCATCATGGGTTTACTATTACAATGATCTATGCAGTCAGCCCCCAACTACATGTAAAAGGAGGGAGGAGGTGGATTGCCTCGATTGTTTAGTGCTGGTTACAAATATGTGACCTGGAGTCAAAGCCAGCCAAGAACCCCTGGGTTTGCCACCTAAAAGACCTGGAGGAAGTGAATATTCAGAGACTCCCTGGAGATCCCCTTTAAGTCCTTATTCACACAAACATGAAAAAATATGAGCTATTCACATGTCTATTAATTGATGGACCATGTGAACAGTCTGTTAAAAATGTCATATTTTTGCCTTTTTTAGGGTCTGCCTTGTACAGAAGCCTATTATAGGCAAAAGAGAAATATTTTAGTGTATCATACCGCAACCAGGCAATTAAAGTTATTATTTTTTTGTCTAAATTATTAATAATTTATTATTTTTTATTCATTTTGGTTTAATTTAAGTTCAAGTGGGACTAATAAAATATATATATTTTTAAAAAATCACATAATCGGCTTTTTCTCACTCATATATAGTAATTTTCTTAAGTTAAAAATAAACAATACAAATAACTGGTATTGCTGCTTCTGTAACAACCCAAACTTCAAAGTTATCATGTTAGTGAAGCTGTATGCAGGATTCCATAAAAAAAAAAAAAAAATGAAAACATCAAAAATGCTGTTTTGCTCATTTCAAACATAAAAACTGCATAAAAAGTGATTAAGGCTAGGGCCCAACGTTTCAGAAACGCAGCTTTTTTTTGTGAAGATTTTGCTGTGTTTTTTTCAGCCAAGGTCAAGAATAGCTACAAAAAGAATGGGCAATATATAGGAAGTAGTCTACTTCTACCTTCTGCTCAATTCACTGCTGACTTTGGCTTAAAAAACAAAACAAAAAAAAACGCAGCCAAATCTGCAACAAAAAAGCTGCGTGTTTTGTTGTAGATTTTGTTGCGGTTTTTCAGCCAAAACCAAGAGTGCATTTAGCAGAAGGGAGTAGTATAAGAGCTTCATTTATATTCCCCATTCCTTTTTAAGGCTACAGGCCCACGTTGCGGAAACGCAGCTTTTTTTGTTGCAGATTTTGCTGTGGTTTTTTTGAGCCAAAGCCAAGAATGGCTACAAAAGTAATTGGAAATATATAGGACGTTCTTATACTTCTACCTGCTGCTAAATCCACTCCTGGCTTTGGCTCAAACAACCGCAGCAAAATCTGCAACAGAAAAAGCTGCTTATTCGCAACGTGGGCCCTTAACCTAAAGCTACATTCACACGGCAGTGATTGATGACCATGTGACGTCCATATTTGTAATGGACGTCACACAGCAGCATCAAATACACTGTCAGTGAATGGGGGCTATTCACATGACCGTTATTTTGATGGTCTGTTGCCACGGACCGTCATAATATCGGTCATGTCCTATTTTTGGCTGTTTTCACAGATCCCTCTATATGCTAATGTATGGGGATCCGTGAAAACGGGTGCCCTCGGGTGCAAGACTGCTGTGAAAAATGGACGTTTTTCACGGCCGTTTTGCATCTCGGTTGTCTGAATCCAGCCGTACCATTACCTTTGTCAATGGGGCATGTCCCTGCAGAGTCTCACATTATCCACTCACTTCTGACACTTAGGCCGGTTGCAGACGACCGTGTACTTGCAGCCGGCAGTGAATTAAAGGCACAGGCGGCGCACGGGGGACACGCGGATGTCATCCTTGTTTTTCCCGGATAGCACACTGATCTCGGCCACGGTTGTATGCATGAGGCCTTAGGCTTTATTCAGACGACTGTGCTAAAATACAGCCAGGAAAAAAAAATAATGAAACAGTCTGTTTTTCACGGCCGATTTTCATCCGTGGGGAACCAGTTTTCATGGATTTGTCATAGACTTGAGTTTATTCAGGGATCCGCGAAGTCCATTGACAGACATGTAAATGCCATGGAAACCCCCAACATCCCACAATCGCTTCGAATTGGTGGGACGAGAAGCTGACGGAGGAACCCCCGTACCTCTGTCGCACCGCTTATATGCTGTGGTCCCTAAAGACCAAAACATCTAACAGGTTAAACTGCAGGGGTTCGGAGTGATCCATCCCAGACAGTTGCAGCACGAACTCGTGTTTCAGATGGGTTCCAGCCGATGATCATGTACGGAGCCCCTGCAATCCCATGACGTATATATGCTGATGGAGCACAAACTGACCTTTTTCTAATGACAGATATATACATCATAGAACATTAAAGGGGTATTCCAGTAGAAACAAAAATCCAAAACTTGATGATCAGTGGAAGTCACGAGAATTAGGGTGTTGTGCATCCCAATTTGAATGGAGCAGCAGGTTGGAAATTCAGCGGAGATAGCTGAAGTCACAGTCCAACCAGACCCTAACCAGCAAACCTCCCGACCATCCTGGATTCAGTGGGTGAGTCCTGAATTTCAGGTGCTGTCCCAGCTTTTGAATACAATGGTGAATGAGGGAGTCGTTCGCTCCATCTCTCACCATTCAGCCTCTGTCTCTGCTCCCTGTGTCTTGGGAGCAGGAGGTGCAATGTACTGTAGTAGTGTCACTTACATCGAACCTTCTTCTCCCTGAACCCTCTGGGACCAGAGACAGAAATGAAGAACAGCAGGGGTACAGGGAAAGGTGAGTCTTAGCTTTTTTAAAATGTTTCATTAATACTGTGGAAGTACCAGAAGAGGGACATAAAACAGTGGGGGCAGTTGGAAGGGGACATTAAACTGTGGTGGCAGCTGAAGGGGGACATTATGCTGTGAGGGCAACTGGAGTGGACATTAAAATATGGAGGCATACCATGTCATGGTGACTGTAGGGGCGTTATACTGTGTTGGGACACAAAGAGAAAATTGAGGGGAATGGGCGGAGTCAAAATGAAAGTGTGAGGGTCTAATTTTTTTGCAACGCGCTTAGCACACCACACATTCTGTTCCTCTTTAAGTCCTTTGAAATTGGGAGGTATGGTCACCAGTCAGCAATACTGGAATAACCCTTTAAGGGGTTAATGCCTAAAATAGACTAGTCATTAAGGGGTTAAGGATGGTGTTTCTATGGTTTACATGGCACATATGTAGCCACACAAACCAACATATAAATGGACTTTAGAAAGCCCATTCATGAAATCAGTTTGTATTTAATACTATATGTTCACAGAAATAAACCATACTAGACATGAGGTAATATAACATATATGCCCCACTTCTCTGTAAATGCATATATACATGTGAAAATAATGGTCAACTAATAACAAGCCGAGGCAGATTATGGATGGGCAGACACTACACAAAATCAAGGTCCCGGCTCCATCCTGACGAGCAGCAGCTGCAGGCCGCAATGTTTGTGTTTCCTATTAGGTCCGCCCTGGGAGTTCTGGCCTGTGACTGGTGGGCGGGGAGTGGCACCTGGTGCAGCAGCTGTCCCTGCTCATTCACTGTGGAGCAGAGTACAAGCTGTGGGTGTGCACATACTGGTGAGTACATGTGTCTGCTGCCAGGGCTATGTGCTGAGCCCGGCACTGTGTGTGCCCATGGATAGCTGTAGTATTAATCTATATACACACACATACACTGTGGGCTACAGTATGGACACTTAGTATTGTACTATGCAAAATACAAGTAAAATGAAACCTGTGCAAATGACAGCCTTATGTATAAGAGAAGTAGAGGCTGAGAAACACTTGTCTTTAAATGCGCATTTGTCTTGTATTTTTTTTAATTATTTTATTGTATGCTTTGATTAGGATATAGGCTATTATCTGTAAAAGCCCAGGGTTAGGTGTCCCCTATACTCCCAAGCCTACATTTGTTTGTAGCCATGGGTTAGTATTGTTACACTGTGCCCCCCACCTTGCTTCTTGTATACATTTGTGTTCTTATGGTTCTTAATGGTATTTGTTATGTATTGACTGTTCTACCACTATCCTCCCAGCATGGTACTGTTTGCTTTTTAATTCCTTCTATTCCAGAGCTTCTGCTCCTTGCATCAGGGGTTAATCACCCTACAATGCAGGGAGATGCACACAATTGTCACTGCCAGCACTGTGCTTAGTATATCCACACTGCTACTGTGCAGACTGTGATGTGGATGGAGCCGATATAGTGTACTCTGACTGTGCGCCATCCTACTTCCTGCAGTGTTTCCTCGCCACTTGTATTTAGATGTAAGTTTTGGGCACACCAGGATCTATTCTCACACTTTATCACTTTATTGATCTCTAGCTCCTGCTGGTGTCCACATGGCTGTTTCGCTTGGTATAACCTCAGCTTCTTCTGGGGCGTGGGCACCTGGTACTTAGGCCCCTTTTATAAGCTAACTTTGATTGGCATTTCTTTTGGCCAATTGGTTGAAGGAAAGCAGAGATCTTCTTCCATTAACTCTTTCTTACACTGACATTATTAGTTACCTTGAGGCTTCCTTATTAGAAAGATGCAGTAATAAAATCTGTGTCTCTGAGGGTACGTTGACACTCTGGCTTGTTCCAATCCATTATAGGAGCAGAACCGTGGAAATAACAGGAGCATCAGATCTTTAAAATGCACACACCAACGGTACTCAGTTCCCATTCACTATAATGGGTTGTGTTCCAGTGACCATCATTTTGCTGAAGAATGCTTCAATTTCAGAAATAAGTTATATTTTAGCTCTGCACCCTATATCCTCTGTACGTTACCCTAACCCCATTGCTTGAGTTACTTGGTGGGTAACACCGTCCCTGGTCACTCCATGGAAGGTTCTGTGTGACAGAAGTGAAATCTATACCAATCAGGAACTGGCATAGATTTCATGTACAACTCCTGCATGAGTTATAGTAAATTTGTCGGGGCGAGGTGTCACCGGCCTGCTTTGCACACTTTTCTCAAAAGTGGTGAGCAGGTCAGGAAATGGACAAACTGGCACATTTTTGAAGTGCCAGAAATGTGCCCCTTTTGCGGAACAAAACTACCAGTTTAGTAATTTTTCCCCATAGTCTGTGTGTGTGTGTGTGTACTAGTGGTATCTGTCTTTTAGGATGGCATCCATGTTTTCCTACCGTACCTACTTAAGAGAATGATCCAAACAAAAAAATGGACAGGAATAGCTCCTGCTATTGTGACCTGTCTGTTGTCCCACACAGAGCAATGAAATCACAGTCGTAAGCATGAGGTCATAGAAATGAATCCTGAGTTATTGTAATGTCCATTAACAAAAAGGTATGCATGAGTCCTAAAGGGGAACTGTTACACTGTGTTCAGAAATGTTGTTAGGTCATTGTTATATTGTTATATCACAATTAGAATAATCCTCACCACTATTTCATGTTTCCAAGTACAGCACAAGCATATTCCTCATAAGGAGACATTTTGATGTATATTTGCCACAGTTGAGATATTGGTGTAGATAATGGAAATCTAAATGATATTCTTTGCATGGCACATACCTTTCTGTTTATTTTTTTTTGTGTGTTGAAAATTATTTAGCAAAGTTGTTATTGTTCGTACAGCAGCATGTTATCATAAGAATGTGAGTTATGATTGGTGTCAGAAAATCCCTCATTAAATATTATGCAAAAGTGTTTCCTAACTTATATAATAAGTATCATTAGTATCATAAGAAATGAGTCAGGACAGCCTGTGTTCCAGATTGATTGGTAGATATTAGGGTGTGTTCACACACAGCAGATTTGTTGCAGCTATCTGTGTGGCTGAAAATCAGTTCCATGTATCTAAACTGGGCATGGCTGGGACGAGAGGTAGGTAGACATAGGCAACTGCTAAGGGCAACAAAAGGCAGAGAGATGTAGGATAAGTAAATGAACGCATTTAACTAATATAGATTCATTATAGACAATCTTTATGCATTGTAGGAATCTATTGGCCTGAACTTACAGCAACATAGATTCTTATGATTGTTAGTTTGGATCATTAGTGTTGCGCTGAAATGGGATATGTGGCTGTATATGGCCATATAGTAAGGAAATATTATTGCTGTGTGAATTCAGCCTTAGGAGTTTTTATCCCAGATTACAATTAAAGGGGTTGTCCAGGATGTACAGATTTGATCTAGGAGGCCGGGGAAGGTGTTTTAATAAAACAAACAAAAAAAAAATCTTCATACTCGCTTGTCCCTGGTGCTTCGGTGTCTGCCCGCATGGTCTGGTCCTGCTGCTCCCGGGATTGTCTTCCAGAAGAAGTCCTTGCCTCACATGACCTCTGAGTCCAATCAGAGGCCTAAGGAAAGGACATGGGACGTCAGGTGACGTATGTGAGTGACATCCCGTTTCCTTTCCTTAGGCCATTGTCCTTGTGGTCACGTGAGGCAAAAAGACTTCTGGAGCAGCAGGAGTGGACTGCGGTGGGAGACACCGGAGCATTGGGGACAGGTAATTATGTGTTTTGTGTGTTGTAAAAACACCTTCCCTGGCCTTCTTGATTAAATCTGTATATCCTGGATAACCCCCTTAAGCCTCTCCTGACTTTGGCTCAAAAAACAACAGCAAAATCTGCAAGAAAAAAACTCTGCTTTCTGCAACGTGGGGCCTTAGCCTTTTAAATTGGACCTTTCACTACCTGCACCAGCTCCGACACTTTACATCCTTCATTAGGTGCTGCTCGACTAATCTTAGCACCTAGCAGTCAAATGTACATTTTTCATGGCCGTTTTGCACTTTGAGGGGCACTTGTTTTCATGGATTCTCACTCATTTCAGTGTATTAAGGGATCTGTGAAAAAGGACAAAAATAAGATATGACAAAAAAAAAAATCAGTTATGTGAATATATTACCGCCATACACACAAAGTGAATTTAACGCATCCTTGTGACGGACAATTATCATTGTGTGATTGTAGACTTAGCTTCATTGCAAATGGTACCTATTGAAAGATGCAAAGAGTTAATGGAGATAGTGAAAGGTCCTCTTTAGGCTGAGGGCACACGTTGCGGAAACGCAGCCTTGCTGTGGTTTTTTGAGCCAAAGTATAGGTATAAATGTTTAACAACTTTGGTAAGTGACATCTTTTTCTATTACCAGTGAACTTTTCGACATCCAGTAATAGGACTTAGTATATGGTTGAGTCATGTTTGGTATGATGTGTGGCTGTCCAGAAGTTTGTCACTAGTGTGCAGAAGGGATGACTCTCAGGTTACATTGAACTACTTATAAAACATGTCCCTCAAAAGTATTGTGAACTTGCAAATTGTTTGAAGGACTTCTCTTATCTGAAATTTATAAAGTTTATAAACTTTGTAGTATAATGTTACGCATTGATTATGTGTTATCACTTTTTATTATAAAACCGTGAAGCAATGTATATGTAGTAAGACTTTTTTGTCATGATGTGGACCTGAATCCCTTAGCAATGTTTGCCATGCAATTAGGGCAATTTGGCGTATGCTCAGATGCTGATTCTATACCAGTGATGGTGCACCTATAACACCCGTGTCAAAGGTTATACGCCAAGACATTTTGGGTGACGCATATTGTCCAAACCAGGGGCGCATCTTCCATGAGGCACCACCTGAGTAAACTGGGGGGCTGCATCCTTTTTTTTTTTTTTCAATCGGCAGCTACTTATTGTGTTATTGCAATAAGCAGCTGGTGATAATTTATACTCACCTGTCCTGGCCGACCTCAACTGCCTCCTCTAGGCAGCGCTACCCTTTCGTCACAAGACTGAAGAACTCTGGGACACTACGTACAGTGTCCCAGCCTTCTTCAGCGTCGGCTACAGCGGACCCTGGAGGTTGCAGCGGAGGGCGGCCAGGACTGTAGTGTAGACAGGTGAGTAAAAATTATTGGCCGCTACTCTGTGTGGGAGTGGAGGGAAAAATGGGGGTCATATACTGTGTGGGCTCCATAAAAAGATGTGACACAGCACCCAAGTTAAGCTAGGTTTTTGTTTTTTTTTTACGAATTTTGATACTCTGAGCTCAAAAGGTTAGCCATCACTGGTCTATACCCTATATGCTAGGTTCCAGCAGTGTTTTACAGCAGTCACCCGCTAATAACCGACGCAAATGGTGACCGCACTGATTGCAGCTTTTTAACCACTTTTAGACTACGACTCCAGGTTTAAAAGATCACATGTTTAAGTCCCCCTACGGGAAACTAATTATTAAAAAGAAAAATGTTTTTAAAATATAAAAGAAAACCAAATATTGAAAAAAAAACAAAACCTTTTTCCCACTATACATATAACAATAATACATTAATCACTGCCATGTGTGAACATTTCCAGACTATTAACATATCAAAACATTAATCTTGGATAGTGAATGCCATAGAGGGACAGCGCCGCAATACCTACACTCGCTGCCACAGTTTGCACTGTACACAATACCAGGAGTCGCAGATCTGCAGAGGGCCCAGGTGTCGGACCTCCACAGATTTAATATTGATGGTTTATCCTAAGGATAGGCTATCAATTGTAGAAATTGGATAACCCATTTTAATGCCTGTATGTGAAATAATCATTAAACAGAATGGATATTACAAGAGAGTGCCCCGGTCAGAGCTGCATGCAGGGCTTTTTTTATCCATCAGAAAAGTAATAAACATAATAGTTTACAAAGCATATGTCTTCTTTTTTTTTATTTTAACATGGGTGGTGAGTGCAGACAGAGGGGGGGAGGGTTCATCTGAACTGTAGTTTAATATCCATTGCTCTCATTTTTTGATAGATGAATGCAATGGACATTAAATAACTGTATTGTGAAGCCACCCTAAGACAGCCACAATAAAAGGGTTTTCATGGTTATGTTACTAGTGCTGATTCTGTAAATGAAAACTTATAAACTTAGTTTCAATCGCTCACCATTTTCAAGATATTGGTTTATTGTAAGTTTTTTACATTCAGAGGCTTTCCTTTTAATCTTTTTCTGCCCCATGAAGAAAATTTGTGCCATAGGTAGCCATCAGTTGGCGTTAATGCTGTAAATCGGGGCCAGTTTTGGTCAGAGCCGGAAAAAAAGTTGCCGACTCCAGCTTCAAAATAAAATGATGATTTTTTTATATTATATCATAAAAATTTATATTGCATAACTAGTTTTATAGTTTGTTGCACATTGACTTTCATAGGAATTGAATCACTGGCTTTTTCTCTGGATTAGATGATCTTCACTGCTTCTGTCTGACCACGGCTGTCAGTCATTTATGATGGAATTGGAGTCAGGCTGTGGAAGAATAGAGGAATAAGTGGTTTTGCCTACCAACTCCATAGCCCTGGTTGACAAACTATCATGCACATTTTGCACATGGTCATATGTGCACTGACAATGCACAAGTTTGATGGTGGTATCTCTGCTGTAATACAAAGGTCTACCACCACGGCCAGGGTCAGGAATACAGTAATCCCACCAGTAATCCTATTCAGTGCTGCCATCAAGCTCTGTACGAGGAAGGGATCCCTCTTGCAATATCAGTCCTCAGGGTCTTATTATTAGGGCATACATATCATAGTATGCCCTAACTGGAGCATAAACTGTAAAGTTTAATGTACTGATATGGGACTAAACATACGAACAATACACACAAACACATTTTTAATACAGCTCATTTTAATAAAATATTTATACCATAAAACAACCCCCATTTATTGGCTATCTTAACGAGTAAAACAACCTATACTTTAAAAGGGTTGTCCCACATTTGACTTTTATCACTTATCCACTGCTATGACTGATCGGTATGGGCCTTACCAATGGTCAGTCATGCCATTAATAAAGGTATCCTCTATCTTTCCTCTGCTGCTATTACCCAGTCATTCATTCCTTTCTGGTCTCACATAGAGGCTTGCTATGTTTCAGGGGTTAATGCGTCTCTGCTCTTGTGTGATCACGTTCTGTTGAGTAGGCATTTGTTCCTTTTGTCACTGCAGAGTACTACATGAGTAGTTGTAATAGCTTTTGCAAGGCGAACAAAGTTTCATAGCACTAGAACAGCTGAGAGAAAGACAAATGACATGAGCTGGTCCAGATATTCTTTTGCTGGTATAGGAAAACACTAACACATTGTTCTGTTAATATACACACGTGGACAAAACTGTAGGTACCTCTCGTTTAATGAAAGAAAAACCCACAATGGTCACAGAAATAACTTGAATCTGACAAAAGTAATTTGCCCAACTACATGTTGAAAAGCCACAAAGCTTCTGGGAGAATGTCCTATGGACAGATGAGACAAAAATCGAAATCAGCTCTATGTTCACAGACGAAAAAATGAAGCATATCTTGAAAAGAACACTGTTCCCACTGTGAAACATGGAGAAGGCTGTTATGTTCTGGGGCTGCTTAGCTGCATCTGGCACAGGGTGTCTTGAATCTGTGCAGGGTACAATGAAATCTCAAGACTATCAAGGGATTCTAGAGAGAAATGTGCTGCCCAATGTCAGAAAGCTCGGTCTCAGTCGCAGGTCATGGGTATTGAAACAGGATAATGACCCAAAACACACAGCTAAAAACACCCAAGAATGGCTAAGAGGAAAACATTGGACTATTCTGAAGTGGCCTTCTATGAGCCCTGATCTAAATCCTATTGAGCATCTTTGGAATGAGCTGAAACATGCCGTCTGGAAAAGGCACCCTTCAAACCCGAGACAACTGGAGCAGTTTGCTCATGAGGAGTGGGCCAAAATACCTGTGCAGAGAGGTGCAGAAGTCTCATTGACAGTTACAGGAATCGTTTGATTGCAGGGATTGCCTCAAAAGGTTGCTTCATGAGTTTTCTTTTTTTTTTTTAAATTCTGTTGAACCATGGTTGAAAAGCAATGTTTGACTTTCATTTGTTCATTTTCATAGAATTTTTATATATTATTACTTTTGTCAGATTCGAGTTATTTCTGTGACCATTGTGGGTTTTTCTTTCATTAAACGAGGGGTACAAACAATTTTGTCCACGTGTGTATATAGATATAGGTTTCATTGTGGCATTTATCAATCTACTGGACCTTAATCTGTTTATAGATGTGTTCACACTTGATTGATGATTTTGCAAGCAGTTAGTGGAAACTAGAAATGGATCCAAAAGAGGAGATAATTGCAGCGAATTTATTATTAGAGAATGATGTTGGCAGCATAGTATGGAGATGGGTCTGCTCTCCTTTTAGCCCAAGTAACACAAAAAAGATGGTGCCATTCAACTAACAGAAGCTATCAAAGAAGCAGAAACAGTAAAGGTTTTTCATAGACATAGCAGGTAGCACTATTCTAGTGTTATTCCTAGAGTATCATATATAATCATGTCCCATACTACATACTTTGGACAGGTGACTGACGGGCTAAAATTACATGAACTGGTTATCGACTGCTCCTTGTTATTGGCTGACAGTAACATCGAGCAGGATAGCCCAGTGTGGCCGGAGCTGCTGCATGTGGATGAACCCTTTAAAAAGCCTTAGTCCACTCAATATTTTCTTTCTATTTGTTCAACTAAGAGTTTATGGACAGATGGCTGATTCTCTCCCTAATGATTATTTTATTCATTTTGAATAGGTACTCCAGGGGACCTGTGAATACTCAATTCCTATGGGGATTCTAGGAGGTGAGCCCAGGAGTTCTGGGCTCGTTTATCAAGCAAGCTGGCTAGTAGCTTTTGATTTTCTGATGCATGCAGGACAGAAAATGCTACTGATTCCTTAGGAGACAGGTACCTAAATGCACAGTAGTGACTTCCATAGTGCCACTATGTTAGACCCTGTGGACTATAAGAGAGGCTGCCCCCAAAGAAAAAGGTACATGACTAGAGTAGCCCAGGCTAATGTCTATTTGGCCATCACAGATCATTGATATTTTGGGCAGTATGGTGGCTCTGTGGTTAGCCATGCAGCCCTGGAGTCCTAGGTTGGAATCCAACCAAGGGTAACATCTGCAAGGAGTTTGAATGTTCTCCCTGTATTTGCGTGGGTTTCATCCGACACTCCAAAGACCTACTGTTAGTGAATTTAGGTTGTGAGCCCTATATGGGACAGTGACTTAGAATGTCTGTAAAATACTTCGGATTATGCTGGCGCTATACAAATAAAAATAAATTATTTCCAAAAGTGTTCTGTAGAGAAGACCTGCTACAGACAGATCACAGACACGACACATTATATGTCTTTGAGTTCCAACCTAGGTATAAGCTCTTAGACTCTTCCCAGACAAGCAGGATGAGCTCCTGTGAGCTCCATGCAGAAGAAGAAGTCCCATCCCATGCATGAGACTGTGATAGCGCTGGGTAGTACTGTCAGTGACCGACTGCTCCACCCTAGGTGTGAGAAGGAGCGCTATCGGAAGTCTTTCCTCCCCACCGCGGTTAGGCTGTACAACCAACACCGACCTAAGCGGAGATCATTACACACAGAGAACTGAAATATCTCTCTGCCTGTTATATCCCCCCCCCCCCTCTGCCACGTCCTATCTGTCTGTCTGCTATTAATGTAATGCCTCTCACCTTGGTACATTCCTGTACATGTTGTATTTGTATCTGCTTATCTTATCTTATCTTTGCTGCTGTAACACACTGAATTTCCCCACTGTGGGACTATTAAAGGACTATTATTATTATTATTATTATTATTATTAACAGTACAACGCCTATCTAATGTATAGACACTAAAAGAATCAAAGCAAAGGGGAGATATGAAAAGTAGGAAAATTAGAAAAAAATTAGGAAAATGAATATCCAATACACAACCACTGATGGTGTAAATAATAATCTCAAGGTCCAATATACAATATGAAAGTGAAAACAAAATATATAATAGGGACTCACATGTGATATCTAAATGCTGTCTAGTAATATTATGCATCCATAGCTACTAATATATTGTGCATGTATTGCTGAGTGGCATACTGACCCAATTATACAGATCAATGTCCCCAGATGATGACCCTCATTGCACACTCCGGCGCATGTTTCGCAATGCTTCCTCAGGTAGTGATGATTCAGTACCGACTAGTGCCTGAAAGCCAAAATGGCATATTTTTTCTGCAGTTTAGTGAGTTATTGATTTAACTTTTCTTCTTATAGCAACTCATGTAGAGGAAGATTATGCCCAGAATAGGGGTTACATGATTACATTATAAAGTATCTTCTTTGTATGCGGAACTCAGAAGTTATTCAAGAAATGTGGGTGCTTGGGTAGGGTCGAAACCGTTGTTCAAGTATAGTTAAGAATTCAAGCACTCCAAGGACGAGTTATCAGATAATATATTTCTTTAATTGTGAATGAAAGACATTTATGGCCTCTCCACGGGATAGTCTATAAATGTCTGATTGGTAGAACCTTCTACCTTCACCTGGCTCTTCCTCATGGCAACCTCTCTGACCATGAAATCCAGACTGTCCTTGAAGGTTGGTTAGGTTTTACAGAAACAGTGTAGATCTCTGAGCTGTTTCTATAACTCCCCTAGAAGTGAATGGCAGTTACGGAAACAACATAGCTCATTTTTCTATGCTGTTTCCGTAACTCCCATTTACTTCTATGCTGTTTGTGTAAGACCCAACCATTGTGAACAGTCTGAATTTTATGGTCAGTGAGGTAGAGCTAACATTTTACAGATAGGTGCAGGTCTCCAACATTTATTTCATATTTTGTGGATTTACCATAAATGTCTTTCATGCAAAAACCTCTTTAAAACATAATAGAAGAGGTACCAGGAAGTCAGGGATTGTGTATCTATTCTTATGTATTCAACATACCCAAACCAGAAGAGAGTTTCAAAACTATTGTGAATCCCAGTTACCTCAGACTTTTTGTCACTATTGGTTCTGAAAGAATACTATTTGATAGTCACTATAGAATTCAAAGATGCCCATATGCACGTTCAGGTGACCCAAGACATAAAACATCAAGGATCAAGCATTTCCATTTTTAGGTCTTCCATTTTAAGATTCCACAGCCACCAGAATCTTTTCCAGACTGGCTGTAATGATGGGATGGACTGCTCAAGTCTAGAGAAGATTGTTATAGCACCATATCTAGAAGACATGGTCATGGAATTTTCATCAGATGTGAGGAAAAGATGAGGCACTAAGAACGCCGGTCCAAAATAAAATTCTTTATTCCTTTAGGTAAACACACGACACGTTTCGGGAAGCAAGCACTTTTTCATGTGTGTACATGGGGTCCTGAGTTCAGTACACTGTAAGCTTTGCCGGCATGCGCCTGGGTGCCAGAGATATCAGTGCCGTTAGTCTTGGCACCGATATCCCTTCACTGTTAGTACAAGGCTTTTGAAGAATACTGTCAGGAGGGCGTTCCTTACCGCCCAATGATGATGCTAGGCTGTAAGGCCCACCCTTCTGACAGTGGAGAGTTATTGATGCCAAAACTAACGGCACCAATATCTCTGGCAACTAGACGCATACCAGCAAAGCTGTCAGCTTTCTAGCGGTATATGATTCTGCTGGTGCTAGAGGACATGAAAGCTCCTTTTTAACTATAGGCTCACAGGCCCCGATGCAAAAACTTAACTTGGGTTTCTCCTCATGACCACCAGCTGCATCCTATCAGTACATTTTAGCAGTGTTTACATTTCCCTTTCCTTCTCTATACTGTATGGATTCAGACCACTGTGAAGATGTTCGCAACATGTTCACAACTTCTCATCATTCCCTTTTCCTAGCAATTTCCCCCAACACAATAATTATGATTTTTGTGTCACAGCCTCCCTCCACAGAATCCCACATTGACTGTATGCTGACAGGTTTATTCTTCTGACAGTGAAATCTGGTGTATCATAAATCTGCTATACCTGTCTCACTCCAGTGCACCAGATTATACATGGACTATCAAGCATCAAAGGAATTCAGAAGGGAGATCAAAGAATTTTAATCAACCATGGCACAGTGGGTGACCTGTGCACTACCTTGTGTTATGGACCTGGTTGTAGCAGCAACCACAGTGACCACTATAGTTATGCTAGTGTTAGGATTCTATATCCAGCTGCTGCACCTTTAACGTTACCATGTCAACCTGAAACGCTTTTGCAGTTTCAAAGGCTTCCTGGCTTGGTCCAGTTAGCAGCTGAGGAGACTTATATAAGACCCCGCCCTCCTGACACAACTAATTAGTTTACTACCCCTGGTTTGGCTTCGTACCTGTTGTCCATTTGCTTTTTACTGACCCCTTGGCTTGTTCTCGGATTTCCCTTGTCTACTGATTCTGCTGTGACGTGCCCGTTTGGATTTGTGACCCCTGGCTTGTTTCCTGGATTTTGTGTTTGCCTTCTGATATGGTCTCTTGCGTCCTCTCCTGATACTGACCTGTGCTTGTACGACTTCTCTTTGTGGCAAAAATATTCTGGATAGGATAACACACAGCTATCTGAAACCGATAGATCTGTAACCTGGTTGAATAGGAAGATCGAATGAACATTTAGGTCTGTGGTGACTGCTGCTCATGTGATTTCATAATCCCGGACAAAATATTTTAAAGCGTTACCATGGGAATGACTACCACCACCTGATTTTGTGAACTGTAAAACGCTAGCGACGGTCTACCTTATTGCTTGTTTTTGCCCACATAATTTTGTGGGAAAGACAATTAGGCAGTTTTGCCGTTGAATCCATGACCATATCTGTGACATTCAGCATGCATGTGATTCGCCTGTTGCTAGGCATTTTACTCAATATAACAGAGGATAAATTAGGGGTTTAAGTTTCCAGGCGATTGAGTTGGAAAGGCTATCTAGAAGGGCGGTGAGTGGTATAATCACAATTTGAGGAAAGAATTCTAAAGGATTTATAGACTTTGCATGGTCTACCCAGAAGGTCTCAACAAACAGCTGGATTTTATTTTATATAGTTGATTGTTGAGGGACAATGGTGATTTTTTTTTTTTTTTTGTCTTTTGAAATTATCGGAGATCATCCTTCATAACCAACTTTTTGTTAGATTTGGCTCTTTGAAGTAGCATCACCGGATTGACATAGGCAATTCTGCCCCATCATTGAAGAGAAGGGGCTTTAGCTATTTAACCACTGCTATCAAATGCGGGCAGGCTTGATGTACTACAGGTTATCATTATACTTACCTATCGACCCCTGATATAAATAAAAAATGTGTAAGGTCTATTATCATGGTAGGTTATGTACAGTGCCACATTATGTATTTGTTTTAAAAATTTATGTACAACTTTGGATGTTTTATTGAAGTTCTAACAAGTTAGGTTTTGCTCATTATCTAATCCCTGGGCAACACACAGTAAATTTGTTAAATTATACATTTGGTAACAAATGTTTGCTGACATGCTGCATTGTTTAAATTATTCCTACTTGCTGTATTTTAGACTTCTGCTGTAAAGTGGTCTATGCCTTATTCCCATATACTACAATTCCCATTTAGATTTATGGTGAAAACATATTCTCTGTTGTCATACTACATGAGATGCATTTATTTCCCTCATGTTTATGTTGTTTGCTTGTACTAGTTGTGATGCTGTATGTAATGGTTAATGTAAAAGATTATATGTTTATTTATTTTGTACAGTGAATTTAATGTTTCTTTATACCCTTCTCTGGATTTCTCCTTGATAACAAGTTCTAGCCAGTATTAAAAAGAGATCACACTTTGGTCCTAGCTGAAATTTGGAGACGGCTTCATCAAAATTCATATGATTTCACTCACTACTTCTCACTTAACAAATCTTATGACAGTTTTGATTTTCCCCACTCAAATCCTCCATGCTACACCAAAGTGACTATAGATACATTGATTCATTCCATCCACTCCCCAATCCAGATGATCTTTCATTTGCCTATTCCACACCCTAAAAAATGTCAGTGGAGACTAAACAAAATTCTTCTTAACATTTCATATGTAATTGAGAAAAATTATGTACATGCTGTCACGGTTGAGCATAATTGAAGGACGGGATTGCATGGGGCGTCATACCTAGAACTGTTTGCTTGTAGCCTTTTTAATTTCTTTTTCATTTTTGCATAGCATTTTTACACCGTGCCAAGTAAAACTATTATTAAATTATTTTAGGTAAGCGCTGGAAGAACAACTGAGACTGAATGCAAAAAGAATGGCAGAAGCTGTGGCTAAAGTAGCAAGAAGGGTCAATGATGTGGCGCATCATGGAGCACACCATCTAGGTAAGTTGAGTATTTTTTGTTCTAGTATTTAATATGGGTTATATTCATACATCGTTAACTGACACAGTTAATTTGTTTTTAATGTGTGTTACGAAAAATGCTATGAGTTCACATGCTGTTTTGTGGTTCTGGTTGAAAATGGTGCAGATGTGTGCCTCATTGTATATAGAGGACATTTATGTTACTAAAAGCTGGCATTTTGCTTAAAATAACCATTTGTGGAGAAAACGCATCTGAGTGGGGTCCCAAACCAGGTTACTGATTTTACCATTATACAATGATTATATAGCGATAGATACTGGTTTTGTAGCCTATTTAGTTGACTATAGTACAGTCAAAATTTAGTGACTCATAGATGACATCTCTGGTTGCGGTCGTTCACATTTCCCATCTTTCTGTCTCTGGGCTTCCATGATGACGGTTTCCTGACGCAACTCACTTCTGTGAATTTTGCAGCACCCTTTCTACTGTTTCCTCACCTACACAAACTTTCCATCCTGCTGCTGATACTGTGCCTGTTGCTGCTAATTTGCCCCGTTTCCTGTATCTGCTGTGTGGCACTTTGCCCCCAAATACTTGCAATACAGAAATAATATTGTCATAACTATATAGTACCACACAGAGAGCACCCATGAAAACAGGTGCCAGATGGGAACCCCCAAATAATGGTGCAATGTATTTATTATACCTTGAGTTCCCCTTTAAATTAATAATGACTCTTTTAAAGGGAGTCTACCACCTTCCTAAAGTATATTCAACTGTCACCACCATGCTACAGAGCACATTATACTGATAACATACCTTTGTTATATATGTCACTTTTGTAGTTTTGGAGAAAAACAACTTTGAATTCTTATACAAATGAGGCAGTTGATGCACTGCGGGCGTGCCTTCAGCTCTGGGAGCACTGCTGTTGGTGCTCAAGTAGAATGGGTTACGTTATAGTAGTGGAAGGATCAACTTACTGCATAGGGTGCTACAGGCAGGAGATGGTAGGGATCTGAATGGCAAGAGAAGTGCTCCAGGGAGCTGAATGCCGATCCAGTGCATCAGCTGGCTCATTTGCATAAGATTTCAAAGTGTTTTTTTTTTTTTGTTTGTTTTTTCTCAAATCTACAAAAGTGACATGTATAACAAAAGTAGGTTGTTTACCACTGTAATGTGCTCTGTAATGTGGTGGTAATAATGGAATATGCTTGGTGGGTAATAATGGCCAATGAGTGCCCATTAATTGGCCCTTTTATATTAACAATTTCCCTTTTTAACTGTATTTATTAACTTTTTTCAATATAAATAGAAATGAGCGAATCAAAGCTGACGAAGTGGAATTCAATCCGAATTTCAGGACATTCATTCGTCTATGAACAATTGCTCAGGGAATACAACCTATAGCTAGAAAAAAATAACTAAGATAATAAACAATTGAGTAGGAGGGGGGGACATGGGGTTCATCGACAATAAAAAAAAAGAACAGTAACAACAGCAAATTGCTCTCATAATCATAAAATAAATCATGCAGGGTAAAGATATAATTAAGGGTCACATATTTCCTATTCCCTTTTAAGCCACTCTTGACTTTGGCTCAAAAAACTGCAGCAAAATCTGCAGCAAAACAGCTTTTCTGCAATGTGGTGCCTTGGCTTAAAAGGGGGAGAATGTTTTGGTTTTTTTTTTTGTTTTGTTTGTTTGTTAAATCCAAGTTTGCAGAATTGCCTTCACTCCTGCCTCTGCAATATATTGTAAAAGTTTACATACCCCTCTGTTACAGTGGTATTTCTCATGGTCCACATGGCCAATGATAGCCCACAAAGGGGTCAATAGGTATGAAATTTGTGACATAAGTTGAGGTGAACACCCAAATATGAGCCCAAAACCGCTAAATAATAGGACAGGACTAGAGGCTTGGTATTTAAATCCAGCTCCGATCAAGTAAAATCCCATTTTGTGTTCTTCGTTGGCAGTAGATATATATGACTTGTGTCACACCTTCAACTCATCTCAAGTAATCATGGTGGAGGTAAAAACTTATTCACCCCAAGGGCCTTGAGATGGTTAAGCAATCTCATTATATGAGGATTACAATTATTTGGGGTCAACTACTGGTTGTGAGGGATTCTTCGCCCCGGGCCATAGCAGCTATAGCCATACGGATGTTCTTTATGCAACTACATTCCAGTGTGAACCTGCCTGTGGTTCACATAAAAGTTGCAGCAGGATGGATTGTAACTAATTTGCCAATTTTTTTGGCAGGAGCTTATAATCATGATTGAGCAATGATATCGCCCCATAGGACTGAACTATCAAAGGTTCCCTATCTGCTTTGGTAATGGGAAAGCACGCAATTCGGCAAATCAGTCAACCCGGCCCATGTCCTGGAATATCACATTGCAAAGCTGATCTCCAGGAATAGGATTTTATAATATTCAGAAGAGTAGCTGTCTGAGCCAGGAGATTTGCCATTGTATACTGCATCAATTACTTGCTGAACTTACTCTTCTCAAATTGCAGAGTACAAAAAGGCCCTCTGTTGCTCAGAGAGGGTGGTAAATGCACCAACTCCAAGAAGGAATCAATAACCTGGGAGTTGGAAGGCTCACTCCTATATATAGCAATGTCCCTTTTTATGTAGCAGTACCCTTTGAGTGCTCCTTAAATTAAGATTTCCCCCTGGGTGCCCCTTAAAGTCTAAAACCCATGAGAGCCTCTCTTAAATTAATAATGCCCACTAAGTGCCATCTTAGATTAATAATGCCCCTTGAGTACCCCTTACATAATGCCCTCTAACTCCCCCTTGAACTAACAAATCCTTTGAGTGCCCCATTGAATTAATAATGCCCCTCATTGGCCACCAAGATTAATAATTATCCTGGTCTGTGCCAGAAACGTTATAAAAAATTATGCTTGCCTAACCCCGATACTCCAGCAAGTGCAGCCACAGCTACTTCTTTCTTGCAATTACTGCAAGGTAAGACCATAAAATGGACATTAATGTCCCAGCACAGGTAGCGTGATGTAGTGATATCATTGCGCTGTCTGCAGCTTGCAGCCTACAAGACGGAAAAACAAGGTAGGACACCATGTATAGCTCCACCATGCATTTCAGCTGTGTCCTACAGATACCAATTCAGTTGAAAGTGGCACTTCTGTCACTGAGGACCCTGGGGTGGGACACCATAGCTACACCTTTGTTCTGTTCCTGTAAATATATGTATAAATTGAGAGCTGGGTGTTACCATTCCTCTTGTCAGTAGGAAGTGTCTCTACACGCTCTGACTCTATCCAGTCAATTACGACATTGTCACGCTGTGTTGAAAACAAGGGGAATGGTAACATCCAAGTTGTCAGTTTATACATACAGTACCAGGAGAAAAAAAAAATAACTGCATATTACATTATTTTAAGGAAATGTGCTCCAGTATTTTTATTTTATGAGCAATACAAGTCTTCTCTGCGGCCCGCCAAGAATGATGACAGGTTCTCTTTAAGCAGCCAACAATGTGTCGGCCATCTAATTACAATCTCAGCTCTCTTACATTGTAAAAAGGTTTTCTAAACAGTGAGATGTGTCATCCTGTCATAGTTAGAAACCCAGATATACGCTTATTATTTTCTAAATAAGTATGCTTTGCATTTGACGCTTACAAGTACATTTGATTTGGCATGTTCCAGACTCTATAAAACATTTATGAGAGAGTTTGGCTTGTGACTGCTTTGCTTTCCTATTTTTCACTGCCAAACTGTTGACCACCAGGGGCACCAAGTTGTTTTCTTAAAGGGGTTCCCATGAATATAACCATATGTATATTTGTAGACAAAAGTTAAACATTTTGCAAATCTAAATTAAAGCAACCTGCAGCAGTCCCATAGAGTAGAATGGAGCAGAAACTTGCATGTGCGTCCAGTTGTTCCATCATATACACACATGGAATCCCTAATTTTGTGCTCAGTGGTGGTCCTAGTGGTTGGACCCCACAGATCAGACAATAGGGGATAACCTGTAATTACAGGAGTGCGCTTTTATCTTTAACAAGTCTGACCCTAAAAACACTTTCTTGTGTAATACTAACAATTGCCATTTTGTATATTGACCACTAGAGGTCATTAGTGGAAACAAAAATACTTTCTCATACTATGTAACTGTTATAAAATGACTGCCAGTTGTTATAAGGCCACTACATACATTTTAGCATCAACTCTACTCTTTTACTTCTAAAATGTACGCTCTTAAACTATTACATTTAGTGACCATGCTCTGTGACTTTGCATGATCAACTGCTTTTTGGTTTACTCTATAAGATCCCATTTTGTTGAATATTTGTTTTTTCCTCAATCACACCTTTCTCTGTAGACTGTCCACACCAGTGCACAAGAAAACCCCTCAGGGTTGGCAGGTAATGAAATACTGACTAGTCTAACACCGAAAACCACGCCATGTTAGAAATCACCGACTATTACCGACTATTTTCCTGTTAGCATTTCTATGATTCCTAGTGTTGTAACCATCTTGTCAGACTATGCTTGACATGAATATCCATGTACTGACCCCAGCCTGACCTTGGGACCCTACCCTGATCCTTATTTCCTTGACGTGTTAATGATGAAGAACGGAGGATAGCATAGACTCCTCACCTCTGCCAACGCCACAGCGATCTCCTGGAGCTATTAACTACCTCGCTGCTAGTCCTTAGTCTGACCCTGTCTTGCTTGTCACTTGTGCAATCCTGTTTCTGTGTCTGAAAAACTTGCGTGCTCGCCAGGAACCAGGAAATGTTTGTGTCTAGCACCTATTGGAGCATAATAGTTGTATACGTTATTTTGCTTGTCATATATGGTTTGTATGTTATTGCTAATAAGGTCCCTTTTCAGACAGTTATTAATTGCATATTTTAGCAAGGTTGCCGAGGTTTCTTTAGCTGTAAATGATGTGTTCTCTGGCAGAAGGAATGTAGGACATACCAGGCCTGATTGTAGTTATTACTAATACATTCGGGTCTAATAGTTAGTCCTCTTTGCTGCCATGATCTATTAAATGGGTTATACTCTTTCTTCTTATTGTTCAGCAAGTGACAGCGCTTTCCAGTTAACCACATACATTAGATGTAATAATAATCAATACTTAGACCAAGAAATGCTTTGTAAGTTAAAGGTTTATTCATGTAGGAAATCATTTAACATCAATATCTGTCGGCAATTTGATGAAATTTATTTTTTTATGCATTATTGTTAGAGTAGATTCTACGTAACGTTGAGACCATAGAAACTCATGCAGCTATATGCAAGGAAAGGATAAAAATTAGAACATATTAATGCTTCTTGACAATTTTCAGTGTTCTGTAACGTGGGATGTTTTTCATGTAAGTGTTAGCTGATGAGTGAAGAAGTCACAAACATGCTGGCTAAAATACAATTTTCAGACCCATCCCATCTGATCAGACCTTTTATATAATGGGTCAAGCAGTTACAGGACGTTGAGGTGGGGGAGAAATTCTTCAGAGGTTTGAAGATGTTAAGACTGTGGTAACTGAGATCTGATGGGATACCCACTTTTATATCATGCATGTATCGAGTGATGTATATGCATTTAATTTACCACTGAAACATTCTAAGCCACTGCCGTAAATATCAAACCCACAAGATTGACCCTTATCATCAATTCTGGAGTTGTGAATGTGTTGGGTCTTGCTGGATACAAATTCACCAAATAAACAAACTATGGACGTTATCGCTGCAACTTCACCCCCTTACCTTTTCTGTTCCATTATTGGTATGCTGAGGAGACTAGGGATGCTGGTCGGAGGACAAGTTTGCTTTCATTTTTTTTTGCCACAGTTTTGCTTCATTCTCTGTTTTGTAGCCAAATGTCTTTTGCAATGGCTACAACCAACTGTCCCTAGTACACAAATTGTCATAGATCAGTTGTAACATTGCTTAAAGGGAGTCTGTCACCAGGGTAAATCAACGTTGTTAGATAGGTCAGGCTCACCAGAATGGAACTCCCTTTTCCCCATGAAAATGTGTGCCTCTATTGCAGAGATATTAATTTCACAATATGCTAATGAGCAGTTTGGAGCACTGAGGGTGTGCTCCTGCTATACCCTACACTGCTGTAATACACTGAGACGAATGTGAGAACAAAGGGCTAGGTGAGATTTCAGCATAGCCCCCTGGCCTGGTCACTCAAAGGAAGGAAGGGGGGAAAGGAAGGGTGTATTAGCACAGTGTGGCGCATACCAGTTTGCAACATTGGATCCCTCAGTGCTCCATACTTCTCATTTGCATATTTTGAAATAAATTAATATATTCACAAGGAAGGCACAAATTTGTATGGGGAAAAAGTTGTAACATTCATGTGAGACTGATATCTGTGTTGCTGGTTTAATATGCTTCATCCTGGTTGTCAGACTCTCTTTTAAATTTAGAATGGATTGAGACTGCGCATAGGAATGTATTAAATAGGTGTTTATTTTACAGTATCTTTAATGAAGTCACTAATGAGATTGTTGATCCCTATGACACTCACTGTGTGAAATTTCTCAAGACTGGCATTTCCTAAATCAGTGTTACTCCCGTATGTGGCAGAGTGAAGATGCGCCTAATTTAATAAGAGGCGCATCATTCACCTTCCATGTGATAGCTATTAGTTGGTGCAAATTTGTGCTATAATTTACAACAGTATCTATAGGGAGGCCATTCTTCTTCCTATTAAGCCTCTTTCTGACATGCCCACATTTTAGAACCGTCAAAAAGTTCCAGTTTTTTAGGCAAAATTGGGCATTTGCCCACGAGTGGGATCTTCTGGTAGCTTTGAAAAGTAGCTTCAGTTGTTTAGAAACAACCTCGAAAATAGCAGGGAAATGTAATTATCCTATTTTTTGGGCTACAAGATACTTTTTTGTTTTTTAAGGAAGAAAAACCCTTGCTAAAAAGTTTGTGTTCTAGAGTCCAAAGACAGGAGGATCCAACAGTGCCAGACCCCTCTGACCACTTCCTTAATGATTAGATAAAGCGCATATCCCTCTCCCATACTGCTATTTCAGATCAGGGCAGGAGAGAGGAAGCTGCCATCTCCATAGTGCAACTGTAAGATTGCGGTCCAAATGTGGACTGTGGCCACCTGTTGCCTGGACCTCTGTCTCCTGGCCCTTCATAATGACAATGGATGGGAGAAATAATCATCTCCTCATCATTGTTCCCTTAGCCTTAATACATTGCAATAGCAGCGTTGGGGGATCTGCTATTGTGTCCAACACAGAGCATAATAATGCTCAGTAAAAGCAAAATACAATGCTCTGTTATTGCCCGCCAATACAGTATAATGCTCCATTATACAGTGTAGAGGCACCAATAGGACATTCTTCCATGTGGATAACACTAATGGGGCTTTTTGTGTATATGTGTCTTGTGCACAGGAGGAGCAGAATGTTAGTTAATAACCCACCTTCTTCACTAGCCTACCAGTTAGTGGCATTGACTCCTGTACTCCATTAGTCCACCAGGGAAGGTTAATTTAAAAAGGACCTTTCACGTCCTCATGTATATGCGGTTTTACACTGCCGGCTTTTTCCATTATATGCCCCGGGGCTGGAGATATCGGGGGTCTAAATTTCACCGTTCACTGTCAGAAGTGCGTTCCTGACAGTCTAGCTGCGCTGTAAGGAACGCCCTCCCTGACTGTGCTTGTCCATAGCATTGTACTGGGGGGGCGTTCCTCACAGCTCAGCGACATCACTGGGCGGTAAGGAACGCCCCCTCTCTCTATACTCGTCCATAGCTGAGTACTGTCAGAGCTCGTTATAGTCACAGCATAGTAATCAGACCATGACTGATTTTTATCCACTTTCAGTTAGCAGAATGAATGAAACTGAACAACCCCTTTAATATGAAATGTCTTTTCCTAATGTGCATTTCCTAAATCTGCAAGGGTATCACTTTTTTTTTTTTTTTTTTTTTGTTGTTTTACAATAGTTATGCAAACACTGATTTCATATATTGGCATACTATGCTTACTTATTTAGTGTTATGTGACATATCTCCTTTTACTCTGATTTCTTATACTTGAGAATCTCTAGACATTCCGTATTTGCTTCCTTATGTAGAATTTTGTTAAACTGATCAAACTCAGCATGTGTTTCCTGTCATCTAGCTAAACTTTTATTTTCATCTAAACTAAATTGATATCTTAAATGGTTTAACAGATGAGACCTCTGTAAGTCTAACACTCATGTCCTAGGACAGTGATGGCGAAACTTTTAGTGACCAAGTGCCCAAGCTGCAACCCAAAACCCACTAATTTATCGCAAAGTGCCAACACAGCAATTTAACCTTAAATTAACCAGGATCTGTTTTATAGTGACCGTGCAATGTTATTACAGCCTGTAATAATATCACATGTCTGCTGTAAAACAGATGGTGTGTGATATAAATAGTGAAGGGCCCCCACACAGTACAATGCGCTCCACAGTGGCCCCCACACAGTACAATTCGCTCTGAAGTGGCCCCCAAACAGTATTATATGCTCCAGAATGGCCCCCACTCAGTATTATATACCCACAGTGGCCCCTGCACAGTATTACACGCGCCACAGTGGCCCCCGCACAGTATTACATGCGCTGGATTCCCCGTTAGTGAGCGATCATGGCGATGGCGCGCGTGCCAACTGAGAGGGCTCACGCGTGCCATAGGTTCGCAATCACGGTCCTAGGATGTTTCGTCCACTTTCTGTGCCACCCTGAGATTGTGTACATATTTGTAATTTCTTTAGAGAGTCCCATTTCCAGAATTCTGGAGTGCAGGTGTTAAGTGATCAGTTTAGAGATTGTACTTACATTGTTTTAGGTACTTTGTTGTCATGAATGAACATTGATAACTTTACTGTCCAGTAGGTGGCAGTCTGTCTTTTCTAAACACACATTTTTACTTGCATTACTAGCATAGAATACCTGATTTGATATCTTTTTTTTTTTCTTTCTTATTAATAATTTACGTAGATGACGACAATAAGCACAAAGCTATAACTTTCTGTGCCTGAATGCCTATATATATATATATATATATATATATATATATATATATATATATAAGAATATTAACATTACAGTGTTGTATAATTTGTACTTAACTTTACACCTTGTTATGCTTGTTTAAGGCTGACTAAACTATATATTTCACCCCGTTATAGAGCGACTGCATTTCTCAACTCCAGCAAGTTTTCAGCATATATTGCTGTGTATAAATTTGTGCCCCCTGTACTGCATTTGGCTTTGAACTACTCCCTATTTTAATCACAACTTTTCACTTAAAGCTGCGAACTGTAAGACCTCCTACACTTTTTATTGCTCTGATCAACTATCTTTGCAACCTCTAGCTTTCCCAATTGATTTTTACAATGCTCAGTGTGAACCACAAATTAAAAGTGACCCTTAGAAAGCAGGCAGTATATTTAATGTGCACATTTTCTCTCTTTCTTTTTCTAAAAATCTTTAAATTGAATTTTTCTTTGCACCGTCTTCTTGATATTGACTGCTGCTTAGTTTACTGGTAACCAGTAAAGGTGAATCCTTTACTATTTTCAATGTCCTCAGTATTTAAAGAAGTTTTAAGATTTAGATATTGATTACCTATCCTTAGGATAGGTTATTAAAGCAAGATTGGTGAGGCTCTGACACCCAGAACCCCACCAATCACCTCGTATCCAAAAGTGCTGCCTGCCAGAACTATCACAGTGTACAGAACCAGTATCGGACAGCTATGTACCCTGTGTAGTCACAGTTCCTGGTTACTGCAGCTCAGCTCACATTCAGGTGAATGGTGTCGGATCACCACCAATCTGATATTGTAGTCCTAATAATGACTCTAAGGTCAGAAATATACATAGGCCTATTAGGTTCTGCTAGAGGCAGGACCTAATAGACTGCCTAACAGTGCTATAATGAGAGGAATAATACTTTACAGTAAAGAAATATAGCAATACATTTTAGAAGTGATCAGTGGATTGTGTGTCCGTAGTTTTTAGGAAAAATCCAAGTAACAGTAAACAAAAACTTTATATTATGGTGAAACTAACCCTGTGCAATAATATAAAACTATAGACTTGTCCTACATGGGGATTGTCCCAAAATGTAAGACTGTTTCATGTCCACATAAATGAATTTCAATCCACAGTAAATGTAGTAGTCTCCTGGTGCTGATGGTCAAGGCTGCTTCCTGTCATGTACAGCATGCTAATTCCAAGTGCCATGGCTCAGCTGTTTGGGGTGTTGAGTGGTGGACACCCACCAATTCGATATTGATGACCTATCCCAAGGATAGGCCATCAATGTCTAAATTTCAGTAAACCCCTTTTAACCTTTCCCGTTATAAGAAACACATGCCTGCTTGATATGTAATTTATTACTACTGTTTTATATACATTTGCAGTGTATCATTTTTTTCTTTTGTTACAATTTATGCAATAAAAATGATATTTTCTTCAGGCTTTTGTGTCTTACATTCCACGGTCTTTTCTACTATTCATTCACAGGATGAATTATATGGTGCATTGTATGGTATTATGCCAATGGAAGAATACATGATGATTATGGTTGTGTGTAGATTCAGTTATATGGTGCAGGTCTGACAACTGAAAACCCTTAATTTCAGAAATAATTCATAATAAGCACGTAATGATACGGTTTTATTTGTAGTTTTACGTTTTATATCAAATTGTCTTGCACTTTGGTACACAATCTTTTTTGGTTTGTTGATTGGTATGTTGGTTTGTAGAAGTGCAGTAGCACGAAACGGCCCGTTGCTTGTGAGTCCACAGCTAAAACCTGCCTGCAACCTATTCAAATAAAGAGGTTTTTTATCCGGATGTGACTGCCGCTGTCCTGCTTTTTCCTACTATATTTTGCACATCGTTTCTACAGCGTGCCCCCGTGTATCCTCTGCTGCACCAGTGATTCAGCTAAGTAACAAAGCCATATCATTCAATTCATATGTACTGGTAGTGCCTGCTGTGCTTTTGTTTTTTTGTATTTGCCAATCCATGGTACATAGTTGTGTCACAACGCCACATACCTCATAGGCCCATTTATAGGCCTCAGCGGTCCCTGATGTCATTCAGCAGGCCTGAAGAGGACCAGGAGTAGCACTGGGGCCCAAGGAAGGTGAGTAATGCTGCTTTTTTATGTTTGTTCACCTCCCATGAGCTTCTCCTAATTATGCCCAGTTTGGAAGTGTTTGGACCGAACAAAACCGCCGGGCAAAACTAACCCGACAAATCTATGTAGTGGGGGTGTAGGGAACTGGTGCTCTGGCCCCGTTCACTTGAATAGCAGGAGGCTTTCTGTGTATACTGTGTATACAGCATTCAGCAGCCGGATCAGCCGATTGGTGTGGGTTTCAGGAGTCTGACCTTTTCTGATCAGATACTGAATACTGAATTTGTGGAGGGGACTTTAGTATGCGTTACCCTTGGGTCTTGGACAAGCTCCTTGAAACAGCACGATCTCCAACCTTGCGTATTACATCTGGCACCCAAGCAATTTTGCAGGCACAACTTCTATGCCTGGTCCATCACTGGTCTATAATAATAGTAACATACCTTCCTTTCATGCTGTACTATTATGTGGCAGTACAGAAAGGGCTTAAAGTGGTGGAGAGGAAAGACTTATTTCACAGTATACAACCATTAATCTCTAAACTTGTAGCTCAATCAGAAGTCATATCAAATGAAAAAGCATGAATATATACACACGTGGACAAAATTGTTGGTACCCCTCATTTAATGAAAGAAAAACCCACAATGGTCACAGAAATAACTTGAATCTGACAAAAGTAATAATATATAACTACATGTTGACAAGCCACAAAGCTTCTGGGAGAATGACCTCTGGACAGATGAGACAAAAATTGAAATTTTTGGCAAGGCACATCAGCTCTATGTTCACAGATGGAAAAATGAAGCATATCTTGAAAAGAACACTGTCCCTACTGTGAAATATGGAGGAGGACCTGTTATCTTCTGGGGCTGCCTTGCTGCATCTGGCACAGGGTGTCTTGAATCTGTGCAGGGTACAATGAAATCTCAAGACTATCAAGGGATTCTAGAGCGAAATGTGCTGCCCAGTGTCAGAAAGCTCGGTCTCAGTTGCAGGTCATGGATCTTGCAACAGGATAATGACCTAAAACACACAGCTAAAAACACCCAAGAATGGCTAAGAGGAAAATATTGGACTATTCTGAAGTGGCCTTCTATGAGCCCTGACCTAAATGCTATTGAGCATCTTTGGAAGGAGCTGAAACATGGCATCTGGAAAAGGCACCCTTCAAACCCGAGACAACTGGAGCAGTTTTCTCATGAGGAGTGGCCAAAATACCTGTTGAGAGGTGCAGAAGTCTCATTGACCGTTACAGGAATCGTTTGATTGCAGTGATTGCCCCAAAAGGTTGTACAACAAAATATTAAATTAAAGGTACCATCATTTCTGTCCAGGCCTGTTTCATGAGTTTTCTTTTTTAAAAAATTCTGTTGAAGCATGGTTGAAAAGCAATGTCTGACTTTCATTTGTTCATTTTCATAGAAGTTTTATATATTATTACTTTTGTCAGATTCAAGTTATTTCTGTGACCAGTGTGGGTTTTCTTTCATTAAACAAGGAGTACCAACAATTTGGTCCACGTGTACAGTCATGGCCAAAAGTTTTGAGAATGATACAAATATTAATTTTTACAAAGTCTACTGCTTCAGTTTTTCTAATGGCAATTTGCATATACTCCAGAATGTTATAAAGAGTGATCAGCTTAACAGCAATTACTTGCAAAGTCAATATTTGCCTAGAAAATGAACTTTATCCCCCAAAACACATTTCAACATCATTGCAGCCCTGCCTTAAAAGGACCACCTAACATCGTTTCAGTGATTGCTCCATTAACACAGGTGTGGGTGTTGATGAGGACAGGGCTGGAGATCAATCTGTCATGATTTAGTAAGAATGACACCACTGGGCACTTTAAAAGGAGGCTGGTGCTTGCCATCATTGTTTCTCTTCTGTTAACCATGGTTATCTCTAAAGAAACACGTGCAGTCATCATTGCACTGCACAAAAATGGCCTAACTGGGAAGAGTATTGCAGCTAGAAAGATTGCACCTCAGTCAACAATCTATCGCATCATCAAGAACTTCAAGGAGAGAGGTTCCATTGGTGCCAAAAAGGCTCCAGGGCGCCCAAGAAAGACCAGCAAGCGGCAGGACCGTCTCTTAAAAGTGTTTCAGCTGCGGGATCGGGCTACCAGCAGTGCAGAGCTTGCTGAGGAATGGCAGCAGGCAGGTGTGAGTGCATCTGCACGCACTGTGAGGCGGAGACTCTTGGAGCAAGGCCTGGTCTCAAGGAGGGCAGCAAAGAAGCCACTTCTCTCCAGAAAAAACATCAGGGACAGACTGATATTCTGCAAAAGGTACAGGGAGTGGACTGCTGAGGACTGGGGTAAAGTCATTTTCTCTGATGAATCCCCTTTTCGATTGTTTGGAACATCTGGAAAACAGCTTATTCGGAGAAGAAGAGGTGAGCGCTACCACCAGTCTTGTCTCATGCCAACTGTAAAGCATCCTGAAACCATTCATGTGTGGGGTTGCTTCTCAGCCAAGGGAATCGGCTCTCTCACAGTCTTGCCTAAAAACACAGCCATGAATAAAGAATGGTACCAGAATGTCCTCCAAGAGCAACTTCTCCCAACCGTCCAAGAGCAGTTTGGCGCTCAACAATGCCTTTTCCAGCATGATGGAGCACCTTGCCATAAAGCAAAGGTGATAACTAAATGGCTCAGGGAACATAACATAGAGATTTTGGGTCCATGGCCTGGAAATTCCCCAGATCTTAATCCCATTGAGAACTTGTGGTCAATCATCAAGAGACGGGTGGACAAACAAAAACCAACAAATTCAGACAAAATTAAAGCATTGATTCTGAAAGAATGGACTGCTATCAGTCAGGATTTGGTCCAGAAGTTGATTGAGAGCATGCCAGGGAGAATTGCAGAGGTCCTGAAGAAGAAGGGTCAACACTGCAAATATTGACTTGCTGCATTAACTCATTCTAACTGTCAATATAAGCTTCTGTTACTCATAATATGAATGCAATTATATTTCTGTATGTGATAAAAACATCTGACAAACACACATAAAAACCAGAGGGCAGCAGATCATGTGAAAATATAATATTTGTGTCATTCTCAAAACTTTTGGCCATGACTGTATATAAAAATGTTTTTTACCCCTACCCCAGTTTTGGAGTGGCAGGTCGGACAGCTCACCTCTTTATTCATTTCAGTGGTACCGCCGGAGATTGTTGTAATACAGCACTGAACTATCTCTAGCTGTTCTATTAAAATGAATGGAGCGGCATGCATGCATGCATTGTTGCTCCATTTTAAACTGGATTGCAAAGCATCCCATGACCCACCAATTGAACCCCCACCAGTTACCAAGTTACCCTCCATCCCCTGAATAGGGAGTAGTTTGCTATGATCGGCGTACCTCTTTAAGTTTATATGGATTACCATAGTAATAAACCTAAGAAATCACATCGCCTGTTGAGGCAGGAATATGCATTTGACAGCGACTCATTAGAGCACACTGCTAGCAAGCCAGATAGTAAATAGATAAACACTGTTTTTACATTTTAAGAATTCAATACAGTTTACATTTTAACATCTATTTAGACCATTCAAAACATACCAGATAATGAGACTTTCTCAAGCATATGTCATACGAAATAAAGTTTATACAGTTATGGACAAAAGTTTGACAGGTGTGGAAAAAATGCTACAAAGTAAGAATACTTTGAAAATAGAAGTGTTTTGTCAATTTACAAAATGCCAATTATATGAACAAAGGAGAAATCTAAATCAAATCATTCTTTGGTGTGACACTTTGCCTTCCATCTGTTAGGATTCAGATGCAAGGCCACAATAACAAGGTAGAAAAGTACAAATCTTCAGAAAAGCAGCAGCAGAATTGGGCTGACAACTACGAGCAGTAGTAAAAGCTACCTAAACGTAATACACCTCTGCGAGCCAAGACTGGCCTCAGAATCCTTCACCAGAGCTTCTCACAAGAAGAGATGGACTTTCGCTGAATCTGAAGACCAGAATTGTTACCAAAACAGATGAGTGTAATACAAATAAACGACTGCAGCAAAACACCAAATCCACACACTCACAGGGACAGAAATCACAGAATGGTCATCAAATCACGGGTCAGCAGCAGAAGAGAGCAATGAGAAACCAAATCATGAGACGAAGTCAGGTCTGGAAAACAAGCCAGTAGTCAAATCCAATTATACCTATATGGAAACCGCCAGCATTTTCGTAGGTATAATTGACCTGCTGCGATTTCCAAAAACATGACTGTTTTGGACATCGCAGCATTTCCACTGCGGGTATTTTTCTGCAACTTTACAGGGACTGTCAAACCACGGAGTTTATGCCACGTGGGGCTTCAGCCTTACTCTCCTTTTCCCAGGCTTCCATTTCCATGTCATTAGGTCTGGCCTTCAGGTCCCTGGGCTGTTTGTATCAGGTGACCGCTGTAGGCAATCACAGGCCTCATCGGTGACCTATTCACAAATGGCATGTGACTGCTGTGACTTGCAATTTGTGAAGAAGTTACTGCTGAGGCCTGTGATTGGCTGCAGAGGTGAACTGGCACAAATAGTTTATGGACCTGTAAATGGAAGAACAGATCTACTGAGCGAGAAAAGGTGAGTAAAGTTGTTGTTTGGTTTGTTTTTTTGTTTTTTTTTTGTTCATGGGCCCTTCTTCAAACCTATTAAACATTTTAAACAAAAAAAGTCAGACGACTCTTCTTTTTAAAAGCATTTGTACTTTGCAGCATTTTCGCCACATCTTCCTAAAACTTTTGAACAACACATTAAATGTATAATATATACTTTTTTTGGTAGTCAAATATATCAGTTTTAATAATACCAATTAGTTCTCAAGACATGTCTGCTTAATAAAATACAAATTTTCTTCATGAAATAGCTGTTTTCTTTATTTCAATTAAATGGATTAGGTTGGGCCTACAAGGCGGGTCACCCTATGACGACTTCACCAATGTAAGTGATTGGAATTACATTGCATCCCGAAGGGTACTTTGACTGCAACTTCTAGTAGCAAAAAAATACAGTAATGCTCACAGTCACAAACCTGGCGATCTTTGGTGGTGCAACGCGCCCAAATTGCCGTGTACTTCATTGATACACTGGCTTCTGTGGAAAAAAAGCTGATACTAAAAGTGCGCCAGTTTTGACTAAAATCAGTTGTGCCTGATCCAGCAAAAAATCTGTTTGCATGCGTATGTTTCCAAAAAATAAACAATAAAATTTTTTTGCTGGATGGAAACATGCAGGCATCTGTTAAACGTAATCTTTTTTTTTTTATAAGTCTGTGTTAAGCTGTTTCTCTGTTGTTCATCTTAGAAAAATACAAGTACATTGCCAAGTTAGCCTAAATTCAAACGACCAATGGTGAAAATGACTGTGAAAAGCATTAATTTTTCACGGCCGTTTGGCACCCAAGGAGTGCTTGTTTTCACAGATCCCTCATACATTTGTGTGTATGGAGAGATCTTAGAAAATGGACAAAAATAAGACATGGAAACAGACTGTCAAAAAATCAGTCCAGTGAATAGCCCTTATTTACATGCATTGAATTTAATGCAGCCATGTGACAGCAGTTAAAAAGAAATGTCTGTGGCGCGGCCGATATTCACTTTTGTGTGAATATAGAGTTAGTGTTACCAGTTGAGGGTGTATCCATAAACACAGACACTGTCCAATCAGCATTGACAGTATCAGGCTGTGTAAGGACACAGCTCTTTGATAAGAGGGAATGGTAACACCCAGCATTTATTTTATTCATACATTTCTAGCGGAAATTACAGAGGAATGGCAGAGATGCTCCAGAATTGTTTTCTTGAGAAATACTCATACACATATATACACACGTGGACAAAATTGTTGGTACCCCTTGTTTAATGAAAGAAAAACCCACAATGGTCACAGAAATAACTTGAATCTGACAAAAGTAATAATATATAAAAATTCTATGAAAATGAACAAATGAAAGTCAGACATTGCTTTTCAACCATGCTTTAACAGAATTTAAAAAAAAAAGAAGAAAAAAACTCATGAAACAGGCCTGGACAGAAATGATGGTTCCCTTAACTTAATATTTTGTTGCACAACCTTTTGAGGCAATCACTGCAATCAAACAATTCCTGTAACTGTCAATGAGTCTTCTGCACCTCTCAACAGGTATTTTGGCCCACTCCTCATGAGCAAACTGCTCCAGTTGTCTCGGGTTTGAAGGGTGCCTTTTCCAGATGCCATGTTTCAGCTCCTTCCAAAGATGCTCAATAGGATTTAGGTCAGGGCTCGTAGAAGGCCACTTCACAATAGTCCAATGTTTTCCTCTTAGCCATTCTTGGGTGTTTTTAGCTGTGTGTTTTGGGTCATTATCCTGTTGCAAGACCCATGACCTGCGACTGAGACCAAGCTTTCTGACACTGGGCAGCACATTTCTCTCTAGAATCCCTTGATAGTCTTCAGATTTCATTGTACCCTGCACAGATTCAAGACACCCTGTGCCAGATGCAGCAAAGCAGCCCCAGAACATAACAGAGCCTCCTCCATGTTTCACAGTAGGGACAGTAGTGTTTTCAAGATATGCCTCATTTTTCTGTTTGTGAACATAGAGCTGATGTGCCTTGCCAAAAATTTAAATTTTTGTCTCATCTGTCCATAGGTCATTCTCTCAGAAGCTTTGTGGCTTGTCAACATGTAGTTGGGCAAATTCCAGTCTGTCAGATTCAAGCTATTTCTGTGACCATTGTGGGTTTTTCTTTCATTAAACGAGGGGTACCAACAATTTTGTCCACGTGTATGTGTGTGTGTGTGTGTGTATATATATATATATATATATATATATATATATATATATATATATATATGTGTGTGTGTATATATATATATATATATATATATTTATATGCTAAAACAGACTTGTCAGGAGACGTGATGGCTTCTCTTTAATCATATGTTCTTTTCTTGCGGCGTCCACTTTCTGCATTATAATTTTAGTACATTACCAAACAAGAATGCAGTTACAAGTGACAGTCATTGATTCGGCAGAGGGATGGAAAAAAGGTTAATCCGTAAAACATTAATATGTGACGTGGAGTACTGGAACAGCCTGTACATAAACTATGAAAGCTTTTGGGCAGAGGTTATTAACCTTTGCAGTCTATGGCCATAAATAATTTTGGGAAGTGCATATAGGTCATCTGAGGTTTGTTTTTTAAATAATAATGTGGCTTCAAACTAAATAATTACATATCATAAAATTATAGCTTTAAAAAAAACATATAGTTAATTATAATAAAATAACATTATGTAATTATGAAAATGTTAACATACAAATTTATGTGACTGTGAATTATTTAAAATTATGTATCTGAAATTTTGGACACTAAATTTAAGCTTTGATAAGAAGTGTTTAAAACTGTTCACAACAAAAATAGCTGTTGCCAGGAAATCTTGTATATGGTCTTGATTTGCTGTAAAAACAAGTGAGTGACTCCTTTCGTTGAATGCTCAGTGATTACATAAAATTATACCATTTTCTTTATATACCTGATGTGCACAAAATATTTAAATATTAAAAAGAAGGAAAAAAACAATATTTCAGCATTTATCTAACAATGCGTGAGACTCATTGCAAATGCAAAAATCCATATTATAGATCCATTTAAAGTATGAATTTGTTAAAGAAATTGTCCAGGCTTTTGTTGTTGATGACCTAACCTTACGATAGAGCATATCATTATATGCCAATATCAGCTAGGGTCCAATACCCGATACCCCACTAACCAGCATTTTATAGGAAACACCAGAGCTAAGCAGTGTACTGAGCCAGAAGCAGACGGCTCTGTCCATTGTGTAGTGGTTGTGCCTGGTTACTGCAGCTCAGCAACTATTCACTGGAGTGGGAGCTGAACTGCAATTACCCAGCAGGGCGGTTACACAGTCGACCTAGCCGTATGCTTCAAGCTTTATCCACTGTTTAATTTTGGTGCAGGCGGTTGCTGTGAACAGGGTGTGTGGGTGATCTTGGGAACCCATACGAATTTAATATGGGCGACTTATCCTAAGGATAGCATCAAAAGGCTGGAGTAACCCATTTAAGTGGAGTAATTTATCAGGAAACTCATATATTAAAAATATTCCTTAGTACCAAAATGACTAATGTGATTGGGTAAATGCTTGTTATTATGAGGGGTATAAAAGCTATAGTGAAACCTCGCCAGAGCAGCACCTTTTTGAAGATACCACCCATATCCAGACCTGAATTCCTTTTGATTTTCAGATCCAGCATGTATTGTGCATACTGGCCATCTTCTATAACAAGACCACCCTTTTAGAAAACCACTTTTCAATGCAGTTTTGGGTGTTTGTCTCAAAGAGATTTCACTGCATTTGAATGGGAAATCTCTTTCGAGTAGCGGCTTTTGTTTGTTTTTGTTTTTTTGTGTATAATAGTCTATATTTTATACAAACACTGCACATCCATGTAAACATTTGCTAGTCGGTCAACCCCACAAAAATTTGAGTTTGTCCAGATTTCATCTACTGTGTGTGTGTGTGTATGTGTATGTGTATGCACTATAAGAATGACCCTTTTTATTGAGCGCTTATTTTTTTTAAATACATAAAATGGTAAATGTGATTATTGGATGGAAAATAGAAAATCAAGCAGGTTTTTTTTCCTCTTAGTTATTCTGATTTGAAGCTGAAGGAGGACGTGGTAATTGTGTTTAAGTGAAGTATAAGCCTTAAAAGCATCTTCCCTATGTTCTTTGCAGGAACCTGACATTTTCACTGTGTTGTGAACAAATTGATCAAATTTTAATGAGAGATTTGTAGTTTCCATCGATCTATGTCCATGCTAAGTTGGATGTTATTAAGGATTGTTGAATTCAGAGTGAAAATCCTCATCTGTATTTGATCTTTTTGATTGATGTGATTAGTCTCTGTCAATGCTTTAGCCAAAATGATCTAGGTCCATTTAGCTTTTATCATGTGTTGAGAAGCATACAGTTTCCTCCAAATTCTATTTCTTGCTCCGTATTATTTCCTTTTTGAATGGATTAAAGACTTACATTTTCTTTAGGCTTTTGCTATGTAAACAATTTGTTAGCTTAATGGATACACTACCTTTTCAGAGGATATCCACATAATCCCTTGGGAGAAAAACACTGTGTTAAGAAGACCAATGGGAGGCAAGCACATTCTTCTTAACTCATTCCTTTTGTCTTGGTTATTTGAGGGGTCAAAAGTTGGCCATACACATTTAGATTTCAGATGGTTGTCATGCGACAGTCTTATTAAAGGTGGAATCGTTCTTACAAACAATCACACCATCGACATTAAAGGGGTCGTCCAGTTTTAACAAATAAATGTTGTTGTTTTGTATGAAGGTGAGTCAACAATTTGGCTGTACAATTTATTTTAATTTAATTTTCATAAAAGACAAATGCACAATTTTTTTTACATAATCTCCATGCTTTTCAATACACTTTGACCATCTATTAACACGCTTTCAAATTCACACATCATACGTGAATCTTCATCCTCATAGCGCTTCTTTCTGATAATCCATTGTCACGGAACAACAGAATCAGTTCACGTGCATGCACAAAGTTGTCATCAGACATGGACAGGACCTTCAGACATAGACCTTCTTTGAACTTCTCTATCCATTAATAAACAGTACAGAAAATTGTGATGCTTTCTCCATATTGTGCACAAAGACTTGGATAACTATCATCACCAGGCACACCCTTAGACCACAAAAAAAATTTCTTGTTGCTCATTGCTCTTCTTTTGTGAAAATCACAAGTGGGGAAGCCATTTTTCCTCGCACTGCAGTCACAAATGAACTAACGTAACACATTCAATCCTGCACTGCAGTGACTGGTGAGGCAGAAACTTTATAGGGGAAGTGCTGATAAGACAGTGTGGCCAACAGAAGTTGTAATATAATCAGAGAGCGGATCATTTTTGACTCGCCCTTGTATAATGAAAAAAATTATACAATTTTCCAAAAAACTTGGTGATGGGCAGTTCATAGTCATGTGATTGACATACAGGTGCATGGTTCGTGATGTCATCTGATTACTAACCTGTAACTGTAAAAACCTGTGTGTCAATCACATGACCATGGACTGTCCATCACATAACTATGAACTGATTTTATCAACTGGAAGCAGAATGAATGACAGGAAGTAGAGATCTATAAAACTGTGAGGAATTGATACTGAAAGTATATTGGAAAATGGTAGAATTCTTTTATTTATATAAACAATAATATTTGATGAAACTAGACAATCCCTCTAACTACTAAACTGACCGATCAGGGGTTTAAAAGAAAAGCCAACTGCCCTTAGTTGTCACAAACAAAATATCAGAAATTGGCCCTTTCATCCACTGAAAATCTAACTTGTATGGCCAGGTAAAGTTGTATGTGCTGTTGCATTGTAGTTCCATTCACTTAAATGTGGCTGAGTTGCAATACCACATTTAACCTGTGGACAAGTGTGTTGCTTTTTTATTAGAAGAAATTAGCCCTATTTTTCTAATTCTGTACACACTGTTTAGGCTTTATTCACACGCCAGAGTTTTGTGAGATTAGGTATAATGGAAGGATTCTGTTCTGTTTTCTTCGACCTGCTTCTCGTTTTGACTTAGAATCACTTATTCAAAACACTGACATACGAATAAGGCCCTGAAGTGTACCTCCAACTATAAATCCACTTTTCATGAATGGATACTATAGTTGAATGTAAGAAGTTTTGTAATATACCTTAAGGAAAAATGCTTCTTTCCACAATTATTAGACTGCTATAACAAAGTTTGTTATATTCACCCGTCCTATTCATTTATGAAAAGTTATGATGAGTAAATCTTTAGATAAAGAAGTTTTTTCTTGTTACTATGGTGAACTGAATTGCAAATCCCCATGGTAAAAATGTAACTCTATTTTCTCAGTGTTATTATCATAGTGGTTAAATGTTACATTGCTGTGAATTCGATTTTATTGTATGTGGTTTAAAACAGATCAGAGAGTTTTTGGAATATTTGTTAACACAAAGTATTGAAAGTGTCCAGTGATAAATTGCTGCTACCCATGACAAATACAATTTAATAACCTGTAATGTTTATACAGGGAGGTTGATTTCAGTATTCTCTGGGGAGAAATGCTTTTTGGATGTCTTTCTGTTCTCCCAAATGTATGTGGACCTCCATAATTAATGTATAAGCATACATTGACTATTCCATAAAAATTTTTTCCTGACTTTGTAAAGTCAGTAATGGAGACACACATGTTGAGCAAGTGGGAAATCTTCACAGGAAGATAGGTGTAAAAATTACTTACATTTTAGATAGAATCTGATTAGAAAGGTACCAAATGAGGATGACTTGATATTTTCTCTTTGGGAGACAGTCACTTGGCAACAACTCATGGGTAAAGGCAGCTGCCTCCTAAGGCTTTGTTTATACCAGTGATTCCCAACTGGGGTGCCGCGACAATCCAGTGGGGAAATGGCTGCACGTCCTCTCTTAACTACATCAGCATCCTTAGGTCCTCTGGGGGATATTATTAGTTGTCTGGGGGCTACTGAGAGACATTTATTTATCTTGGGGCTACTGGTGGACATTATCACTTGTCTGGGGGCCACTGGGGGACATTATTAGTTGTCTGGGGGCCACTTTGTTGACATTATTATTTGTCCCCCAGGGACCACTAGGGGACATTTTAGTTATCTGGGAGCTATTGGGAGATATTTACTTGACTGGGGAGTATTATTTGATGTCTGGAGGCCACTGGGGAGTATGATACTATGTGGGGGGCCACTAAGGGAGCTTGGCGATGATAAAAGGTGAATTTTTGCATGTGCTGGATGGAAAGTATAGGATGGTGTAGCTTTGAGGGTACATTCACATAGTGCAGTTGTGATGCAGTTACAATTGCATCAAAACTGCAAAGGAAAAATTCATGTAGTTTTTGGTGAAGTTTTTTGAATTTACAAATGTTTCAACTGTAATTTCAAAAACTGTGCTAAAAAAACACATCAAAACCTTAGTTTTTTTGTCTTTTGGTAAAAATTATTTGGTAGGGATGCCCCGAAGGAAAATAGTGCTTTTTTAAAAAATCAATAACATTATTTCTATTATATAATCCTAAATATAATTTTTTTTCACATTACTATCATATCCTGTGACGGATGAGAGCAATGGACATTAAATAGCGGTAGTGTGAAACTATCCTATGGCCTTATTCACATGACAGTGAAAAAAAGTAGTATAACAGTTTTTTTTAAAACCATGAATGTCAGTGGGTCTTGTCATGGTGTGTTATTTTATATCCCTACTATTTTTTGTGATAGATGTTTTTTGCTCATGTAGCTTTTGTGTTGTCTGTACTGATGTGTATTGTCACATGTCCTGTCTGTCACACTAGGAACTGAGCGCAAATCAAATTAGTCTTGTTTGGCCTGAATGGTACCAGTCCCCTTGTCAGAACCACCTGTGGAGATCCCCCTTTTGTATCAGGTCTGCTGGAGACGTTCCCTGCAGGGCTCACTTCCTTCTTTGGTCCTGCAAACCTACCTGTCTAGTCACCCCATTTAAGGGTATAAGAAGGGGTAGGGAAGAGAGTTGGTGAGTCAGATACTTCTGGAGTCATCTCCTGAAACGTGGCTGAGTTGTCCTGAAGGATCCTGGAGAAGGATTTGCGCTGGCTTATGCCTGGGGTGTAGTTGTTGCTGCCTACAACCCCTAAGAGAGCATCCTGGAGAGTCTGTGGGCTGCGATTCATGCCGTGTAACCTCCTAAGGGCTGCTTTTGGGTACAGACTGTGCTTTGGTATGGACTGTGTCCGGTACTAGTGTGGCATGCTACCTTATGTCGCCTTGTGTCTGGAAAAAAATTGTCTGCTCCATCCTTCCTCCCTAACAGGTCTGTACACATGTCTGTTTTTTTTGATGGACTGTTTTTCATGGCCATAAAACATTCTCTCTATTTGTCCGTTTTGATGAATATAAAGATAACCATGTGAATAGACCCATAGATAGTCATGGGTTTTAAAAAATCTGTGTGATGGTCTTTTGACAAATGGCCATTACATGGTTGTTATTCACTGTCTTGTGAATACGCTCCTTCAGTGAGCTTCAGCCGACCGACACAACTGTTTTTTCAGGGATGTTAGGTCCATGAAAAATGACATTTTTGTGTGAATAAGGTCTAACGTGCTAGGCACTTCTGCATTTAAAAACTTATTTCATTTGATCAGCCCAAAAAGTGCTGTGTAAACCCAGCCTGAATGTCTTCTGAAATGTGACTAAATACATTGCTGTGCATGTAATCGCTGCTTAAGGTGAGTCCTGATTGGTTAGCGGCTTCCCCTCAGGTGAGTCCTGATTGGTTAGAGGCTTTCCCTCAGGTGAGTCCTGATTGGTTAGCAGCTTCCCCTCAGGTGAAATTCCTCCGCAGTAAGCTTTCTTCCCAGAATTTTCTAGATGTGTTCCCAGGTAAAGCAGCAAATTCTGTGGATTTTTACCACAGAATTACACCAAATCTTTCCTAATTTACTACTCTTGGTCAGTAAATATGTAAGAATGTATATTTGTTGTCAGTTCTTCACTAATATGCCAGGAAATCTGTATTTCTGGTCACAGCTGCTCTCTAGTTAGAATTCCAGTGAGTTTTTCCTGTGTATTACCACTGAGGAACTTCTCTTCTGACAAATATATTAAATATCACCATAAGTAGTTTATCTATGATATAAGATATATTATGTAACTGTGGTACATACCAGGGTTCGCTTTAACTGCTGTATACTGGTGTCTGCAGGTTATTACACCCCGAGCTCCTGTATTATCAGATATATACTATATAACTGTGGTATGTCTGTCATATACCAGGGATGGCTGTACTGCTGTATACTGGTGTCTGCAGCTTATTACACCCCGAGCTCCTGTATTATCAGATATATACTATATAACTGTGGTATGTCTGTCATATACCAGGGATGGCTGTACTGCTGTATACTGGTGTCTGCAGGTTATTACACACACCGAGCTCCTGTATTATCAGATATATACTATATAACTGTGGTATGTCTGTCATATACCAGGGATGGCTGTACCTGCTGTATACTGGTGTCTGCAGGTTATTACACACACCGAGCTCCTGTATTATCAGATATATACTGTATAACTGTGGTATGTCTGTCATATACCAGGGATGGCTGTACTGCTGTATACTGGTGTCTGCAGCTTATTACACCCCGAGCTCCTGTATTATCAGATATATACTATATAACTGTGGTATGTCTGTCATATACCAGGGATGGCTGTACTGCTGTATACTGGTGTCTGCAGCTTATTACACCCCGAGCTCCTGTATTATCAGATATATACTATATAACTGTGGTATGTCTGTCATATACCAGGGATGGCTGTACTGCTGTATACTGGTGTCTGCAGGTTATTACACAGCAGGCTCCTGTATTATCAGATATATACTGTATAACTGTGGTATGTCTGTCATATACCAGGGATGGCTGTACTGCTGTATACTGGTGTCTGCAGCTTATTACACCCCGAGCTCCTGTATTATCAGATATATACTATATAACTGTGGTATGTCTGTCATATACCAGGGATGGCTGTACTGCTGTATACTGGTGTCTGCAGGTTATTACACACACCGAGCTCCTGTATTATCAGATATATACTGTATAACTGCGGTATGTCTGTCATATACCAGGGATGGCTGTACCTGCTGTATACTGGTGTCTGCAGGTTATTACACACACCGAGCTCCTGTATTATCAGATATATACTGTATAACTGTGGTATGTCTGTCATATACCAGGGATGGCTGTACTGCTGTATACTGGTGTCTGCAGCTTATTACACCCCGAGCTCCTGTATTATCAGATATATACTATATAACTGTGGTATGTCTGTCATATACCAGGGATGGCTGTACCTGCTGTATACTGGTGTCTGCAGCTTATTACACCCCGAGCTCCTGTATTATCAGATATATACTATATAACTGTGATATGTCTGTCATATACCAGGGATGGCTGTACCTGCTGTATACTGGTGTCTGCAGCTTATTACACCCCGAGCTCCTGTATTATCAGATATATACTATATAACTGCGGTATGTCTGTCATATACCAGGGATGGCTGTACTGCTGTATACTGGTGTCTGCAGATTATTACACCCCGAGCTCCTGTATTATCAGATATATACTATATAACTGTGGTATGCCTGTCATATACCAGGGATGGCTGTTCCTGCTGTAGATTGGTGTCTGCAGGTTAATACACACACCGAGCTCCTGTATTATCAGATATATACTATATAACTGTGGTATGTCTGTCATATATCAGTAATGGCTGTACCTGCTGTATACTGGTGTCTGCTGGTTATTACACACACCCCGAACTCCTGTATTATCAGATATATACTATATAACTGCGGTATGTCTGTCATATACCAGTTATGGCTGTACTGCTGTATACTGGTGTCTGCTGGCTATTAAACACCAGACTCCTGTATTATCAGATATATACTTTGTAGCTGTGGTATGTCTCTCATATATCAGGGATGGCTGTACCTGCTGTATATTGGTGTCTGCAGGTTATTACACACACCGCGCTCCTATATTATCAGAGATCTACTATATAACTGTGATATGTCTGTCATATACCAGGGATGGCTGTACCTGCTGTACCCTGGTGCTTGCAGGTTATCACACCAATCAGGCTCCTGTGGTAAATTATGACCTACATGATGATGTCCATCTCTTAGAATAGATATTTTCTTTTTTTTTACTGACAAGAATTTCTCATCCTTCCTATTTACTACTCATCTAGCTGTGACCTACCTGTGAGGTCACCCACAGCTGTGAGAGCCTGCAAGGTGCCTGGAAAGGACCATGCAATATGTGAACCCTTTTCAGAGGAGAGCGAGAGCCATCAGGATGTGACTGTCTCTGTGGGGATATTCCCCAAAAAGGTAAATGACCTTGTTTGAACATGGAGGAGACATTTCTCTGTGACTGCAGTCTGTGGCCAGAGCGTTTGCTCCACTATTGGTTCACCACATGTAACACCTCAGACGCTCGATTGTGCTCAGTTATGACATGTCTGACGCAGATGACGCAATTGCCTCTTCATTTATCCATAGCCCACATAATATATCACAAGTTATGTGAGACTGACTGCTGTCACTTCTCTGTGGCAACTGTGGAAATGTACTGTATCACTCCATTTTACTGTTGCCTTATATACAGTATATGTATATTATACCCACTTTATTTTCTTCCTCATAAAATAAAGAAATTATTAAAAGAAAAGAAGCCGAGCACCTGGAATGAGTGCTGCTATATTTGAAATAGACACAGCTATAAAGGTCTTGTTTTTAAGGTGCTGTTCACATCACATCATTAGTTTAACTGATCAGTTTTACAGATGCAAAAACTATTGCTAATAATGCATGAAAACTGATGACCATCTATTTGCACAGAGTTAGTGTTTAAGTATATGTGGATCAGTTTAAGTTCATGTAACTTTAAGGGCTCTGAAATAATTATTATTATAACGTATCAGTTTCTATAGGACAGAAAAATGTCCCCCAAAAAACGGACAGAAACTGATCCATGTATGCTTATTGTTGACTCTATGTGAATGGGTGGTCATCTGTTTTATTTTTAGCATAAGCTTTTTTGTATCCATAGGCTCCATTCAGGTCCCGTATCTTATGCTAGGTTTACACCAGCGCTTGCACTATGTTCGGGGATTGCGTTCCCTTTTCTGCATGAAAAATGTGGAGAGAAAAGCACTGCAAGCAGAGCTTTTCTCTCCACATTTTTCGCCCTTCTCGAGCAGAAACCACACAGACCGCATTACAGTCTATGGGGTCTGTGGGTTTCCTAAGGTAACCACTTTCTTATGAGGATTAGGTTTCCGTTCGGGGGGTCCCCAAGCGGAACCCCGAATGGAAACCCAAACACAAATGTGAACCTAGCCTTACAACTGTTTAGCAGTTCCATTTAACATCTGCAAAAAATGGACGCAAGCGGTTGGCCATCTATTTACATAGAGATCAATGTTAAAAAAAATAAATATATAAATTAAAAAATAACTGATCCTTTTTTGAACGGACACGAAAGTATGGTATACAAAAAAAAAAAAAAAAGTGAAGAAATGGATCACCATAAGTTTGAATCTGCTTGATGTAGAAAACCTGATCTGAATGGAGCTTAAAACTGATAAGTTAAACTGATGATCAAAATGTAATGTGAACAGTCCCTAGCATGAACAGCATGTTTAACATGGTCAGAAAATCCTTGTTTCTATAGTTATTAAATGCTTTTGCGGTCGTCATATTCTTGCTATGCATATTCACATGATTCTTGGCGATGCTTATCTTTTAGTAATTTTCTCTGTGATCATTATAACATTCAAAGAGCTCAGAGTGGCTCAAGGCTCTCAAAATCTGTTCTAATTCTTACAGTATCTGCCTGAATTAGGGCTGGTTCACATCTGAGTTCGGTTTCCGTTCAGAAAGTCCGCTTGAGGACCCCTCCGAACGGAAACCTATACGAATAAAAAGCGGTTTACCTGCGAAAACCACACAGACCCCACTTTCCTCTCCACATGTTTCCGCATGTTTCGTGCGGAAACCACACGGACCCCATTATAGTCCCCAAGCGGACTCCCCCGAACAGAAACTGAACGCAGATGTGAACCGGCCCGTATATTAAAAACTGAAACAAAAACTGGAGTATGTGGTTTGTACCATATTACTTTCTCCGAACTTGGCAGTTTTGAAAAGTTCAAACTAAGAGACAAGAAGAGTCCTATTGTGCACAAAATATGTGCATAATTGTTGTAGATTGCTAGTATGCATGTATGTCAGCCATGAGATGGCGAATAAACATAGTAACAGCACTTTGTGCTAAATCTTTTGTAGGACTCTAATAATTTGTAAAAATGCAGCATTTTTGTGGATGCTATTAATAAATCTCCCCAGTAGAGGTGTCTAACGGAGATGCTGCAGATGTCTGCCAAAATGTGTTATGACTGATATGGTACTGCATGTATAGCAAAATGCATACTCCATGACAAGCTCCGTGGCTAACATCAGTTTGATGTCTCTGCCATCTCTTTTTGCCCCATCCACGTTGCTAAGCACTGGAGCAATCATATTGTGCCTGGTGCATTACATTAAATGGTACTCAACCTGCGGTATGCGTAATTTGGACTGGTGATACCTTTTATTGCAGTTCATGCTAATGACACAATCCACAGACAGAAGTATTAACCTAAGGCACCTTATCTGACCTATGAGTACCCAATATAGGTGCCCTGGATTTGTGAGGGAACCCAAGTCCCAAGTGTAAAATGCACCTTAAATAATGTTTATAGCCAAGAGCTAAATGGAGAACAGTTGAGTCTTTTATCCCCCCCCTTTATTCAGGGACTCATGATATATATTGGGGCATCAGTCTTTCTACCCACAGGTGTGTATTTTCCGTAAGGAAATGTATGGCCAGATACAAAGTTAATTTTATATCCTAATGGAAAGTGATTGGCTTCTCTGAGTTGCAGTAGGAGTGCACTAAACAAACTGTATTTGTATTAAATTTGCTAATTTCTCTAGTTCCAGAGACATCTACTACACCTCTGGGAAATATATCAATGCTATAGGAAACAGTCACATTACTTCATGAAAAAACTTAACCTATAGGGAACATAGTGAAGATAAAGTTCCCATAAACTCACCAGATCAAGTACCATTCTTGGTAGACAGATCCAATCCTAAGAAATCTATCTGTTGGTACTTGGTGATCATTTTGCCTTTAATACATTGTAGTATTAATCTAAATATAACTGGCCCTAAAACTATTGGAGATTACTAGACCACTAGTGGCTTTACAGACATGACTAGCCTTGAGAACATTTACCAAGTGTTAAACAGAATCTTAGTCTGAAGATCTGTAATCTATACAGTGGGGAAAAAAGTATTTAATCAGCCACCACTTGTGCAAGTTCTCCCACTTAAAAAGATGAGAGGCCTGTAATTGTCATCATAGGTAGACCTCAACTATGAGAGACAAAATGAGAAAACAAATCCAGAAAATCACATTGTCTGATTTTTAAAGAATTTATTTGCAAATTATGGTGGAAAATATATGGTCAATAACAAAAGTTCATCCCAATACTTTGTTATATATACGTTGTTGGCAATGACAGAGGTCAAACATTTTCTGTAAGTCTTCACAAGGTTGGCACACACTGTTGCTGGTATGTTGGCCCATTCCTCCATGCAGATCTCCTCTAGAGCAGTGATGTTTTGGGGTTGTCGCTGGGCAACACGGACTTTCAACTCCCTCCAAAGGTTTTCTATGGGTTTGAGATCTGGAGACTGGCTAGGCCACTCCAGGACCTTGAAAAGCTTCTTACGAAGCCACTCCTTCATTGCCCTGGCGGTGTGCTTGGGATCATTGTCATGCTGAAAGACCCAGCCACGTTTCATCTTCAATGCCCTTGCTGATGGAAGGAGGTTTGCACTCAAAATCTCACGATACATGGCCCCATTCATTCTTTCATGTACACAGATCAGTCGTCGTGGTCCCTTTGCCGAGAAACAGCCCCAAAGCATGATGTTGCCACCCTCATGCTTCACAGTAGGTATGGTGTTCTTTGGATGCAACTCAGCATTCACTCTCCTCCAAACACGATGAGTTGTGTTTCAACCAAACAGTTCTACTTTGGTTTCATCTGACCATATGACATTCTCCCAATACTCTTCTGGAACATCCAAATGCTCTCTAGCAAACTTCAGACGGGCCCGGATATGTACTGGCTTAAGCAGGGGGACACGTCTGACACTGCAGGATCTGAGTCCCTGGCGGCGTAGTGTGTTACTGATGGTATCCTTTGTTACGTTCGTCCCAGCTTTCTTCAGGTCATTCACTAGTTCCCCCCGTGTGGTTCTGGGATTTTTGCTCACCGTTCTTGTGATCATTTTGACCCCATGGGGTGAGATCTTGCGTGGAGCCCCTGATCGAGGGAGATTATCAGTGGTCTTGTATGTCTTCCATTTTCTAATTATTGCTCCCACAGTTGATTTCTTCACACCAAGCTGCTTGCCTATTGCAGATTCAGTCTTCCCAGCCTGGTTCAGGTCTACAAATTTGTTTCTGGTGTCCTTCCACAGCTCTTTGGTCTTCACCATAGTGGAGTTTGGAGTGTGACTGTTTGAGGTTGTGGACAGGTGTCTTTTATACTATAACAATGTCAAACAGGTGCCATTACTACAGGTAATGAGTGGAGGACAGAGGAGCCTCTTAAAGAAGAAGTTACAGGTCTGTGAGAGCCAGAAATCTTGCTTGTTTGTAGGTGACCAAATACTTATTTTCCACCATAATTTACAAATAAATTCTTTAAAAATCAGACAATGTGATTTTCTAGATATGTTTTCTCATTTTATCTCTCATAGTTGAGGTCTACCTATGATGACAATTACAGGCCTCTCTCATCTTTTTAAGTGGGAGAACTTGCACAATTGGTGGCTGACTAAATACTTTTTTTTCCCCACTGTACTGCTTGGTTTTTAGAATTTGACTTTCCTTAATATATTCCACTTGGCAAAAGGTGTAATGGCAAGGAGCCAGGCATCCGTATGCAATCTTATTTGGGAGTAATAACTCCCAAGTATTATGTATTGTTATGTTTTTCTTTTAAAAGCAGTAAGAGTGTTGTTATTGTTGAATTCCTTTTCTTTTATCTTGGAATGCATTGATCAGAGACTGTATCTATATACAGTACATGGATGATACAAATATATTTATTCTGAAATGTTCATCTCATCAAATGGAGATCTATAAACCTCATCTCAGGATATATAACAACTATTGGTTTTGCCTGTATATTCAGAGTAATTGACTCTATGTAAATAGTTATGTGGATGATGATGGTCTTTGGTAGAACATTTCATGTATTTCTGTAACTTGGTTTCAAAGGCATTTATTGAGTGATTAGACAAAAAAAAAGACAAGCGTAACAGAATAAACATACAGGAGGCAGTATGCCAGCATAACCAGAAACTGTTATAGATAAAACATGGAAGCCATAAACTAAAAACAAATTAAACAGAAAATTATAAAAGCAACCAAACAATAAAAATGTTTGCAATAAACATATGGAAAGGGAAAATAGGAAAGCACTGTCTCTAGTCTCTAACTAGGGTTAAAATTGAAGACAATATGCCAAACCTGGAATGTTATATTCAGGGGGACCATATTTTATCAAAGTGAGACCGAGAGTCCGTTATGACAGAATTAATGTTTTTGAACAACATAACATTATCTAAAGGACCAAGAATTTCAGAGATAATAAGGTTTTGTGTTCTTCACTTGGAGGCTATGTGAATTTTAGCTGACCTCAAAATTATATTGGAGCAATTTGTAAGATGCATAATGGAGAGCTGCAGGTTTGAGGCCAATTAGAAGGACGTATGCTGTAAAGGGCACAGACAAGCCAAAGAGTCTCTGGGTCATTCTGTGAATGGATAAACAGTAGCTGTGCACCAAGGGGCAGGTCCACCAGATATGAAGGGTGTCACCCGTAGCTGCCAAGCATAAGGGTGAGATCTCTGGATATATAACATGTAGCCTGGATGGAACCAGTTACGTCCTGTGTAATATTTTCAAAGAGGGTTCCATTAGTGTGACCTGCCACCTTCCTTTGCTAATTAATGTACAGGAGTCTTGCCATTGGGCTGCGGTCATTGTCATCTCCAGATCTCTCTCCTAAGCTGTCATAAAATCTAATTCTAGCATAGGTTGTTAATAAGAGAGTGAACCTCTGTCAGTAACTCGAAATAAACAGTCTTTCAAAATGAGTGGATAAAAGTTCTGGTAGGTGTAAGTGCATGTAGGAAATGAAAAATCTGATGTATACGGAAGGTCTCTCCTTGGGGTGGTGAGTGGTTTTGGACAAATATTTCTTGGTGATGACATCCTTGTTGAGGAGAAAATCATTAAGCGTCCTGAACCTAGCGTTTCCACCAAGCAAAACTCTCTGGGAATAAACAAGATGGAAATAGGGATTTGAGGCTCTACACGTTTATGCAGGCTAAATTGGAATTGCGTCCATTTCCATAAATACAGCATATATCCAGTGCTCCTAGCAGTGGGGGAGTGCTAAAGTGGATGACTGAGGGGACCATAACATGGTCTGGAGCAAGGCAGGTGCCACCAAGCTCAATTTCAGTAATGCAGGAGTGCAGTGTTTTCCTTTCTCCAATTTTTCCAAACAAATGTTTTCATTTAAAGCTATAAGCTCTATTTTGGTCTAATTTGTTCATAAAACATTGAGGGGAATGAGATAATATTAGATGGATGAGTTTGTGGTGCATCACAATCCCCATTCTTCACTTTGCTCGCCACATTGTGCAACTGTGGGCAGAGCAAGGCGAGGATGCCTGGGCCCGAGTTAAACTATTTGTTTTAACTCCCACCAGTGTACTGGGGAGTAGTGATGGAATTTTATGCCATTTCCTAAATGCCATAGATCTGCGTCCAGGCACACAGCTTGTGACTGATTTATGAATAGGCTTGAGCCTCTTCATAAATGAGTTGTTTTCTGCGACCTGTCATGGCCTTTAACTCCTTAACAGTCACATTAAATTTTCAAAAACCGTCCTGAAAATGTCTTTTTATTGCTGATTTTGAATTTATGGCTCTAACAAATATCGCTGACATATAACTCCAGTCCCTAATGTGTATTTTAACCCTTTAGCGATATGTAGCATCAATTTTGTCATCTGAATTTTAAGGTTTATGGAATTTATCATGTAGTTTAAGGGTTGTTATACAATTGTGATACCAATTGTATGGTGTTATTTTTTTCCTTTAACTAGGGAGAAAGTCTTTTTTTTTTTTTTTTTCCCCCCCTTTTTTTTAATATAACAACTTAGATCCTGTGGTTCCCCTGTACACTGGTTAAAGTGAAAATGCAAGTATATGCAGGTCCGCTTTAACCAGTGATATCTCAATCTATGTAGGCTACATACATGATCTTGGTCTTATCTTAAAGCCAAGATTCTTGGCTCGACCTATTTTAACCCTTTCCTTGCCAGCCACGTATGCTCTACGTCCTCCCAGGGTGGCACTTCTGTAGCCAATCACGTATCTAATACGTCCTTACTTCTAATGACAAAATCTCAGGATCCCTTAGGTCTATTAAGAAGATCTTAGATTCATTTTAAAGATGAGAATATCATCTTTAAAATGATATCAATATCTTCATAATAGCATTTACAGTTTAGGAGCGATTCACTGTTGAACACGCTATTCGGCATTGAGATCCCATTGCAGATCTCAATTCCCGACAGCGTTTTTAACAGCTATTGGCTCCGAATTTTTAAGAGATATCATGAAGTTCTCATCTTTAAAATGAATCGAAGATCTTCTTAATGCTCCTAACAGATCCTGAGATATGGGGCTCTAAAATGTCCTCCCCCCTCCTGTCTCAGGAATCATCTTAAGAGCTGCGGTAGGAGGAGGAGGGGGGAGGAGAAATCGTCATCATCATCTGTGCATAACCTGTATGTGATCCCAGGCGGGGGATAGCAGGGACGTCTGTCCTTGTTATCCCCTCTCCTATCAATCAGAGAGCATACTATACTTTTGCTCTGTGATTGTCACATAGAGGGATAATGTAATACCCCTCTTAGCCTTATTAGAGGGGGTATTCTTATATAATACCCCTCTGAACACAACCAGGAAGTTTATTGGCGCTGTGACCCAGATGTTTACCATTGCCCAGGTCACAGCGCCAAAAGAATTGCACCAAACACTTACACAACACATGCACAAAGTCATCAATAAAATTTACATTTCTCCCAATCCCTGTCCATACCTGATCTTTATAGCGTAAAATACGCCTCTAGCGATATCCGTTACACACTAAAATAATAGCAATAACGATTATCACTAGAGATGAACTTATAAATTGCTACAATTTTTATAGGGGAATAGAAAATTATATTTTTATGTAAACTCCTATTTAATTTGCATACACAAAATTGGTTGGCGCATTTCTGCGATTTTGGCGTTTCTTTAACACCCACACCTGTAAAAAAAAAAAAAAAAAAAAAAAAATATATATATATATATATGTGGTATGTATGAATTCCTCACATCTTGCAATTTTTGGAAAGTACATTTTGTTTTCAAAAAGGGACTGCTTGAGCCAGCACTTTAATGGCAAATTTGAATTTTTGTGCAATTTTTGCTTACAATCTCTGTTTGCTGCAAAGTTGCATGAAGGTGGTTGTATATATGACATATTAAGTTGTGTTTTTATATACGGTATACTGTGCAATCTCAAAAAAGTTAGATTTTGGTATCACAGTCACAGTTTGCTAGGTGCAGTATAGATTTTTAACATAGTGAATAACAGCAAAATCTTGCTTCTCTTCTGTATCAGCGTTTTTGAGAGTACGAGCTCTTGTTGTAGCTGATGTTTGTGGTATATATAAATTGTGTACAACTTGATCTTTTATTTTAAATGTATTTGTTTGTGAATAGGAGTTTTAAATGCAAATATATGTTTTAGTGCATTTATTCAAAACATTATTTGTGTTTGTCACAAAGTTACATGAAGCTGGATGTGGCTATTGATAACCAATTGAGACACATGTAATCTTCAGGTTGTCTACTTTAAAAAAAATAATAGGGTTTAGGGGTTCACTTTTTCCACGGTGTGTAATCCCTACATTTTTTAGGATGATACTTTTTTAACATTTCCATCTTCAAAGCAGATTTTTGCTCATTCCAGTTCTAGTGATTTTCTGAAGACATATGCATGCAGGTGTAGGCCTTAGTGATATGAATGGACTCTGCACATGTTGATCTCTTATTTTTAGGAGGTTTCGTGCATATAACTTTTTGTTTGGTTTCCACTTTTAGCAACTAATATACATTTATTTGCTTTTTTTTTTTTTTTTTTTTTTTTTTATAAAACATTCGCTTTAAATCAAAATTGCATGAAGGTGCTTGTTCGCATACAGTACCAAGTGACATTCTGACAATTCTGCAAGTGTCTACTTTAAGAAAATATATAGGTATGGGGGGGTTGGATGATTTTTTAATGTTGTAATTTAGGTTTGATTTGTCCATCTCAAAAATGTGAAAATTGCTGTGGCTACCGGAGGTGCAAAATTTCCGGAGACCCCTGGCAGTGAAAGGGTTAAAGATTAAATTTAATGTCCAGTTTTGCCTGGACAACGCCTTTTAAGTAACAGGAACAGTCTTAAGGCCCATACACATATTACAGCAAAGTCAGCCAAACCAGGCAATTTCAACAGGACAGCCCAACAATATTATGTGTTATAGGAGCATTGCGACTCTTCCTGACAGTTAATGTTGGTGGATGGAAGGATCAGGCATGTTGAATTTCAATACCCAATCCTTTTGTACTCAGTGAGATAAACTGCTCCCCAAGTTGTCTTGCAGAATCTTACTCCCCTAACCAGAACGGATTCCTGCTCAGCCATGGCAAGTATGGGGAATGCTATGAATAGCTGTCTGTCAGACCGCTATTGAAGGTGCATGGGCAACTTTTCACTATTTTACTTCACATTAGTATTCTTCAGTCACCATCCGGTCAGCAAGCTTTGGTCCAATTATCAAAGAAAATGTTTTTGTCTTTCATTCTTGTTGACAATGAGCTCCATTGTTCTTATGATCCTGTAGATTGTTACTAACTGGTCCAACTTGAGAGCTGATCACTGTAAACTTGACCTGACAGCTGGAGATAGGATTCACAGATAGGAGAGTTAAAGGGAACCTGTCATCAGGATTTTCACCACTAATTCCACAGCGCCAAAGCTTCCTTTTTAGACAGTTTACCTATATATAAAATACCCTTGGAAGTCCGTATGTGAATTAGCTAAGAAGAGTCACACTGGCCTGCTTACTGAGTTACACTATTCAGCTGGAGGGGGCAATGATTTAAGATGCCAATATATTTCATGCTTTAGCACCTAGAACAGTTTCTGGTGTTGTTTAAAGCATAGAATCTTAAGGCATTCCATCTCTCAGCGTAACTTATGCTTGTGGGTTTAGTGGGGAAAATCCTGGTGACAAGTCACCTTAAAGTATGAGGAAATAGACCATTGTCTATATAGTGTCTACATACATGCTTCTTGTCTCAGCAGAGGTGCCCAATCATAGATTTCTTCTTTAGGAACTGCTCTCGGGACAACAGGGTTAGCCCAGCACTTGGCATTGTGTTGGGGGAAACTAACAATGGCACACGAGGAATTCAATGAATATTGTTTCAGTGTCAAAGGGCAATGATGATCCAATAGTCTGTTGGTAGTGAATAATTTGCTAATAGTGAACATGGCATATGTTCTCCATCTATGATGTATATGCCACATTTGCTAGTCTTGTTTTCATAGGAATCCCAACTGTGGAAAATCTGTTATGTAACATTCATTAAAAGGATATTTGATAAACATTAGTCTGAAAATGGACAACCCCTCTAAATTCCAAACCGTGTCTGGAGAGTTTATACGTTGTTTTAATGGTAATTGCAGATAAGCAGGGTTCACAGTTACAAATTGTTTGTCAGCTACTTGAAGAGGATATTGGTGTACTTAATACACTGAAATAGGGATTTATCTCTGTAAATAATGCATATAAGCTGATGATGAGTTTCTGTCTAATACACACAGAAGTGAACTTGAGGATTTAGAAATGTATTAAAATTTCTGAAAATTATTCTATTGGAATATAAATGTGAATTGGTGTGACCATATACTCCACAGACTAATTTGTATGTTGCTGTGAGAAGGAGCAAGGTGTGCTATATAAATAGTAATTAGGGTTTTTATGTCTAGTAATATGGATTTAGTGCATACAGAGCTAATTAAAATGTATGTATAGCCTGGTGGTGGATACCTGACACTTAAGTAATCCTCTATCCAAATTCCTGTGTTTGCTATGTAAATCAAACAAGTTTTATAATTCTTGCAATCCTCAATTACATTGGGACAGAATATAAAAGTTTGATCAAGGAATGTTTAAACCTGGCAAGAATTGTCAGTTTTCAAATGCACTTTCATGGTTGTGTATTTGAAGTATGGGACTGGAAATTAGCCTTGACTCTATGGTGCCCATTAGTGTATACACAATTGCCTGCCAGACTGCAAGAAATTACAGTAGACAGTAATGAACACTCAGTATTACATCATATCTGACTGAAATTATACAAAACCAGAAGCAACAGACTACTCTTATTAAAGCATACCTTTCATTTCCCGAAACTTCTTAGGATAACTAGCGTGTGTACATGTGGAATAACTCTATTTCTGAGTAAAACATTCACTAAAGCCAACAGCGGTGTCTTTCTGCAGCTGCTCCTGCTGTCATTTCCATTGATACAACTTAAATGTGGGGTGTTGAGGGTTTTCCATGGATACCAGGTGCCTAATAATGCATCCAGGCTGTCATATATGGATGTCTATTAGGCCCTACCAAACGCATTATTTAGCCCCTACAGTAAGCATCATAAATAAATATATAAAAATACAAAAAGTTATGAAAAGTATTACCTACCATTAACATGGCACCAATGAAAACCACAAGCTAGACTGCAAAAAACAAACACTCTCATAGTTGCATGGAAGGAAAAATAAAATTGTGGGTTTTTGAATACAACAACACAAGAACAAATTATTTTCAAAAAGTGATTTTAGTGTGTGAAAGTAGAGACTCAAAATAAACCCATATACACTCCATTCCAATGTTGGATTGCTGCAAAACTTGGCATACAGCTATATTTCAGGAAGATATGTAAATGATTACATTCATAAGTCATTGCCTCGCTTCCCTGTAAAATAAAATAAAAAAGGCTCTCAGGGCCTACTTTTGGGTAATGTACCTTTTGATGAGAGATCATTAACATGCCTCTATGATTCAAACACATTGTACACATTTGACAGGATCTAAAGGTCCAACTGTAACATCTGTGGGCAAAATTGCAACAGGATACTATATGGAACCCGTATGCCACCATGCCCAACAGTATCTCCTCTTGTATCCAGGCTAGAGGCAGCACAACAGTTTACTTGAGCCTCCTTTATTTATTTGGTTCCAAACTTACCATGTTATGTATGCCGCATAAAAAAAAAAAAATTCAAACTGTTGCTGAATTGCTGCTTTTTTTTTCATCCCTTCTCTCAAATTATATAAAAGTAATACAATTTATATGTCTCCCATAATTGTGGAAATGGAAAGTAAAACTGTATCCCAAAATTCAAGCCCTCTTGACTGCTATGTCAGTGGAAAAATCAAAAGTTATAGCTTAGAAAATGTGAAGATGCAAAAATAATGCTGCACCTTGAGTTTCAAGGTAGGCTGAGTCCTTGAAGGTTTAATATCTGTGCTGTGCTATAGTTAAAAAGATGGGTGAGAAAAAAAGAAATTCAAGGGCCATGTATATATAAATATATATATAGGGTATTACTATAACTCTCTATAGTATATAGTATGAATATAACGTTCCATTGAGGAAACCATATTGCTCAATAATGGCTGAAGGCTTAACCTACAGCGATTACCTTGGCACAACAAACTTCAGTAAAAACAACTGCTCATTTCCCGCAAAAAGAAATCCGTAGTGGACGCTTTCCTTGTGGACCCAGGTATTCTTCAAGGAAAGAGATTTCTAAGAGCAAATTGATTTTCTTTCCCACAATGAATATAGGTCACCTCTAAAGTCAAATCCACCTATGAGCTCTATGAAAATGGGAAAAAAATTTAGTGTTGATGAAATTCTTAATATGTCTTTGCAGGGTTTAAAGCTTTGTATTTCTGATCCAGAGCTCCAAATACACTACATAGACATTGTCATTCGCTTACCTTCTTCCTGCCATCCCTTACTATTCATCCTTCTTTTTGACTATCTACTCACCTTTTGTTTTTCCTAAAGTCCTTGCTTATTTACGATTCTTTTACTCATGTTGGACGATAATTTTTTCTAATAAATTTTACATATTTTGTAATTTTGTTGAAAAAATCCTTAAATATTTTGATTGAAAAAAAAAATCATGTCAACTACCTGCCACAAGAGGAAGTTTGCAGCATAGCCAGATACACATTTTATACTGTGTCTGTATGTCTGTCTATCCATACAATCTATATATACGTACACACACATACATGAATCTATAGCACAGCGAATGTTATTCATGGGAAATATTTATTTTGAGTTGTTGAATCAGCAATTGAATGGTTGTCAGATTTTTCTGAGCCTGAAATCTGTTTAGCTCCCTTTGACATTTCATCCAATATGTAGTAGTTCTCAGCAGGTGACAATAAGAAGTACAGTAAAAACCATTCCATCATAATGCATGGAAAATGTAATACAATTTACATTTGTTTTTTTTATTCTATTTTGTATATAACATATTATTCGAATTGAGTCTGCATTTCTATACGGTTATTACTATGTCAGTTATTTTACTATAGTCTGACCCCTGAAGCTACAGAAGTCCAAAGCTGTATACAGCTCCTATTAACCTCTTTACACAATATCATCTACATGATTAGGTGTGAGGGGCTGTATGGAGAGGGTCCAGGAGCTTAGCCCTCTCCTTACATGGAAGATGCCAGTTGTATAATACAGTCAGCACCCACCGCTATCTTTAGCTGCCGCAGCAAAACGCAACTAAAGTGCGTAGGCGCCGTGGGCATCTTTTAATGATCACCATCCTCCAGAACATCATCTGAGGGCAGCGTTGCCATGGTAGCTGGGAGCCTATTGAAGGCTCCTAGGCTTGTCAATACTATAGTTCTAAATAAATATGAAAAAGTTACTGGTGACACACAGCAATTTTTTGATTTTGCAAAGGTATAAAAACATTAAAAATACTTCATAAATTTGTTATTGCCGTGATCATACTGACCCACTGAATACAGGTAACATGTCATTTTTACCATATAGTGAATGCCACAAAAATTAAACATATAAGAATTTGGCGCAAATGCGTTTTTTTTTCCAATTTCACCATTCAGAATTTTTTTTTTCCAGCTTCCCAGTACATTGCACAGGATATTGAATGGTGCCATTACAAAGTACAATTTGTTTTGCAAACAGTAAGCCATCATGTGAGTCTGAACTGAAAAATGAAAAAATGACGGCTCTTGGAATGTGGAGAGGGAAAAACAGAAATGCAAAAACGAAAATTGTCTCGGTCATGAAGGTGTTAATCTGAATACTAAATGAATAGAACACTAGGTTTACACTAGCGTTCGGGGACTCCGTCGCCCATTCCGCTTGCAAACTGGACTTTTCTCTCTGCCAATTTCAGTATAAAATCTTCGGAAACCCGTCGGACCCCATTATAGTCTATAAAACTGTCTAGGTAACTGTTTTTTAAGCGGATCGGGTTTTCCGTTTTTTGGGTCAAGCAGAACCAAAGAACAGATACCCGAACGCTAGTGTGAACCTAGCATAAATATAAAGCAGACGTTTTCTATTCATTTAGTATTCAGATTAATAGGAGAGGTATACAATTCTGCCTTAGGAGATGTTAAAGGGCAGCTATCAGTAGGTTTGACCCCCAACCTGAACCACTAGCATGGCTATACAGGAGCTAGGGAAAGCCTTCTGTGCCATCAATAATATGCCACACTCGGCACTAACAATGCCTTTTCTACATGCAAGTCTATCTCCAAGTGTCCGCTGGATGTTACATCAACACCTCCAGTATCATTCAACGTAACCTCAATGAGACTGACATGGGAGGATGATCATCAAGATCACAGGACACTTGCAGGGGATTAGCAATAGGGGGTGCAGAGGGAGCAGTTGCTACAAGGCCCTGGGTCCTTAGGGGGCCCCAAAGGTCCCTCTGCTACATAAAATATAAAACTATTCTATATGGTAGAATGGGGCCCCATTACAGATTTTGTACTGGGGCCCTGGATCTTCAAGTTACACCCCTGTCAGTTATTAGAACACTTGCATTTATATTGGAGTAAAATTGTGTCGCAGAAATAAAGCTAATATAGTATAGAGATTTTTTTGCTAGTTCCTCATTTATATATTATGTTCTTTTTTTTACATTATCTGTATGTCGTTCTGTCTATACATATACATGTACAAACGATATACACATGTATATACGCATATACAAAAATAAAACACAACTACCGTAATCTTGTTCTTGGGGAATATTTGTTTTGGCTTCCTACATCAGGAATGTGAATGGCTGTCAGATTTTTCTGAGCCTGAAATCTTCTTAGCTTTCTCTGGCATTTCATACAATGTATAGTAGTTCTCAGCAGGCAGTGATAGGAAGTACAGTAAAATCTGTCATCATAAAGTATGGAAAATGTAATACTACATTTACATGTTTGTTTTTTTATCCTATATTTCTGTGTAAAATGTTATAATGTAATGGATGAGTGCATTGCTGTATGATTATATTAGTTACTTTATATTGTACTAACATTGTGACACTGAATCTAGTATAGTAATTTCATTAACAGCAAATGTTAATGATTCAAGACTCATAAGAAGCAAATAAATTTAGAGGACCTTTCATGTCCTCATGAATGTGCAGTTTTATATACCGCTAGAAAACAGACAGTGTCTGTCTTTCCCATTATATGCCCCAGGGCTGATGATATCGGTGCCGTTAGTTTCGGCACTGATATCTCCCCACTGTCAGAAGGGCATTCCTCATAGCTCAGCATCATCACACTGTCGGCTAGCGGTATATAAAACTGAATATTCATGAGGACATGAAAGGTCCTCTTTAAGTACATAAAAACTAAATCAACCATTAAACTTCTTTCCACCTGCAGCTTTTGTCCACTAGATGTCACTAGCAAACCCCTTTCCTTTTCATTCCATTTTTTAGGATTACTTGGTTTATGGACTATTCTTGCCAAGAGATCGTTTGCTGAGCATTCACTTTGAAATTCTGGACTTTTTCTTTAAACAGGAATATATTCACGAAGTGACAATTTACGAACAGGTGTTTTTTTCCCCAAAGTGATAGAGAGTGATAAAGCTGTGGGTGAACTCATGAATTGCTCAGAAGAGTTTTTGATGATAATCATTTCTAAGTGTGAAACCACATCAAAAGGAAAATCATACTCATTGACTGAAAATCATGGGCTTGGATGTGTCCCCATTTAGATCTAAATCAATTTAATGTATTTTCTATAGTGACAAACTTGTAGAGAGAAAGTGAGCTGTACATGCAGCAGTATGCATTGGTGTTTGGATATGGTCAGAGAATGGTGCACATTACAGGGAACCTGTCAGTCGGTTTGGGGCCACTAAGCTTACAGCATGCCATTTCATAGCTGGGGTTTTGAGTCCCATGCCATGCTTATACTTCTTTTACTCTAGGCAGCTTTGCACCTAGATAGCTGGCGACTGAATGCTTGTTTGAGTGACAGCAATTCCTTCCTGACCTCCCTATGCATATGCCTGCTCAACTTGGCTGAGTGTGTATTTGTTTGCAATGAAGGAAGAGGTGGATTCCATGGATGCTCGAATTGCAATAAATTCGGCGACTGGGCAGGCCAAGAAAGTGTTGTAATTTAACAGAGATATTGCTGTATGGGCAATCATTATCCTGCTGAAATATGCCAGCAGCCATGAGAGGCAACACATGTGGCTACAGGATGTCCAGTACATATTGCTGAGCTGTTACTGTCCCTCATATCACTGCTAATGGTAACCGACTGTCATATGCATTGGCTTCCCAGACCATCATTCCAGCAGATGGGCAGTGTGGTGTTTCACAGGAAAGGCAAGATTAAAGTGCTCACTACAAAGCCTTTATACCCGAACCTGACTGTTGTCAGATCCCAACCAGAACTTGGATTTATCACTAAAGATGATACAATTCCAGTCTATAGCAGGCAAGGTGTCTCATTTGTGACACCACTGCAAAGGAAGACAACAGTGGCTAGCTGTCAATGGCAGGACATGTATGGGTTCCCTTGACACCAAATTTCCTCCTGGAAATGGTCTTGGTAGAGGCATAGCGTGTATTGAAGGTTCCACCTGTGTCTGGATTGTGGAGAAGGAAACTGTGGGAGCAGAGGCATAACTAGGGGTTCAGCCTGGGGGGGGGGGCAAACACATGCAAGAGGGCCCAATTTAGGTATACCGATATTATCACTATACTGCGATCGTATAGTGCTAGATAGCAGCTCTACAGACGATTCACGTGAATACAATACAGTAACATTTAGTGACTTAAAAATGACGCCTCTGACTAATCGATCACATTTCCTGTCTCTTCCATCTGGACTGACATGACCACTTCTTCCAGTCTCTGTAAAATTTGCAGCACAGACATCTTTGTCTCCTTACTTTTTCAGGCACCTGACCCGCACCTGCACACCCATCCCACCAGTGACCTCTTCGCTGTTTACATTGTATCATTCATTTTATAGCGGCCATGTAATGTAACTACAGCCTCCTCCGATACACATCTATGTGACAAGGGTGTAATTGCATTGTACGGTCACTATAAACAGACAGCGTGGAATGTAAACAGGCGCATAGCCTCTTTGTATAGCTGATCAGTGGGGATTCACTTATCTCTTATTGATGATCTATTCTGAGGATAGATCATCAATAATAATGACCTAGGAAAACTCCTTCAATAAAGTCTAAGTGCCACCTTAAATTAATTGTCCCCTTACATTATGCTCCTGATCCCCCCCCGACATAAGTACTGACCCCTTATATAAATGATGTCCCTTATGTTAATAATTCCCCATAATGACCCCCTTATGTTCATAGTGCCCTCTAATGACCTCGTATATAAATCATGCCACCTAATGGCACCTTTATATAAATGACCCCCCTTATGTTCATAATGCCCCCTTATATAAAGGACCCCCATCATCATTATTCCCCCTAATGAATAATCCCTTATAGTTATAATGCCCTGCCTAACAACCCCCTTATACCTTTAAAATACCTAAAACTGCGCTAAAAATAATAATAAAAGTTCTACTCCCGTACCTGTGATCCTTTGATGAATGGAGCCAATGCTGCCTCCTCTTCTTGACCTGCACTTTGTGTGTCACGCATAAGACGTCTGCGTGTCGGTGCAGGAGGCGCAATGCTGTGACGTCATTGCATCCATCTTTGCCAAGAAGCAGATGTGTTCTGTCTGTGGTCTCGATGTCTTGTAAACCGCAGGCCTGAAGTGGCTTATGGTTTACAAGACAGTGGCAGGATGCGTTTTAACTAGATCGGTGTCTGCAGACCCCTCTGCCACCCCACTCACTATGTCACTGTGTGGGAGCTCCAGTTCTTGTTAATGGATCGAATGATCCTGTTTATTGGTGGCCTGTCGGGGCTGTCAAGAGCCTGTTTGACATGTGTGCATGCCCTCACATAACCACTGCTCTTAAAAGAACGGCTTCAATGGTGGACAGTTTGTTAAAATGACCATCCTGTTTCTTTGAGTCCAATGATGCGCCCCCTCTCAAAGTCTTTCAACTGGGCAAAATGTTTGCGTGCATTGTAGACCCATGTTTAATAGTCAGCAATTTCTCACCAAGAGGCACACTACCTAATAGTAGCATCTGAGAGTCTTTTTATTGGTCAGTCTTCTGCAAAGACCCGCTGTATAATCAGACCACAACTGTAATAATTTTAATTTACATATCTGCCTGCTGAGTTTTGCAGCATTCTAACATTTTTATTTGGGTGTTTTTATTTATTTATTTTTTATTCAGTGCATATTACTGGCTTGGCCCTAGATATGGTGGTTGGATAACTCCCTGGATAACATCTGTCCTGCTGCATATGGCTATACATACATATGTATATAACAAATTTATACAGTAAAACAAAAACTACACAACATATACAAAGGGAAAACAAAATCACATTGGTTATCATCCTGGTTGATGTTCTGTTTTGGTTATTTTTTTTGATATCTGCTTGTGTGTGTTGCATTTTATTGTGAACGTGTGGTGTTTTACACTTGAGTGGGCTAAGGTTGAATGTCAACTTTGCTCATGGGTTGGAAGGAAGAGGTTATTTCTGATTGATTTTGTATCTGGATCCTTGGCGAAGAGTAACAATTGTTTATTTAATATGACTTTGAAGGGATTGGGCACTGCTTCATTCTGTTTAATAAGGATAGACTTAACGTTGCTGGATTTTTAAACAGTTTATTAAGATTTCCTTCTGTGTTCACTACCTTCCACTTTTTAGGATATGCTAGCAGAGAGTGAATGAAATTTTTTGTTGCTTACATTGCTGAACACCTGTAATGATCATGTTCCACTGACAGGCCTGTAAGTAGGATAGCTTTGATACAATGTCACGAGCCATGCACCATGTTTTCGGGACAAACTTTCACCCTCTGATCATAAGTTATGTATCACTTTTCATTACAGTAATTTTTTTAATACATTTAAAGATCCTTAAAATGTGCTGTGAGCACGATCTTGCTGCTGTATTTTATGCCGAAGCAATTTTAATAATTGAAGTGTACTTGAAAGTTGCAGCTATAAAAGTGTAGCCAAAGGCCCATAAAAGCCTGTTCTAGCATTTGTAAAAATTGTGCGGCGGCAGGACGCTGTGTGGCCGCAATACTTATCTGTTCAAGATGAAGCCTCTTTATACAGTGAGAACAGATTTCTACTTGCTGTGGAGGGGAGGTTATTTTCTTCTCACAGCCCTCTCTTGATTATTAAATGATCTGGCAAGGTACTGATATATATATATATAGTCATATGAAAAAGTTTGGGCACCCCTATTAATCTTAATCATTTTTAGCTCTAAATATTTGGGTGTTTGCAACAGCCATTTCAATTTGATATATCTAATAACTGATGGACACAGTAATAGTTCAGGATTGAAATGAGGTTTATTGTACTAACAGAAAATGTGCAATATGCCTTAAACCAAAATTTGACCGATGCAAAAGTATGGGCACCTCAACAGAAAAGTGACATTAATATTTAGTAGATCCTCCTTTTGCAAAAATAACATCCTCTAGTCGCTTCCTGTAGCTTTTAATCAGTTCCTGGATCCTGGATGAAGGTATTTTTGACCATTCCTCTTTACAAAACAATTCCAGTTCAGTTAAGTTTGATGGTCGCCGAGCATGGACAGCCCGCTTCAAATTATCCCACAGATGTTCAATGATATTCAGGTCTGGGGACTGGGATGGCCATTCCAGAACATTGTAATTGTTCCTCTGCATGAATGCCTGAGTAGATTTGGAGCTGTGTTTTGGATCATTGTCTTGCTGAAATATCCATCCCCGGCGTAACTTCAAATTCGTCACTGATTCTTGTACATTATTCTCAAGAATCTGCTGATACTGAGTTGAATCCATGCGACCCTCAACTTTAACAAGATTCCCGGTGCCGGCACTGGCCACACAGCCCCAAAGCATGATGGAACCTCCACCAAATTTTACAGTGGGTAGCAAGTGTTTTTCTTGGAATGCTGTGTTTTTTGGACGCCATGCATAACGCCTTTTTGTATGACCAAACAACTCAATCTTTGTTTCATCAGTCCACAGGACCTTCTTCCAAAATGAAGCTGGCTTGTCCAAATGTGCTTTTGCATACCTCAGGCGACTCTGTTTGTGGCGTGCTTTCAGAAACGGCTTCTTTCGCATCACTCTCCCATACAGCTTCTCCTTGTGCAAAGTGTGCTGTATTGTTGACCGATGCACAGTGACACCATCTGCAGCAAGCTGATGCTGCAGCTCTTTGGAGGTGGTCTGTGGATTGTCCTTGACTGTTCTCACCATTCTTCTTCTCTGCCTTTCTGATATTTTTCTTGGCCTGCCACTTCTGGGCTTAACAAGAACTGTCCCTGTGGTCTTCCATTTCCTTACTATGTTCCTCACAGTGGAAACTGACAGGTTAAATCTCTGAGACAACTTTTTGTATCCTTCCCCTGAACAACTATGTTGAACAATCTTTGTTTTCAGATCATTTGAGAGTTGTTTTGAGGAGCCCATGATGCCACTCTTCAGAGGAGATTCAAATAGGAGAACAACTTGCAATTGGCCACCTTAAATACCTTTTCTCATGATTGGATACACCTGGCTATGAAGGTCAAAGCTCAGTGAGGTTACAAAACCAATTTTGTGCTTCAGTAAGTCAGTAAAAAGTAGTTAGGAGTATTCAAATCAATAAAATGATAAGGGTACCCAAATTTTTGCACCGGTCAAATTTTGGTTTAATGCATATTGCACATTTTCTGTTAGTACAATAAACCTCATTTCAAGCCTGAAATATTACTGTGTCCATCAGTTATTAGATATATCAAATTGAAATGGCTGTTGCAAACACCCAAATATTTAGAACTAAAAATGATTAAGATTAATAGGGGTGCCCAAACTTTTTCATATGACTGTATATATATATATATATATATATATATATATATATATATATATATAAATGGTTTTTTTTTTTGTTTAAATACTTTGTTCCTAGAGTAGTATAACAGCATTTGTGTAAATATCTCTATAGATAAGTTTATGTACTATACATATGTGTGTGTGTGTATATATATATATATATATATATATATATATATATATATATATATATAAAAACATTCTCAGTACACAAAATTATATCTATAGTTGTGAATAAGCATCTGAGGCTCACATACATAGATACACAAGATATCCTTGTGTCATTCTGAACATTTTATTGAATAAAGATGTACAGAATTCAATGGGAGAACAGGTGTAGATCAATAAAATAAAAAGTTGGGACATGTCATCCGTATCCAATTGGTGGGGGATCCGATACCTGGAACCCCCACAGATCTGCTGCTTAATCAAACAGTGCTCATATGAATGCCAGTTTTGCTTCATGGGCCAGTAACATCACATTAATTTGTTAAATCGCCTGATTGCAAGTAAATGGGTCTGATCTGTAATACCACACACAGCTCCTACACAGTGTACAGTGCTATGCTTGGTATTCAGTGAAGAGATCACAGTGCTTACCTAAATGCTTCAGTCTTTGCAAACAGCTGATTGTTGGGTATCCGGTTGTAAGTTTATCAGTATTACAGTCTCAGGGCAGTACCATAAGCGGTTATTTGGACAATTAGAGTAAAATTTGACTAAACACCTGCCTGTATCACTGCCATTTGCCGTTTGTTAAGAGTAATAAAATAAAGGAAGAATAAAAACACTTCTGGTTGAAAATGTCCCACTGGTTTTGTCTCATTCCTGGATCATTTATTATTTGTGTATGTTACAGCCATAGACTAGCTTTGGCAAGCTCTGAAGAGCTGGCTTCAATAGAACTCAATGGATGAGACTGCAATTATACTCCAAGACCCCAGTATCGATCGGAATAGCTTAAATTACCTTTTAATATCTCTACTCTTATGAAAAATGTTCTTTGAGATTAATAATGCTATTTACATTCAGTGCTCTGAAAGAGTATTTTCTGCCTATTATTTAATATTTGTCACACGGAGTAGCTTCTAAGCAAAATGTGGTATTGGATAAAGGCAAACAAAGTAATGGCATAGAATGCATTTTTAGGGTTTTTATATACAAGCACATAAAATTGCACTATTGAGTGCCTATCAAAACTATAGCAAGACAGTTGGAGCTTATTTACTTAATTTTTTTCATAAGATAGATTTGTATGATGGTTCATTACCCCCATCTGATACAGTTTCCTCTATTGACGGCAGCTCATCCCCCTACATCTTTACACTAAGAAATATGCTGCCAAATTATTTGTGTGTCATCATAAAAGATGATCAATGGGAAATGCATGAGTTATCATTTGTTACTAGATCCTTGTACATGTTTACATGGGGCAATGATTGGGAAAAGGCAGTGTGGAACTCAGAATTACCTGTGTGTGGTAGGCAGCAATGAAAAGTGCCTCCTGATTGGTGAGTGACTACATACAAGAATGTATGCCTAGATCAGGTAGGATTTTTGAGTGGGAATCCGCTTCAAAAATGCCTTCCAACTCCCCCATTCACTTCAGTGGCAATTGGGCATATTTTTTTCTTTTAGCTGATTTTTTTTTTTTTTTTTTTTTCAGCTAGAAAAAAAAAAGCAACATTATCTATCTTCAGGCGGATTCTGCCTTGCAAACCCCATTGAATTGAATGGAAGGCAGAAAAAACGCTAATGGTTTTTAAAGTGTGTGGGGTTTGTTTTTGCAAAAATCGCTCCAAAAACCTCTGCAAGAAAAACTCTAGGATATTTCTTAAAACTGTTTACATCGAAATGTATGATGGTGTTCTGTATAATGTTTCTTACAATGCACAGCTTCTGGTTTGATATTGAATTTCCTGGGGACAGTCTCCCTTTTAAAGTAGATAGATCATATGCAATAAAGGATTTTTCTGAATTAATAAATGTGCAGCTGTCTTTATATGAAATGAGCTGCTAGCTGGGGTAATTCAATGTAATGCTATTGTTTTGTGACAATGTGCAATTATGGTTTGCATCTCACTAGCTTTTAAGATCTGATGGACTGTGTTCACACTTGTTGAAAGCAGATCAGTATCAGTCATCTTTAAAAAGAAAAAGACCTGAGTGGATGGAAATGACAGCCTCAGATGGATCTCATCCATATTGCCTTCATTAATGTCAGTGGTCTCAGCTCTGCCAAGCACAGAAACATTGCGAATATTAGAAAGGGCATGTCAGTCTAAACTAGCCCCAAAGCAAGATTAAAGGGATTGTACCAAGATATGAAGTTTTATATTGACAAGGACCTCCACAAATCCAGAGAACAGGGTTTTGGTTCTCCTGTCCTATTGGCAGCCTCAGCTTGCACCTTGCTTCCTCATTCATTCTCTTTGGGACGCGCTGAAGATATCTGAGTGCTGTACTTACTGTAGCTACTTACACTGCTCCCATAGAGAATGAATGGAGTGGCAAGGCACATGCTTGGCCTCCCACACCAGTAGGACGGGAGAACCGAAGCCCCATTCCCAGGACCTGTGAGGTCCCAGTGGTCATTAGCCTACCAATCATGAAGTTATACACCTTTACCTACCTATTGTTTCTATGAATGTCAGTAATAATCTTTTTACTTTTTAATTGCTCTAATATGAACACTAATCTACTGTAACACTATTGCACATCTAGTCTATTAGTGACTTCTTGCTACTGAAGTACCCCTTTCCAAGTACCAAAAAAGAAATTGCTAACAATTTTTTTTTATTTATTAAAACCAGATATTGCAATATATCCATTTTTTCAAATTTATATATATATATATATATATATTGTGAGAAGGTGACTGGCAGAGTACTGGAGTCTCGCTATATTAGACCCCGGTTTTTAACATATGTCTGGTCCAGAGCGGGTTTTGAGTAAGCCTCAGCCCAGGTGTAAGTCCTAGGCCTCATTACTGGCCCATAAAAGCCTACAGAGCCTGCACTTCAAGGCAGACCCTGGAAGAGAGTGGAGGCGCCTGGGTCTGTCTGGAGCTGAGTCTGGTGAGACCTGTGCCTTGTTGCTGTTTTGTTTTGTTCGTGTGGCTGGTGCAAGCCACACGTATAGATAAGGATTATTTCTGTTCAGGTAGAGGCTCAGACAAGCAGGATTTTGTTTTCTTATTTGCCTGAAGTTAAGGCTGTGTTTACTTTGCCTGTTTTACCTGATGTAAGGTTTATTTATTTTTGGCATTTTTTTAATAAACCTGTTGCACCAGAACTTTGTGTCCCTGTCTTTGACTGTTTGGGTCCGTACCTGTGCTGCTACCAAGCTATCTCCCCAACAATATATATATATATATATGTTGTGAGGGGGGTGAAACTATATGGATCATACCTGGGGCCCAACTCCAGAGAGAGTGCACACAGTAGGAGAGTGGTGCTGGTGACCTGCAGGGAGCAGGAGGACTGTGGACCAGTTGGAGACGGACAAGGTGGTCTGTCCCAAGAGGACTGGATTCCAGAAGGTTAAGCTCAGTGTGAGCCAGACTGCTGAGAAATAACCTCAGTAAAGCATCTTGCCCTCAGAAGATTAGTCAGGGTTCAAGAAGTGAGGTATTGCGCTGTGTGTGGGCTATAGGCGGTTTTGTTATTTTTGTTCCTGTTACCACTTACAAGCTGGATAAAGCCATTTCTTTTGGATTGCCGTTACCCAGAGGTGTAGCTAGCGGGGGGGGCAGCTGCCCCGGGCCCACTGACTCTGTGGGGCCCACCCTGGGGCTGCCATTAATACATCCTTTATTTCTAACTAGATCGGTGTCTGCAGACACAGCATAGTCATGGCCACAAGGCAGCAGTAATCTGGAGGTGACTCATTGAGATCTATGGGAAAGTTTTGTTGACGTGCTCTATGCAGGGACGGGAGATAAGCTATGACATTATGTATCTGTCAGTAGTGGTTGCAATAATGGGTCAATGGGTTTATATCTACGATGGTGTTATATTCCATTGTAATACTTTTTGTGATGGAAATGGGGTGACTTCTGCAAAGAAAACCCCTATAGAGTTGGCAAGTGTCTATATTATTAGGCTTAGGGGTCAGAGTGAAAATTTCAGGATATAGCAGTTAAAATATTTATAGTGATATGTAATTTTTTAAAAAAAAATAAAAATCTGAAATATGTTTAACATAGAAACTGGTTTTAAAAAAATAGTTGACACATTCTCTTTAAATCTAGGGGAGCAAAAAAGACGAGTATAACAAATTTTAATAAACTTTTCTTGGGGGAGGATTTTTATCTTTTATAAAAAATTTTTTTTTTTTTTTAACCCATTCCCGTTAGTGGCATTTTTCGATTTTCGTTTTTGACTCCCTGCCTTCCAAACTCCATAACTTTATTTTTCCGTTCACAGAGCCATATAAGGGCTTAGTGTTTGCAGGACAAATTATACTTCGTAATGGTACCATATAATATTCTGTGCGACGTACTGGGAAGCTGGAAAAAAAAAATTCATAATGGGGGAATTGCAGTTTTTCTCCATTTGTGTGACTTTTTTTTTTTACAGGCTTTGTTTTTATGGTGTTCACTGTGCAGCCAGCACTGTGACATGCCACCTGTATTCTATGGGTTGGTACGTTTCTGGGGACATCAAATTTATACATATATATAAATTTTTTTTTTTTTTTTTCTTCATTTTAACCCCATAAAAAAAAAAAAAGTCCAAAACTTTGCAAAAAAAAAAAAATTCTTGGAGTCACAATATTTTGACATTTCATTATGTTTCTGTGTACGGGGATGCATACGGCGTCCTTTTTTTTTTTTTTTCAGGGTTAGATGTACTTTTTAGATATACCATTTTGGATAATGTGATGTTTTGATTGGCTTTTATTTAAATTTTTATGGTCGGGGAAATGGCTAAAAAACGACAGATTGGCTCTTTGTGTTTGCCATTTGGGAAAATGATTTCTGTGTGTTTGTAGACCGGGCGTTTATTTGGATACCAGGATGCATAATTTTGTGTTGGTTTTTGTTTGTTTACTTTTATTTCAAATCTAGGGAAAGGGGGTGATTTGAATTTAAGTTTTTATGGATTTTTTTTGTCATATTTTTAAAATCTTTATTTTTTTAAACATATATATATATATATATATATATATATATATATATATATATATATATTTTTTTTTTTTTTTTAACTATTATATTAGCCCCCTTAAGGGGCTTGAACCTGCAATCTTGAATCTACAGGTCCCATGTATTGCAGACTATAGGACTTTCTGTGTTACTATTGAGGCTGGACATGGACTTCATAAGGCATCCGGAAGTGGGGACAATAAATAGTATGCACTACAAAATGGAGCCAATAGAAACTACAAGATCTTGCAAAAAACAAGCCCTTATATAGCTTTGTCAATTGAAAAATTAAGACTCTGTGACTCTTGAAATCTAGGGGCATACAACTTATCTCCCCCCCCCCAAAAAAAACCAAAAAAAAAGGAAAAAGAAAAAAAAACAAACAAACCTTGTAGTTAATTGCTATTGCTGCATTTGTGAATTTATTTTTACCACACCTTAAACAGTGGACAAAAATACAAAAAGTTATTGTGAACTTGTGTGGTTTTTTTTTTTTTTTTGGTTTTTTTTCTTTCTTTCCCGAACACAAAATAAATTAATACAAGCTAATTAATTATTTATATGTACCCAAAATAGGCTTAATTGAAAAATAAAATTCATCCCAAAAAAAAAAAGATTTCATATGGCTACTTTACCGAACATTCAAGCCTTGCTCTTGCAATATGTTTTAAGTGGAACCCCCATATCGCTGTAAATAGTTACATTTCACACTAATTTAGAAGAGTCTGATCCTTCTGAAGAGGAAGTTAAATCTGAAAAGGAATGATTTGGACTCTAATCAGTTTGATTTAACCCTGGGGAACACAGACCAAAGATAAAAAAAAAAAATAAAACACAGTTCTCCAACTGTGCACAGCAGGAATTGTGAGCATCAAACACTACTGCTGTTCAGATTTTTAGCTACACAGATCTTGATGGGTTTGGGTATAATAATTCTGCAGAGCTGTCAGGCAAACTATTGCCTTTGGAGATATGCTGCAATGTTTATAAAGAATCAAACCTCCCTACTGCTTGACATTTGACTTCAGCCTCTCAATGATGGAGGGGAGCTGAGCTTATATAAAACTTGCTATAGAGTGTCATTTGAGAAATATGGAGTCAAAATATTATGGATTTTTAACTTTCAGCATGAAAATGCCACTTGAAGTTTTAATATTCAGTAACAGGATATCACTAAAGCCATTGCAGAGAAATTGGACAATAGGACTTGACACTAGTAAATACATCATTATCCCTATCCTGTGAAGGCGCCATTCAACATATATCTGAGTAGTACAAGAAAAGAGTAAAGTGTAATAAAATAAAGATAAATCAGGAAAGAAAAGTTGGAAACCATGCATAGTAAAGATTTATAGCCTTATGCTCTAACATATGCTAGGTTCACACTAGTGTTTGGGTCTGCATGGGGCCATGATAGACAGATACCCTGTCTGGTTAAAAAGTGGTTACCCGCAGACTCCCACAGACCCCATAGACAATAAAGGGATCCATTGGGTTTCCGCCTGGTTTCCACCATGAGAAAATTCCTCCTTGCAGGACTTTTCTCTCCGCTTTATTTTAGGCAGAATCTGTGGAGGAGTCTCCTACAGAGAATCCAACGCAGATGTAAACCTAGCCATACTCTCATATTACACATCAAAGTATTTTGACTGTATACAATATGCAAGTTAATCTAATATGCATATAAATTTTCTTGTAGTAATTGGCTTGACAGTCTGATGAACATCTGTCATTTGGGGCTATATTGTAAAGCAGAACTAAAGCTCATTTCTTATCTGAAAAGTTATTTCAGCGGTGCATTATACTTACCCATGAGTTATGGTAGCCTGTTATTTGTTTTATTCAGTGTTGACTGCTTTTTAGCTCTGCTTCATTTGAGCACAGCTGTCATGAGTGACTTCAGTGTAGCAGCATAGTAATCTAGGCTGTAATGTAAGCCTGTGGTCGTTTGAACATTTGTGTCTCAGGCTGTGCATTATCCCACAGTGTTTTTAAGTACAGGTGTTGAGGCCTCGGCACTGAAAAGCAAGCCCAGCATCATACATAGTACAGTGGCTGTTGGTTCGATTGAATGGGTCTGAGCTGCAAATAGGACTAGTGACTGATGAATGGGATGTCACGTGTCCTGTGACGTAAAAGTATTGCTCACAGAGTACTGCTGTCTCTTAGAGAGTCTGTCATCAGGGTGAAGCATATTAAACAAGCAACACAGGTCAGGCTCACCTGAATGTCACGCTTTTTCCATGTGAAAATTCATGCCTCCGTTGCCAAGATATTAATTTATTTCACAATATGCAAATGAGCAATCTTCAGCACAAATGGTCAGCTCTGTTGTTCCAAACTGCTATGCTACACACTGCTTTAATATACCCTTCTTCTCCCTTCCCTTCTTTGAGCGACAGGGCTGGTAACTTTGCTTGAATCTTGCCTGGCCCTGTGTTCTTTCATTCACATTGGCGTATTAGAGCAGTGTAGGGTGTAGCAGCTTTCCCTGGTTCAGGGCATTTTACCTCCTTTTTTTTTTTTTCTCTCCTGTAGATTTACCATGTAACTGGGGCTGATACATTACCCCCATTTACAGGAGAAATGCAGCGTCCTATCACTTATTGCAGAGCTTATCAGCTCCCACCCCCCCCCCAGTGGTCATGTGACCACAGAATCAGAAGTGGAGCCACGGCTCCCACAGCTGTGTACACAGCGCTGTCACTTGTGGTTTTAATTATCACAGAAGATTTCCTTTGCTTCCATATTAAAACACGGAACATGCTTCACAGTTTCCCATTTTTCTCCTTCCCTTTGCAAAGCCTGCGATTATATGAATAGTGAAGCATAACTAACTTTTCAAACCACTTTTGATATTCTTTGTGTTAATACATTTTCTAATATATCTTATGAACAAATTTTGGCTCCTTTCAGTGAAATCCTGCATTTCTTTATTATTTCCCTTGTATCTGTAATGAGAGCTGCTTCTCACTGTGTATGGACTTGTGTGTAATGGAGGGAAAATGGGGGATCACTTCAAATAGTTATACAGTCATATGAAAAAGTTTGGGCACCCCTATTAATCTTAATCATTTTTAGTTCTAAATATTTGGGTGTTTGCAACAGTCATTTCAATTTGATATATCTAATAACTGATGGCCACAGTAATATTTCAGGATTGAAATGAGGTTTATTGTACTAACAGAAAATGTGCAATATGCATTAAACCAAAATTTGACCGGTGCAAAAATTTGGGTACCCTTATCATTTTATTGATTTGAATACTCCTAACTACTTTTTACTGACTTACTGAAGCACAAAATTGGTTTTGTAACCTCACTGAGCTTTGAACTTCATAGCCAGGTGTATCCAATCATGAGAAAAGGTATTTAAGGTGGCCAATTGCAAGTTGTTCTCCTATTTGAATCTCCTCTGAAGAGTGGCATCATGGGCTCCTCAAAACAACTCTCAAATGATCTGAAAACAAAGATTGTTCAACATAGTTGTTCAGGGGAAGGATACAAAAAGTTGTCTCAGAGATTTAACCTGTCAGTTTCCACTGTGAGGAACATAGTAAGGAAATGGAAGACCACAGGGACAGTTCTTGTTAAGCCCAGAAGTGGCAGGCCAAGAAAAATATCAGAAAGGCAGAGAAGAAGAATGGTGAGAACAGTCAAGGACAATCCACAGACCACCTCCAAAGAGCTGCAGCATCATCTTGCTGCAGATGGTGTCACTGTGCATCGGTCAACAATACAGCACACTTTGCACAAGGAGAAGCTGTATGGGAGAGTGATGCGAAAGAAGCCGTTTCTGAAAGCACGCCACAAACAGAGTCGCCTGAGGTATGCAAAAGCACATTTGGACAAGCCAGCTTCATTTTGGAAGAAGGTCCTGTGGACTGATGAAACAAAGATTGAGTTGTTTGGTCATACAAAAAGGCGTTATGCATGGCGTCAAAAAAACACAGCATTCCAAGAAAAACACTTGCTACCCACTGTAAAATTTGGTGGAGGTTCCATCATGCTTTGGGGCTGTGTGGCCAATGCCGGCACCGGGAATCTTGTTAAAGTTGAGGGTCGCATGGATTCAACTCAGTATCAGCAGATTCTTGAGAATAATGTACAAGAATCAGTGACGAATTTGAAGTTACGCCGGGGATGGATATTTCAGCAAGACAATGATCCAAAACACAGCTCCAAATCTACTCAGGCATTCATGCAGAGGAACAATTACAATGTTCTGGAATGTCCATCCCATTCCCCAGACCTGAATATCATTGAACATCTGTGGGATAATTTGAAGCGGGCTGTCCATGCTCGGCGACCATCAAACTTAACTGAACTGGAATTGTTTTGTAAAGAGGAATGGTCAAAAATACCTTCATCCAGGAACTGATTAAAAGCTACAGGAAGCGACTAGAGGCTGTTATTTTTGCAAAAGGAGGATCTACTAAATATTAATGTCACTTTTCTGTTGCGGTGCCCATACTTTTGCACCGGTCAAATTTTGGTTTAATGCATATTGCACATTTTCTGTTAGTACAATAAACCTCATTTCAATCCTGAAATATTACTGTGTCCATCAGTTATTAGATATATCAAATTAAAATGGCTGTTGCAAACACCCAAATATTTAGAACTAAAAATAATTAAGATTAATAGGGGTGCCCAAACTTTTTCATATGACCGTATGTCAGGTATTTTAAAACAAGCGTGTTTATGGTATCATATGAAAGAGAATGTTAAGGAATTTCCAAAAATGCAGAAACTGGCTAATACCAGAGAGCAGTAGAACAAGCTACCTAAATCCTACACAGCACTGAGAGATAGTCTAAGGCTGCTTAGACGACTTCAGCAGAGCCTGCCGCAAGGCTGGATGGTCTTTGCAGAATCTAAAGCCCAGGTTTTTGCCCCAGAAGTTTAGTGTAAAAAATTAGATGCTTCTACAATCTGAAATCAAAACCAGAGTCCACAGCAATACTCAGAATCCACTCAGGAGAGCAAAAAAAAAAAAAAAAAAAAAAAAAAAAAGTATTGTGGGGGAGGTAGCTCGGTAGCAGCTGTGATGCGGACCCAACCAGTAAGAGACAGGGACACAAAGTCTCGTGCACAGAGGTTTATTTGAAAAATAGTAAAAATAAATAAACCTTACGTCAGGCACAGAATAAGCAAAATAAATTACAGCCTTAACTTCAGGCAAAAATGAGAAAACAAAATCCTGCTCGTCTGAGCTTCTAACTAAACAGAAATAAACCTCTGTAGGCCTCTATGGGCCAGTAATGAGGCCTAGGACTCATTTTTCCCTTCATTTACACACAGAGAGAAGCAGGGTTCAGCTCTCAATAGTTTTTGTGTCCATTATCTTTTCTACATATTGTCACCATTGAAGTTGTCTACTTAATATGCTTTCTACTCACTAGCCAGATCAATACTCATATCCATAAATTCTTGAAAAATTATAACTATGTGCATGCCTCCAAGGTATTTTTTTTTTTTTTAATCTAGTCTATAATACCAGGAACAACAGGACTTTAACATATGGTCTTCATATGCTGCTAATTTTATATGATTTTAGGCTAAGGCTCCACATAGCATCCCACAGCAAAAAAGCGCTGTGGGAAAAACCGCGGCGGCAATGCATTGTGGTTTTTCCACAGTGCTTTTCGCAGAAAGTTCACAGAGGTTTCCTCTGCGGATTTTCTGCTTCCATTATATCTATAGGGAAATCACTGGCATTTCCCTGGGTATGATTAATATGCTGCGATTTCCAAAACCGCAATGGTTTTGGAAATCGCTGTGTGTCCGCTGCGCATATTTTCCTGTAAACTGGGGATGGGATTCTCTAGAATCCCATCCACTTTGCTGTGACTGTAAACCGCCGTGGTTTTCGTCTTACGCCATGTGGGGCCCGGGCTTGCTGTGGATTTTAAAAGTTTTCGCTTCATTCTGTCTCTTGCAGTAAAGTCCATTTGTTCTCACTGTGGTAAATAACGTATTTATTTACCTGACTGCATCTTCAGTTTTACTATTCCTATTTCAATATCTTCACGAAGAACATCACAGCATGGAATACATAAGCTAAGTTACAATCAGGATTTTATCGATCAATGTGTACAGCATCTGAACTGATAACTTCAGTGGTTTATGTATGACTAATGTTTACGCTTTTTCTGAAGTCAGTAAATTAAGTATATAGCAGTAAAGGAATACCATTTTGAAAATTTCTCTCCTCTCTGCAGACATTAACTTTTTTTTTGTAGCCTGGAGCTAAGAAATCAACAATCTATGTGCATATACCATAGTGTAGATTATATTATAATTTACTAGACAGCACCCTTGCATGATGTGGACTAAATTCATGCTATCAGAGTAATTTAGCAGGCTGCACTTGTATTTTCAGTATGAAGCAATAGCAAGTACAGTCACGGTCCCGCAATTAGTGATAATCACATGCAGCTGCTAATTACGGTGCTGCACCTGTACTTGCTATTGCTTCAGATGAGACTTTTAGATGCAGTATGACAAATTACTGCAATCACATGTGGCTGGTAACATCACTTGTGCTCAGCGAGACTTCTTAATTTAGGACCTCTATGAATTAGCCAGAGGTTAAAGAGGCTTCAAAGATTCTAAGTCAGGACATAGTGGTAAGGCCCAGTTCACATCTGCATTCGGGTTTCCTCTTGGGGACCCCCCCCAAATGGACACCTATATGCATAAAAAAGCGGTTTACCTTGGAAACCCGCGGAACCCATAGACTAGAGAAAAGTGCTGCTTGCCTTCTAACCAGTGGCATAGCTAAAGTCTTGTGGGTCCCGTTGCAAACTTTTGTTGGGGACACCCTAGAGCGAATTCTTCATAGTGACGGTTACGGGTGCTGCAGCAATATCTCAAATATTTGAAAGGGATACAGCTGTAGTACCCACAACTGCAGTTATCAGTAATACGGTGAGTAAGCAGTGAAACGCCTGGCACGTAAACAATACGGGGACAGTATATTATGCTCCACAGTGGCCACCACAGTATTATATGATCCACAGTGGTCCCCATACAGTTTTATATGCTGCACAGTGAGCCTCCACACAGTATTGTATGCTCCACAGTGGCCCCCACATAGTATTATATGCTCTACAGTGGCCCCCATACAGTATTATATGTTTCCAAGAGCCCCCCTTAGAGCCAGTGCTATTATTATACTCTGGGGTCTCCTCAGACCCCAGAATATAATAAATGGAGGCCCAGGGGAAGCGATTAAAAATAACATTTATTACTCACCTTGCCTCACCTCTCTCGGGCATCCTCGCTCCGTCCTGCTGTCTGCGGCATCTTCCTTGGTCGTCTTCTGCCTGACTACTGTGATCACATGCCACTGCTGGGGTCTGTGATTGGGCCTCAGTGGTCACATGGGGTGTGATGATGTCACCAGCAGAGAGGAAAGCCCTGGAAAGGATGCTGAATCCAGGAGAGGTGAGTATTAGTACTTTTTTTTATTTTTAGTCACCTCCCCTGGGCTGGCATCAATTGGAAAGGGGCCCGTTATGTATAGTGGTCGGGGAACCAGGCTTTCCACCGACCACTATCATGGTGGCCATTTCCTTCTGGCCGCGGGCCCCATACCCCTCCGGGCCCGGTCGCAGTTGCATTCCCTGTGACCGCAATTGTTACGCCACTGCTTCTAACATCCTAAAAAACTAAAGCAAGTTTAAAAAATTATGCCAACATAAAGCAGAAATATGGTAAATACTATATATTTATTGATTTGGGTCATATTACAATCTGTCTGAACTGAGCAATTAAAATTTTGAAAATTTTTTTATTTTTTTATTTTTTTTTTTTCTTTCTAAATTTTTACCACATTTCCTATTATTCATAAATAAATGCACAAAATATTGACCAAAGTTTATCACTCTTATACTTCTTCCTTCAACTAAATCCACTCCTGGCTTTGTCCATAAAATGCTGCAACATCTGCAACACAAATTTTCTTCAATGTGTTGCCTCAGCTTTTGAGGCTAAGGCTCCACGTAGTGAAACATAGCAAAAAAAAAAACAAACAAAAAAAAATGCTGCAGTAACGTTTTTTGTCGCAGCATTTTTCATTGCATTTTCAGAGTTTTCCTCTGCAGACTTTCTGCCCCTATTATACCTATATGGAAAATGTAAGCATTTCCGCAGGTATAATTTACATGCTGCGATTTTCAAAAATGTGACCGTTTTTGAAAACACAGCTTTTCCGCTGCAAATTTTTTGTCTGCAATTTGTAAATGGGATTAGCTAGAATCCCATTCACATTGCAGGGACTGCAAAATGCAGCATTTTCACAATTTTGTCTTTTTCATGATTATTGGTTTGAAGAACAAAGATTCTCAGTCATATGGTAGGAGGGAGTGTTTTAGTGGTTTCATGCTTGTGGCTTTTACATACATAACGCATATACAGTATGTGTAAATACACATAAGTTAAATTTTTTTTTCTGTTTAAAGAATTCTATTTTCTGACACTTTGTTCATTTTGCATGCATATATTTAGTTGGACGTAAACTTAGGTGGTGTGTATGCTTCTACCATGAACAAATCAGAAAATAAGCGAACAACTATTTATAGTATGTTTTTTTTTTCATCTTTTCCCTGGTAATTATAAATTAGTTAGAGTTGGAAGCTAGAGAGCAGGTACAAGGAAATAATTGAAGGTTATTGAGGGAAGCCTATAAATTTATAATAAAGACATTATACTTTTCTGTATTGTAACTGCAAAGCAAAGTGGAAAATAATTGCAAGACTGTAATAGATGTTAATTTCAATTGCTTGTGTTTGCTTCTATTCTGTCGATTTGAACAACGTTAAGTGTAATATTGTCAAATAAATATTTCACTATAGTAAGACAAATGAGTGCAGTCACCTCCATTCTGACACAGATTTATAAAGCCTTGGTTTCTGGTTCCGATTTTCTTTTTATTTCCATTTACGTTGAAGCATATGTAGTATTTTATGGATTTCTGAAAAGTTCACACATACTCATTTTATATTTTATCATGCAAAAGCTGTAAAAATAATTAACTCAAAATTTACCAAGTCTCCAAACTAGCTACTATTATCTTACCAAAACAGACAAAAAGAAAATCTTCATTATTCATTGTGAATATTCTAAGATGTCCTAGAATATGTTTTTTAGAAATTTCTTTTAAAAATGTTGATACAGCTTTTCTCAGGTTTAAATTGACCTTGAGTAACATAAGGTCGACTGCAAGAAACTCGCTGCCTGACATTTTTTTAAAAGGCTGCACCTTTTAGACCAGATTTACCCTTCATACATAAGAGTATTCTGACCTTGGTTGTATTTCACTGTATGGGACAAGACTGTTCATGTATTGTAGCCCAAAGGAACATCTTTTCTACTATTGTTTATATTCTGAAGAGGAAAAAAAGAAGGCAAGCTGCTCAGGTGCTATTAAGGGTCAGAGAATTGTCTAACACACAGAAAAATAGTAGAATCTTTAAGAACTCTGACATTTTTCAATGTCTTGTTAAATAATGTATTAGTTGCAACATTTACTTAACAGTAGCCCACTATGATAAGGTGTATGATTTGAGCTGTTAAAATTGATACTTTGGAGTGTCATATAATATGAACATTCCCATGTGTAGAACAAAAATTAGATTGTAAGCAAACAATTTCTAAATATAATCACTTAGAGGATCTTTTACCACCTCTGCCAAGTCCAGATTTTGGCACCATTTAATAGATGCCAGCACAGTTGGAATTTTTTTCTCTAGCCCCCACCATTTCTGAGCAATACGTGTTGCTAGTTTTGATGCCAGATATGCTCTTTAGTCTCTCTTTCAGGTGGGCAGTGTCAGGCAGGAGCAGACAAGGGGTGCGATTCTGAGCTCTGACACTGTCCACCTCTGGAGTTCTGGATCACACACCTTGTCTGTTCCTGTCTGACACTGTGAACCCGACAGTACAGAGCTTAAATAGCATATCAGGTGCAATAACTAACAATAACTAATTGCTCAGAAATGGTGGGAGGTAGAGAAGAAATTTCAACTGTGTAGCAATCGGTAGAACAGCACCTATTAACAGGTGCTAAGAACAAGAGATGGTGGAGGTCATGAAAGGTCTTCTTTATTGGTCTTGGAGAGTATAAAAGTTGACACACATTAAAAGCCACCAATGTTTAGATTTTCACACTTGCTGAACCATGTCATTGCTGCAAAGTTTGTATTGCAAAACAAATAATTGTTGCATGTCTTCTTCACAACTTTGCAGTATTAAGAAGAAAACTAAGCAGGTATGGACTCTGTGTCATCTAACCAGCTTGATGTTGAGCTTCTCATTTTTTTCTAGTGTAGGTAAAAGCTGATCCTGGTGGGTCAAGAGACATCAGTGCCATGGCACAAAGGTACCAGGCAACAGAAAGTACAGTAGAGGTACAGGTCAAGGTCAGGGCTGATGGACTTTGTTCATAATAGTATCCAGGCAGATGCCAGGGTCATATTCGGTATGGAAATCAAAGCAGAGTTCATGGCAAGTGGTATATTATCAGAGTCGTGTAACAAGCTGAGGTCAGGTAAACATGCAGAATAAGATCAGCATCAAGTAACAAGTCAGGAAAACTGGCAGAACAGGAGCAGGGTCAGGTAACAGCCAAGGTCTAACACCAGTACAAAACAAATGCAATATTAGAAAACACCTTCACGGGAGCTAACAAGTTAGGAACCATTTTGCTGAGGATTTTTCCTATGGAAGATAATTGCCATAAATAGCCCACAGGAGGTGATTTGCTGGAAGCAGACTGCTCTGAAGAGGCCAATGCACCAGATGGGCAAAGGCTGGAAGACAGCCAGTGGCTGCGGCAAGATGGCATACAAAATCACATTATTGCATTGTGTCAAGTCACCCTTAAATGTGCACATTTGGGCAGGCCTGGTGGTGTTACTCCTATAGAGAAGCTGTACTGGAGTAGTGTATTAATAAGTATTTCTAAACTAGGATGGCAGGTTTTAGGAAGTTATCAGCTATAATTTACCAGTGGATTTTACTAAAAGTGCTCTACTTTTTTTATGCATATTTCTATCTTTAAAAGGGTGTTATCACAAATCCTGTATTTGATGTCCTTCAAAAACCATGTCTGGAGCCTAAAGTCCTTTGCTCCATACATTGTATAGTGAATGAACCTAGTTACTGTAGCTCACCTCACATTACGAGGGATATTCAACAAATTATCTACCTGAATATTGTAAACACTGGACCATCAGCGTAGGCTGGTTGCCACATAAGTCAGGCAGATGGAGGCGTGGGTACCAGTTCAAACTTGCAGTTTTATTGGCAACAGTTCATACAGTCCATCTCAAACAGTTTACTTCAGCATAAAGGTACAAAACCAGGTAACATAAATCGTCCTTAGTTCAGGATACAAAACAATTCACAAGAGCTTCCTCACCAATACAGTTGGTTATCTTAGGTTTTCTCCTCCACACACAGGGCATTGTGTTTAGCAGCTTAACAGCTTTTCATGTCAGAGACATCCACACCCACTTCCTTTGGGCAACCTCAGCTCTTTATGGCTGAACACCTGGGTCACCCAGCAAGACCAGGACTGGAGTATAAGCTTGGATCTGCAACAACTCCCAAATCCCGGACCCATACTCCAGCCAGTCACTTTACAGATACCAACCACCTCAGTGGCAGGTACCTTCCATCTACAATTTTGCCCTCTGAATATTTACGGACTTTTTTTCCTTTTGTGAGGTCAGACAAATGTGCTTCCATATTAGCAAAGTTGGGTACAAACCGTCAGTAATACTCAACATTTCCTAGAAAAGCCCTCACTTGTTTTTTTTGTGAGAGGACGTGGCCGATTCTGTATTGCCTCTACCTTATTGTTCTGGGGTTTAATCATACCTCTCCCCACAACATAACCCAAATATCTGGCCTGTTCCATGCCCATGGCACATTTTTCAGGGTTGGTAGAAAACCCACCTTCTTTATGGGAGTCCAAGACAGCCTGAACCTTAGCTAAATGGCTGTTCCAGTCTAGTCTAAAAATGACAATGTCATCTAAATAAGCCGCTGCATATTCCTTATGTGGAATGAGAATCTCATCTATCGCTCTTTGGAATGTGGCAGGGGCTCCTTTCAAACCTAAGGGCAAACCTACTCCCGCCCTCGGGAGTAGAAAAGGCAGTTTTCTCTCTGGCATCTTTTGCCAAACATATTTGCCAATACCCTTTGGTGAGGTCCAGAGTGGTTATGTATCTGGCTGGACCTAACCTTTCAATGAGTTTGTCCACCCGGGGCATAGGGTATGCATCCATTTTTGAAACTTCATTAAATCTCCGAAAGTCATTACAGAAGCGACAAGTACCATTCGGTTTGGGAACTAGTACAACTGGGCTAGACCATTCACTTTTTGATTTTTCAGTCACTCCTAAAAACATTTTCTGGACCTCTTCTGAGAGAACCTGACTACGAGCCTCAGGAATCCTGTAAGGTTTCACCTTCACTTTTACCTGGGGCTCCATAATAATATCATGTTCAACCTGGCAATCTATAAAACATCTCTTTGTTACGTTGCAAAAACTCCTTGGTCTCCTGTTTTTGCGAACAAGATAAAGTATCAGCAACTGTCATCTTATGATATTCTGGCTCAGCAACTGTAGGAGGGCCGACTAGTCTGGTCAATGACTCTCTTTCTCTCCAGGGCTTAATCAAATTTACGTGATATATTTGCACCGACTTTCTTTTTCCTGATTGGTGCATCTTATAATTTACATCCCCAACTTTTTCGAGGATTTCAAAGGGTCCCTGCCACTTAGCCACAATACATGGGAAAGTTCATCTCTAACAAGAGTTAACAGACTTCCTGAGTCCAGCGGCGAAATCACGCTGATGCTATTGACAGGCACCTGACACATCTGGGGTCTTCCAGGATGAGATGGCATGGCACTGCAGACAGGGTGTGCAAATAAGGAACAGCGGTGAGCCACACTACAGTCCATGGGCTCTGCCTTCATAGAACGATGTGCTGCTATGTGTCCCAGGGTATGACACCTCCAGCAGACTATTTGGCATGTCTGCATTTTGAAACTAATTTACAGCTCCTCCATTTTCTTGTCCACAGGTATTTTGTCTCCGCTCTCCCCCTGGTTTATACCACCTTTTATTGGGTTCAGCGTGAACTTTGGGGTTAACCAGAGGAGATTTCTCCTTAGTTGGTCGCAAGCTCCACAAGGTCCACCAGATTGTCTGCATTTTGTGGGTTTCCCTGGACAACCCAGCACTGCAATGGCATAGAAAGAGCACGTATATAGCGATCCATTGCCACTCTTTCTATCATCTGCTCTGGCGTAACAGTCTGTGGTTGCAACCATTTACGAACCAGGTGGAAGAGATCATACATCTGTGACCGTGGGGGTTTTTCTTGGCAGAAAGTCCACTGATGTACTCGCTGGACCTGGACTGCTAAACTGACCCACAAGCGAGCTAGTATTTCAGCCTTTAGTTTGCTGTAATCCTTGGAATCCTGCAAAGTGAGATCATAATATGCCATTTGTGACTCACCTGTCAGATGTGGAGCCAGTATATCAGCCCAAAAGGAGCCCCACTGTTCCAAAGGTAACTTTTCTCTGTCTGAAGTCTGTATTTTCTTCAGAACATCACCCACAGAACTTGGAGCAGTTACAGGCACCACTCGCTGCACAGTCACCACTTCTCTTAAGTGCTGCTATTTGCTCCACTAGCAAGCGATTTGTCTCCTGCTGCTGTCTCTCGGCCGCCTCTATGGCCTTCTCCTGCTGTCTCTCGGCCACCTCCATGGCACGCTGTTGTTGTGCATTGGCCTGCTGCTGCTGCATATTGGCCTGCACCAACTTTTTGACCAACTCGTCCATGGTCCTGGTGTCTTTTACTGCTGTAGCAGCCTTCACCCCGGATATTCACAGCTTGGAGACTTTTAAATCCAACACGCAGTTGCCCCTAGCAACGTTTAATGCCCACATCCTCCACCATATGTAAACACAGGACCATCAGGGTAGGCTGTTACCGCGTAAGTCAGGCAGACGGAGGCATAGGTACCAGTTCACACTTGAAGTTTTATTGTTTTTCTCTTCCACACACAGGGCAGTGTGTGGAGTATAGACTTGGGTCTGCAACAACTCCCAAATCCCAGACCCATACTCCAGCCAGTCACCTTACAGATATCAGCCACCTCAGTGGCAGGTACCTTCCATCTACAATTTTGCCCTCTGCCTGTCTACAATATTAAAACTACATTTTCTGAGAAAATGTAACTTTCTACTTTTTAGTGTAATCCCCCTTGATTTAAATACACTTATTCCGCTTTGTCTCCAGTGTTTGGATGCCCTCAGAATAGAATGAGACTTCTTGCTGCTGCTGGAAACTTGCTACCACCTCTGACTGCAGTATCATCAGGAAATCATTGCTCATGCAGAAAATTGCAAAAGCACTTTAGTGGTGTAAGCTAAAGATATAGCTATTTGAAGCGACACCACCCCCCCCTTTGGCAACTACTGCATCTCTATATACTGGCAATACACAGTGGGCAGATAAACTAATTAATATGCACCAGAATTCTACCATAATTTGCACAAAAAAACTGGTGAACATGCCTTATACCTCTTTTTCTGTGTGTTCTAGATACTGTCTAACAGTTTGTGTGCCTCGTACAACATGTGGATGGTGCTTGATTGCCAAAATTGCGCCAAAATTTTGTTGGAAACTAAGCCAACTAATAACTGGTCTAAAGTTAGACTAAACCAGTATAAAAGTGCACCAGATTTTCAAACGACATCAGACACTTTGGAAAATTTGGTGCAGTTTAAGTTAGAACACTGCTAAGGGAACAGTAGAGTCTGTTTTCTACTAAATGGAAGTAACATAGGTTAAATAAGTGTACTACAAAACATTTCACCATAAACTCCATACAAAAAATGTGGGGAGAAAAGTAAATGACAAGAAATACTGTATTTGTATTGACCCACCGAAATAATTGACCAATTCCTGTATTAATGACAAAAATTGTAGTTGTACTTTTTTCAATTTATAAATTATATTAAAAGCAATAAAATGTCGTCTTTTTTTTTTTTTTTTTTAAAGGTGTGACTGCCTTTGGACTTGAAATCTGTCTTCAGTACTCATTTTCTTTTGCTTCAGTGAACAGTGTTTTCTTTTTGCTACAATGGACATTTATTTTCCTCTCGTTCACATAATAACAATAGTGGCCGCCATCAGTGATTCAAAGAACATAGCACTTGAAGTATACAGTTCTTTGCAACAAAAACTAGATGACTGTACATTCTGACAGTGTGCTATGTTCTATGACTGAAATGTGTTGTGTTCTGTGACTGAAATGTGTTAAAATTTGTTCCCACTTTGACATTAAGTGAGTCTTGTTTTTTTAGTTCTGTTGATCAGTGTGAAAAAAAATGATTAGATTGAGTCTACGAATCATTCATTCTCCAACCAGAAGAAGCAAAGAAAGCAATCTGCTTATGCTATCAAGGTTAGAGCAATGTGCTACACAGAAGTAACAGTAAAATCTCCCGGGAATACCATCTTGTAACTTACCACATCATCTATGGAAATTTGCCTCTACACTAAAATTTATCAAGTGAACCTTATGTTCCTAAACCTGGAATTTTGTCTGTCTGGAGCATATATTCCTCAGGATCCTAACATAAACAGTCTTTAAGACTGGGTCCCCATGTTGTGTACATGCAACGTTTTGGCCACAGCGTTTAAAGCAGCATTTTACAGTACCTGCACGGTGGATGGGATTCTGGCTAATCCTATTCACACATTGCAGAAAAAAATCCGCAGCGGAAATGCTGCAATTTCAAAAACGATTGCATTTTTGTAAATCGCAGCATGTCAGTTATACCTATGGAAACGTTGGAAGTTTCCCATTGGTGTAATAGAGACAGAAAGTCTGCAGAGGAAATATCTGTAGACTTTCAGTGAAAAATGCTGCGAAAAAAAAAAAGTGAGGCGGGGAGTCAGAGCAGGAGTTTGTATCAATCTGTGGAAAAATAGGATTCTGGATGTCCTACTAAAACAGAGCACAGCAGGGGGGTGGAGATGCTCCTGCTCCAGACACATTGGGGGTGATTTATGAAGACAAGCTTATTGAACCGTGATCTTTATATCGCTGGTACAAAATGCAACTCATATATAATGAGGCACATGCATTCTAATAAATGAGGCACATCCTCTGGCAGAGCGCATGCCTGGACTGAAATCTATGCCGACCCATTTTCTGTATATGGTATTTTTTTAAGCAGCCCACATCATTTCTATGTCAAAGCTTTAAAAAATAAACATTGTAACAGCAAACATATTTTCACCCTATGCAGCTTTGTTGCAAATGATAATGGATTGCGATAGTCAATCTGCTCTGTTTTAAAACATTTAAAAAATCTTTTCAGACTTCCTAAGGATAAGTTCATATGGAGGAAAATGAAGAGGAATTCCTCTTTATTTTCCGTCCAAGGGCCACCCGTGACAGGATGCCAATGCAGGTGATTGGCACTCCGTTGTGGCTTTCTGCTGCTGGTTAGGCCCAATGAATAGGCCTAATAAGTAGGGAGTCTCGAGCCATGGAATCCGTGGCTGAATTGGTCGCAAGATCGAGCAGAACACTTATTTTTTCAGTGTCCTGCTGCAATCTCTGCCTTCCATTGAAAACAATGGGAGGCAGAATCTGGGCGGAATCTGCCTTGGATTCAGGAACGGAATCTGCCCCAAATCCATGGTATATTTCTCCGTGTGAACTTAGCCTTAAGATATGCTTTTTTAGGTTAAGGCCCCACATAGCATCCCGCAGCAAAAAAGCCATGCGGGAAGAACCGCAGCAGCAACGCATTGCGGTTCTTCCTTCAGCGCTCTTCACAGAAAGTCCACAGAGGTTTCCTCTGATGACTTTCTGCTTCAATTATACCTATCCAAACCCTCAACACCTCCTGCCACCTCCAACTCAAGAACATCCATCGAATCCACTCCTTCCTCACTCCTGAAACTACAAAAATGCTAGTCCATGCTTTCGTAATATCCCGCTTAACTACTGTAACACACTTCTCCATGGCCTCCCAGTGAATACTCTTGCCCCCCTCCTTAAACTATGCTGCTCACTTAATACACATCTCCCCCTGTTCTGCATCAGCTGCTCCTCTCTGCCAAGCCCTTCACTGGCTACCCGTTGCCCAGTGAATAGAGTTCAAATTACTAACGCTGACATACAAAGCCATCCACAACCAGTCCCCTCCATATACAGTGGGGAAAAAAAAGTATTTAGTCAGCCACCAATTGTGCAAGTTCTCCCACTTAAAAAGATGAGAGAGGCCTGTAATTGTCATCATAGGTAGACCTCAACTATGAGAGACAAAATGAGAAAACAAATCCAGAAAATCACATTGTCTGATTTTTAAAGAATTTATTTGCAAATTATGGTGGAAAATTAAGTATTTGGTCAATAACAAAAGTTCATCTCAATACTTTGTTATATATCCTTTGTTGGCAATGACAAAGGTCAAATGTTTTCTGTAAGTCTTCACAAGGTTGGCACACACTGTTGCTGGTATGTTGGCCCATTCCTCCATGCAGATCTCCTCTAGAGCAGTGATGTTTTGGCGCTGTCGCTGGGCAACACGGACTTTCAACTCCCTCCAAAGGTTTTCTATGGGGTTGACATCTGGAGACTGGCTAGGCCACTCCAGGACCTTGAAATGCTTCTTACAAAGCCACTCCTTCGTTGCCCTGGCGGTGTGCTTGGGATCATTGTCATGCTGAAAGACCAAGCCACGTTTCATCTTCAAAGCCCTTGCTAATGGAAGGAGGTTTGCACTTAAAATCTCACGATACATGGCCCCATTCATTCTTTCATGTATATGGATCAGTCGTCCTGGTCCCTTTGCAGAGAAACAGCCCCAAAGCATGATGTTGCCACCCCCATGCTTCACAGTAGGTATGGTGTTCTTTGGATGCAACTCAGCATTCACTCTCCTCCAAACACGACGAGTTGTGTTTCTACCATACAGTTCTACTTTGGTTTCATGTGACCATATGACATTCTCCCAATACTCTTCTGGAACATCCAAATGCTCTCTAGCAAACTTCAGACGGGCCCAGATATGTACTGGCTTAAGTAGGGGGACACGTCTGGCACTGCAGGTTTTGAGTCCCTGGCGGCGTAGTGTGTTACTGACGGTAGCCTTTGTTACGTTAGTCCCAGCTTTCTGCAGGTCATTTACTAGGTTCCCCGTGTGGTTCTGGGATTTTTGCTCACCATTCTTGTGATCATTTTAATCCCATGGGGTGAGATCTTGCGTGGAGCCCCTGATCGAGGGAGATTATCAGTGGTCTTGTATGTCTTCCATTTTCTAATTATTTCTCCCACAGTTGATTTCTTCACACCAAGCTGCTTGCCTATTGTAGATTCAGTCTTTCCAGCCTGGTTCAGGTCTACAATTTTGTTTCTGGTGTCCTTCCACAGCTCTTTGGTCTTCACCATAGTGGAGTTTGGAGTGTGACTGTTTGAGGTTGTGGACAGGTGTCTTTTATACTGATAATGTCAAACAGGTGCCATTACTATAGGTAATGATTGGAGGACAGAGGAGCCTCTTAAAGAAGAAGTTACAGATCTGTGAGAGCCAGAAATCTTGCTTGTTTGTAGGTGACCAAATACTTATTTTCCACCATAATTTGCAAATAAATTCTTTAAAAATCAGACAATGTGATTTTCTGGATTTGTTTTCTCATTTTGTCTCTCATAGTTGAGGTCTACCTATGATGTCAATTACAGGCCTCTCTCATCTTTTTAAGTGGGAGAACTTGCACAATTGGTGGCTGACTAAATACTTTTTTTTCCCCCACTGTATCTCCGACCTAATCTCCTGCTATCTGTCCACACGTAAGCTCCGATCCTCCAAAGACCTTCTACTCCACTCTGCTCTTATATGCTCCTCACACAACCGTCTTCCAGACTTCTCCCGTGCATCCCTTATACTCTGGAACTCATTACCAAGACACATAAGACTGACCCCCACAATCGCAAGCTTCAAGAATGCCCTGAATACTCACCTATTCAGGAAGGCCTACAACCTCCAATAACACTACTGTCACCACACCACCATCTGAACAGTCTCTCCCCTCACCTTCTGTCTCTATCCCTCTTTCCTCATATCATAGATTGTAAGCCCTTGCGGGCAGGGCCCTCTATCCCACTGTGCCAGTTGGTCACTGTTAGTATTATATTTGTCTTGTATATTTTGTGTACCGTATGTAAACCCTCAAAGTACAGCACCATGGAATTAATGGTGCTATATAAATAAACAATAATAATACAATTTAAAAAATTGCCAGCGTTTCCATAGGTATAATTGACATGCTGCAATTTCCAAAACCACAACGTGTCTGCTGTGTGTATTTTACAGAAAAGAGGGGATGGGCTTCGTGTGTGGTCCCGGCCTAAAGTGGTTTTCCCATGAACATAAACATATTGAAATTTGTAAATAAAAGTTAAACATTTTTGGAAATGCACACGTCTACAAAATTGTTGGTACCCTTACATTAAAGTAAGAAAAACCCACAGTGGTCACTGAAATAACTTGAAACTAACAAAAGTATTAATGAATTTGAATGAAATTTGAATGAAAATCAGACATTGTTTTTTTAATTGTGGTTCAACTGAATAATTTAAAAAATTAAAGGTTGTTGCACAACTTTTGAGGCAGTCACTGCAATCAATCAAGTTCTGTAACGCTCAATGAGACTTCTGTACCTGTCTACAGGTATTTTGGCCCACTGTTTGTGAGGAAACTGCTCCAGCTGTCTATGGTTTGAAGAGTGCCTTTACCAGACTGCATGTTTCAGCTCCTTTTACAGATGATCAATAGGATTTAGAGCAAGGCTCATAGAAGGCCACTTCAGCATAATCCAATGCTTTGCTCTTAGCTGTTCTTGGATGTTTTTAGCTGTGTGTCATTGGGTCATTATCCTGTTGGAGGATCCATGATCTGCAATGGAAGGGTACCAACAATTTTGTCCATGTGTAAAAGTATTTAAAATTTTTAAAGCCCTTCCCTGACTGTCTTAGTGATGACAATCTTTTGTGTCTTGATAGATTGGCAATAGATATGATCATGAATGCAGGAACTTTCCATGGTCTAGCATTTGCATTCATGGTTGTATTCATTTGCAATGATCAACAGACTGTGATCACTAATATGGTCAAGTCTTTAAAACTCTGGAAAAATATTAATTACAGTGCTGTGGAAAAGTTTTTTTAGTATGCGTGGAAAAAAAAAAGACTGCAAAGTGAGAATGGTTTCAAAAACAGAAGCATTAATAGTTTATTTTTGTAAATTGGCAAAATGCAAAGTGAATGAACAAAAGAGAAATCTAAATCATATCAATATTTGGTGTGACCTTAGCCTTCAAAACAGCATCAGTTCTTCTAGATCAGTGATGGCGAACCTTTTAGAGACTGAGTGCTCAAACTGCAACCCAAGACCCACTAATTTATTGCATAGTACAAACACAACAATTTTTAACCTTAATGCTGTGCGGATCCACAACTGCGGACAGTTATGGATCTGCAAAATACGGTCGTGTGAATGGGGCTTTACAGAGCTTTCAATGATACAAAACCAAATTTGTACTGAAAGGAAAACGTTTGTATTTGGCATAATTGTGAACAATTAATGTTCACTATTTACATCGTACAGGATCTGTTTTATAGTGACCGTGCAATGTTATTACGGCCTGTAATATAACATCTGCTATAAAACAGATTCTGTGTGATATAAATACTAATGGGCTCCTACACAGTCCAATCTGCTCCACGGTGGTCTCCACACAGTGCAATTTGCTCCACAGTGGCCCCCCACACAGTACAATCTGCACCACAGTGGTCCCCACACACTACAATCTGTTCCACAGTGGCTCCCACACAGTACAATTTGCTCCACAGTGGCCCCCACACAGTATAATCTGTTCCACAGATGTGTGCCCATAGAGAGGGCTTTGAGCACCACCTCTGGCACGCGTGCCATAGGTTCACTGCCACGGATTTAGATACTCTTGCAGACTGTTTTTGAAAGAACTTAGCAGGGAGGTTATTTGTAACAGAAGATCAGGCACATATAGCATAACTATACCTCTGCACACTCTTGCACCTCATCTGTATTAGATTATGGGTGACCATATGGGAGAATTTAAAATGACTGCCGATTGCTACACTAGTTTTAATTCATTCCTCTGCTTCCACAAGATGTGCCAGAATTGTTGAGAGGCTCTGGCCACCTCATTATTCTGACAAACCACAGAAGTTTTCAGGCATGAGTTATAGCAAATCTGATGGGTCACTGTGTCCCTGCTTACCTGGCTGTCTTGAGACTTGTCCCATCCCACCCACTTTAAGTGGCAAGTGTGGCACAGAAACAATAATGTGGCAAATCTTTGGCGCAAATACAGACCATTTATGGGTCGCCAAAGGTGCGCTGCATCTACGCTAATTTTCTGACATAGGGCAGAAATTACTTTGTCATCTGTGTGCTTTGTTTGTATCAGATTATATTATTTTTTTCACATTAGGGTATATACTGATAGATTTTTGACGCAGTTGTTTTTACTGTTTTTTGCAGTTAATGCCAAGGGTACATTTTGAAGGGAGAAACATGATATAAAAAAATTCTACTTCTCTCTTTTATTTCTTTAAATATTCACTCCTAGCCAAGAAGGGGATAACTCTTGTGTGTCAGGCTGTTATATTTCACCTACACTTTGTAGCAAAGCATCAGGGCAGGAGAGAGATTTGTGCTGCTGGTATATTTAGCTCACAGAGGAATGCTTGGATTGTATATAATTGTAGCTAAGGAAAAAACTAAAAACATAAAGTACTGTGTATTAGAAAGGTGCAGAACAATGATTAAGCTTCACTTGCACAGGAAGCCTCATGTGGGATGTAGATTGGTTGAGGAACTAAATACTTTTGCTACTTGATTATGAATAAAATTACTACTTTATTAAATATAGTAAAATCCATCTTGACCATTGTAAGAACACACAGTATGGCCTTCTACTTTAGTGGCCTAATGAAGTCAACACTGTATGTACACTGAGTATGTTTGATGAAAGCTGTATGACTTCCGCTGAAGTTGCTGCCTACATAAGTTGTCTAATTACATTTACTGAGCTTTAATACATTGAAAGTGTTAACTAAGCTCCTAGATTCTATGAAATTAAAGCTACATATTAACTTCATAAATATTACCAGCTCTTGACTACATGTGTAGCAGTGTGTGCAGAAATTACATTTTGAGATTTAATTTTTTGGTCATCTCGGTGCCATTTCGGTGGGTATGTGGAACTGGGTATTGTTGACTTGCACAGTGCAAAATACATTTCCCTTGCTTTTAAAATATATAAACTGAACACTGCATAATATTGTGTAGACCCTCCTTGTTCCACCCCCAAATCACCCCACAAGACCTCTGAAGGTGTCCTATGGTATCTGGTGCCAAGATGTTAGTAAGGCTCGCTTCACACCAGAGCTTGGTCTCCACTGGGGGATTCCGTCCCCCATTCCGCTTGAAAAATGCGGAGGTCCCCATGCGGAACCCGAATGATGGAAACACAAACGCTAGTGTGAACCTAGCTTTATCTAGTCACTGCATAGTGTGTGATATACGGGGCCTTCAGCAAGGAAGTTTTTGGAAGCTTATCAAATGTTTCAAGTGCAGGTCTTACCAACCCATCTTATCACTTTAAATCACTGCAAACACCATATAACACATTTGTCACAGTCATTGCAACATTCTGTCTCTGTGGTCTGCAGTATTGATTGAAGAATATGATTCTCAGCTTTCATAACAGTTTTTATTTTTTTTATTTTTCTGTTTTCAAAGAATAAAGATATTTTCCTGTAGGAAATGCATGGCATATAGTTTAGACTGTTTTAACGTTTACTTTCAAGCTGCATCTGTTATTCATTTGATGCATATTTCAAAGTGTTACTAATGTAATTCAGTTACTTTTCAATGAAGCTTTGGGAGTTTTACTTTTATATATGGGACAGTGCTTTTTATCTCTGTATGATGGATAGAAGGAGGGCAGACAGGGACATTTTTTTCTTTATACATACTACTGTATCATTTAGGAATATGTATTATGCTTTGCATTTTTATTGTTCAAATATATAAAGTAGAATTTATTGCTTTATTTTTTTTATACGTCTTTCTTTTGATTATAGTGCAAGCATAGAATATATGATTATATAACTGTTTGGGGGTTCAGCTAAGGCAACCAGGCTAAAAATTTTTTGCAAACACTTACTAGGTCTGAAAGTGATACAAAATTATTGACCTGGCTGCTGGGAAGTTTTAGATTAGTGTGAATGTTAATGATTTTTATTTATTTACGTAAAAACAAGAAAGATGACAAGTACGCTAAATGAAATAGGAGGAGTGACATAATAGTCACACACAGATTTCTTTTGTGAAGAGAAGGAAGGTACAAATGGTGCCAGCTGCATAGTCCATAAGCTCCATATTTGAGTCTTTCAGAACTGGCTAACAATGATTTTGTCCCTTCAGTTTGCTTTGAATAAGTATTTACCTTGTCATGTCCAGAAGCAAATTCAAAAATTCTGCTACAAAATTGTAAACCTATCATAATCCTCTTAAAATTCACAATACAAGGAACCCTTTCCATTCAAACCAATATTGCAACAAAATTGGAGAAGAATGGTATATGCCTAAGAGTAATAAATTTTTGTTATTTTTATAAAGATATGTTTTGTTATTTTTATAAAGATATGAAACCCAACCAAAAATCACATAAAAATAAAATGGGAAAAGAACAATGCAAAGACAAGGAAGATGCTGTACAAGATAAACTACTCCTAACGGGGTAAAGTTGTGAAGGTACAACACAAATATTATATAAGAAAGTTTCTAATTGATAAAGGGGTTATCACGCTTCTTAAAACTACTTTTAATACCAGTCATAGTGAGTACTCCTGTGGCTTTTCCACAGACTTGAAATGGACGCTATTCAAAGTACAGACAATGAACACTGCAGCTCACACCGGTACAGGGAAACAGATGTTCTAGATGTCCTCTCCTGGAGAGGACAGAAGGGAGTCTGTTGACGGCGCCTAGACTTGTCATTACCATAGTTCTATTACATTAGTATTCATTATGTTACATTAGTATTGCAGTGTATTGTATTTATCCCATACAGTGAATGTCGTAGCGGGGGAAAAAAAATCAAAATAGCCAAATGAAATAAAAAGTGATCAAACCATCAGACCTTCCCCCAAATGGTCTCAATAAAAACTACATCTTGTTCTGCATAAAAAGATGCCTTACCCAGCTCCATACCTCTAAATATTAAAAAGTTACAGGTGTCACACTATGGAGATGCAAACTTTTTTTGTGTCTCTTGTTTTGCATAGTTTTACATTTTTAAAAAGGTATCAAAACATTAGAAATACAGTAATACCTCGTACACTCGCGTTTGCGAATTCACAGATTCGCGATATTTTTATTGGAACCTAACATATATAGATTTTGCTGTTTTTCACATATCTGTGAATTTAAAAAAAAAAAAAAAACCTTCGCTATTGGGTAGTAGCGTCCCATTTGTTACGTACCTGGTAATTGGTTTCATTTTACTGTGAGTGTATAAGACAAATGAATGAATGAATTAATTAATGTATTAATATACTGTACTGTACAGTATACTTTAGTATACTGTACAGTACTCTAGGGTAAAGTTTTTTGGTATTTAGGGGTTAAACTTTAGAAACCGGCATTGTAAGCGCTTGTACCAAACATTCGCGATTCCTCGCGATCCGCGACCCTCTCTGGAACCTAACCTCGCGAATGTACGAGGTATTACTGTACTATATACATCAATTTTTGTGTGGACACCACGGTACCTACAAAAGAGGTGAGGTGCTTCTCTAACAAACAACCATGGATTAATTCTGATATAAAAGCACTTTTCAAAGAGAAGAAGATGGCATTTAAATCACGAGACAAGGAAGGACTGAGGGATGTACAAAAAGAGCTGGGAGGGAAAAGCCAATTATAAGAGAAAAATGGAACAGCAAATGAAAAGCAAAAACATCAGTGCAGTCTGGAAAGGTCTTAAGTCAATTTCTGGTCACAGACAGTCTGTCTCCGAGGTAGAAGGAGATGCTAATTGGCTTAACGAACTAAATCTATTCTTCAATAGATTTGATCACACACCCACTCCTCCCACCCCAGCATGTCATTCAATCCTCTCTCCCACATTGACCTCACCTCCTGCTGTTAGTTCTCACCTCCATTTCTGTAAATCTAGCAATCAGTCATCTAGCTACAGTCTGATCTTCACACGTGCCCAGGTGAGAAAGGAACTGAAAAAGATCAAGGCTGGGAAAGCCTCATGACCAGATGAAATCAGTGCAAGGCTAATTAAGACTTGCGGGTTCCAGCTGTGTGGTAGTAGTACATATATGTTCAATATGAGCCAGAAGCTGGGAATGGTACCACAACTGTGGAAATCTTGTGTGGTACCCGTTCCAAAGACACCTCATCTGATGGACCTTAATGACTACAGACCTGTAGCATTGACATTCCAACTGATGAAGATCTTAGAGAGGTTGGTTCTCATACATCTCCGCCCTCTAGTGAGCCTCTCTATGGACCCTCTCCAGTTTGCTTATCGGCCGGGCATTGGGGTGGATGATGCCATCATCCACCTTCTACACAGAGCTCTTTCTCACCTGGAGAAACCACTGTGAGACTAATGTTCTTTGATTTCACCAGTGCTTTTAAAGCCATACAGCCAGGGCTACTGAGAGACAAGATGGCCCTTGTTGGAGTGGACCACCACCTCTCCAGCTGGATCCTAGACTACCTCACAAACCAACCTCAGTATGTGAGAGTCCGGGACTGTGTGTCAGACACCGTGAGCTGTAATACTGGGGCACGTCAGGGTACAGATCTTGCCCCTTTCCTCTTCACACTGTACACTGCAGATTTTAGGTGCAACTTATCTAGCTGCTACCTACAGAAGTATTCTGATGACTCTGCAATAGTAGGCCTCATCACAGACGAAGATGACAGGGAGTACAGAGAATTGAACCAGGATTTTGTGCACTGGTGTCAGTGGAACCAACTTAGCATTAGTGCTGGGAAGACCAAGGAGATGGTGGTGGACTTTTGTAAGTGCAGATACCCTCTTAAATCAGTGGACATCCAGGGGACGGTTATTGAGATTGTCAAGAGATCTATAAGTACCTAGGGGTGCTCCTCAATAATAAGCTGGACTGGGCAGATCACCTGGATGCACTGTACAGGAAGGGCCACATCAGGCTATACCTGCTTAGGAGGCTGAGAGCCTTTGGAGTCAAGGGGGCACTTCTTAGGGCTTTCTTCAACTCTGTAGTGGCATCAGCCTTCTTCAGAGTGGCCTGCTGAGGGAGTAGCATATCAACCAGGGATAGGAATAGACTCGACAAGGTGATTAGAAGGGCCAGCTCTGTCCTTGGGAGCCCACTGAACCCAGTGCAGGTGGTGGGTGACAGAAGGATACTTTCCGTGTTGAGCTCCATGCGGGACAATAACTCCCATCCTATGCATGAGACCGTGATAGCGTTGGGCAGTACTGTCAGTGACCGACTGCTTCACCCTAAGTGTGAGAAGGAGCGCTATTGGAAGTCTTTCCTCCCCACTGTAGTTAGGCTGTACAACCAACACCGAGCTAAGCGGAGAGTGTTCCATACAAAGAACTGAAAGATCTTTAAGTTGTGGTATCCCTTCTACTACTTTTTTATCTGTACCTTTCTATCTGTACCTACTGTCACTGTAACGTCTCCACCTTGGAGCTTCTGTATATATTGTTTTTTGTGTTTGTATTATCTATGCTGCTGTAACAAACTGAATTTCCCCATAGTGAGACTATTAAAGGATTATCTTATCTCTTATCTTATCAATTTGGTATCCCTGTGTTTGAACTAATTTTTACCACATAGTAAATGCCATAAAAAAATTGACCCATGAGAAATTGTCACAAATACGTTTTGTTTCCAATTCCACCTCATTCTGAATTTTTTTTAGCTTCTCAGTACATTGTACAGGATATTGAATGGTGCCATTTCAAAGTACAATTTGTCCCGCAAACAATAAGCCATCATGTGACTCTGTGAACCGAAAAAAACAACAAAAGTGGCTCTTGGAAGGTGAGGAGGAAAAAACAGTTGCGCAAAAACAAAAATCGGCTCTGTCTTAACCACTTCCGGACCGCCCATATACATCTGGAAGGTGGTTGTCTAGTTCTACAAGGACTTACTGGTACGTCGAAGCAGAACTCAGCAGCTGCACGAAATCGTGCAGCTGCTGAAACGGGGAGCCGGCTGTAACTTCAGCTGGAGCTCCCAGAGAGAAGGCAGGGAAGGTTTATTACCTTCCCTGCCTTCCCGATCACTGTGTATACAGCACTCAATGAGCGTTGTATACAGCGCTATGGACGCCACCATGTTGCGCCAGCCCTCTGACCCAGCGGTCACATGATCTGCCGGGATCAGCATCTGTAGTACAGGACCCAGATCAGCTCTCTATTAACGTGCAGGAGACTGTATTCCTCCTGCAACTGGGGCTAAATGTACTCAGCCTCCCCCACAAAGAAAAAAAAGTGATCAGAAGTCCCCAAAGGTCTATTATGACCTTATGGGGACACAATGTAAAAAAAATTAATAGAAAAGTTAAAAAATAAAATATGCCAATAAAACACCGTTATTAAAGGTTATAGCCCCACTCCCGACAACATCATACAAAATAAAAATTACTGTAATGGAGAGCAAAAACTATTTAATAAAGTTTTTTAGTAGCACTTTGTGTTATTAAATAAAATAAAGAAAAAAAAAAAAAAAAGAAAAGTGAAAAAGAACACGATTTCCCTCCTCTTTTGTTTTATATTTTCCCAGATATAAAAAAAATGAAAACGTGTGCAAAAATAAAAACAACATAAAAATAAAGTCCTATGTGTCACTGAAAAAAGATGCAGAAATTAGTTGAATAACGCAAATGATAAAAATGTTATAGCCCTCAAAACTGCACATATAAAAAAACCCGAAAATGTGTCTGGTCCTGGACTAGAAATAGGCCCAGTACTAAAGTGGTTAAATTGTCTCTGGTTAATATTGAATGATCTGAAGCTTGATAAGCATTTGATTTGAATCTGAGGGACCTGACAACTGACTGCTATTGCCAAAAGAAATAGGATACACATTCTCTTCCTGAGCATGGACTTTGAGGCCGAAAAATAATTCGCTTGCTTTAGCTGGGATTTCTTCCCACTCACTGTATCTAAAAATGCAACTTCTTTCTTTTATTGTTTTATATGTAGGAACATAACATGAAAAAATCTAATGCATAATATTATTCTAGACGTGATAGCTAGTTCACCATTGGCCCAACATCTTAAAAGATTTAAGGCTCAATCTAAAATGTAGTTTTTTTTTTTTTGTTTTTTTTTTTATAAGACCCTGTATCTTGACAAATTATAAACCTGATAGAGAGCGCTAAAATCTTTGCACTTTATTACTCTGAGTTGTGTAGTCCCCAGGATGACCCTTTAACTCATAAGGCCAAGTCTAAATGAAATTAAAAAAAAAAGTTTACCTTCATCTTCATATCGCTACTACTGAAGAATTAGACTTCCTTTTTTGATTGAATGAACATATAAAATCTACTAAACTCTATAAGGCCCCAGGTTTAGATAGTCTTCTGAATAATTTGTATGAGCAGTTCACAACTCTCCTTGCTTGATTTTCTTAGACTTCTCATTTTTCTCATTGGTAGCCTTAACACGCTATCTCCCCATTTCACTTCTCCCATTTCTTTATTAAATTGTGATTTAAAGATATACTCTAAACTCCTTGCTTTCATAACATACTCCCACATTTAATATCTAGGGATCAAGCAGGTTTCTGACATTTATGGAAGTGATCATTGCTGATACTCACACAAAGGAATCCTATCTTGTGATTTATACAGATTCTCCCTGAATTTTCTAAAATGTCAAATAAACTGAACTTTTCCAAATCTTTTGTACCCATTTATCTCCTACATTTTAAGCTTCATCTGTTTTAGGCATTACGATGTTTCCTATCTCCATATAGAAAAAAAATATCAATACCTTGTATTCATTTATAAAGCCTTGTTTTTAGAGAATGTCTAAGCTACAATCATCCTGGTTTATCAGAATTAAAACCTTCTAATAGGTGTTTTCCCAAGTTCTGAAATGTATCTCTCTAATAATTCCAAGTTATATCCTAAATAGACTTCAGGCTAATGGGATTCATTTGGACAAATGAAGATCTCTGAGTTGCACAAAAAGCCTTCATTTATTACTTCAAGAATGAAGGAATGGAGGTGCTCAGTATGTAGTTATAGCATAAATCTTTTAAGGCTGATGCCCCACGTTGCAGAAATGCAGTTTTTTTTTTTTGTTGCAGATTGTTCTGCGGTTTTTTGAGCCAAAGCAATGACTGGATTGATCAGAAGCTAAAAGTATAAGTACTTCCTATATTTTTCCCATTCCTTTTGTAGCCTCTCGTGGCTTTGGCTCAAAAAAATGCAGCAAAATCTGCAACAACAAAAAACTGTGTTTCCGTGATGTGGGGCCTCAGCCTAAAAGTCTTCTCAAAGATTGAAAATATATTTGTCAAATATTGCTCTGCAAGATATTTATTAGAAGCAGAATAGTTTAAACCCTCTCTCTTATCTCCTCCTCTTCCCACCACGACTCACCAAATACTGTAGATTTGGCTCTAAGCTTTTTCTATTTGGAATTGTGTACCACATCCCTATTATCTGCTTGGGAAAATTTCTCAAATGAAAGCCTGACTAAGGTATTCTTATGAAATTTGACCTTTTACCCTTTACCCATAATATAGAAACCTTGGCAAACAACCATTCTCTTTATTACAGAATTTTGCTATTGGGAAATAAAGTCTGTAAAAGACAGGTCTTTAGTATCATAAATGTATGGAATGCTTCTCCTAGCTCAGCAAAGTTATTGCTTATCTTTTTTTTTTTTTTTATGTCATTAGTTTTTATTGAAATTTTTGCATAGATATCATACAAAAGGTCAACATAAGGAATGTAAAATACAAAATATAGTCATGGCATTACAAGTCGCCAGTACACAAGGAGTACAAAATACTCTATATACATACAGCATACACACAAATATATAGTAAATTACATCCTAGTATTCTGTAAAATAAAACATAAAACATGTAGATAATTAGCTAGACTTGGCAGAGCATTGTGCACAAACAGTACGCACATCGTGGCCATGAGGGGGAGGGGAGAGGTCGGAACAAGCGGGAAAAGTAAAGTATAGTAAAGTATAGTAATGTAATGCGAAGTCAAGTCTACCAAATAAGTTAACGCAAACTTGACTCAACACCACACAACGGGCCCGAAGAACAAAGGGAGAGGGAGTGCACCACTCTGTAGCAACCGGTAGAAAAACACTGGAGGCCTGTCCCGTAAACACGCGCGCAGACCTACCTGTGCCAGCTGTAGACAAGAATTGCTGAAGCATAGAGATAGTCCAATAAATACCCTAGAAATAGTCTAGTGTAGTGTACCATAGGTGAGTGGAAGGAAGACAACGTATATCCCGGGGTTGAAAGTAGCCAAAACATATGGTCTGTCAGTGGGCACTGGATGGGGGGAAAGCTGTCGACCATAACTCCCAGTTTCTCCTAAACTTATCTAAGCTCCCACCATTGCATGCATAGATTTGTTCAAATTGATAGTTCAACGATACGACTGAGATCAATTCTGACAGTGATGGACAAGAGGTGGATTTCCATCTGCGCGCAATAAGTAGGCGAGCGGCTCCCAGTACCTGGCATATGACAGTTCTATACCTGCGCGGCACCTCATGGATGCCCAGCAGGAGCAGCGCCATCTCGGGCGTTGCTCTCACCCCCTCCTCCACACAATGTGTTGATCAGGGAAAACACGGATACCCAGAAAGGCTGAATGAGTGGGCAGTGCCAAAACACATGGAGCAAAGAGCCAATCCCTCCGCAACCTCTCCAACAACATGAAGAGCACGAAGGAAAGAACTTAGCCAAACGGAGAGGCGGGTAATACCAGCGCAAGAGCAATTTGCTGTATTGCTCCCAGTGCGAGGCACATACCGTGGATTGCTTAGCCCACCTAACTGCCTCCCGCCAACAGCGAACCTCAAAGCCTCGGCCCAAATCTTCCTCCCAGAGAAGCATGTGTTTTGTTTTTTGAAAGGTACAATCCATGTTCAGCGTACAATACAAACTTTTAGTGGCATAAGTAGCCGGTGTGGTCCGGCAGTGCAATAGGTCAGCGGCCGGCTGTGGCAGACTTATCTGAACCAAGGGGGCGGTGGATAAATAGGAAGTTAATCTAACATAAGTAAATGTCTCTTTTGTAGGTAGGTTATATTTCTCCTCTAGCGTGGAGAAGGGTACCATAGTATCACCTATGTATAAATCAGAGATATACTTTATCCCACAGCTGCTCCAAGTGTCTAGGGACAAATGCGGGATCTTATGAGGGAGCACTGTGAGAGGCAAATTCAGGGTGACCCCAGGGATGTTGCTATCTGAGATGTCACAGAAAGCGTGCCACGCCTTGACTGTAGCTAGTACAGCCGGTGGTACAGAAGGTGGTAAGCGCTCGGCGGGCCCGGATGCTAACAAGAAGTCTTCCCAGTCGGTAATCTGAGCCATTTTGGTCTCCACATCTGGCCATAGTTTATCATGGTTCGATGTAAGCCAGAATTTAAGTTGCCCTAAAGTTATAGCTAAGTTATTGCTTATCTTTAAATGTGTAACAGGAATTAGAAATCTAAGTTATGGATTACTCAGAGAATATTATCATAGTCATATTGAGTAAGTAGGTACTAGGTTATTACATTGTATGCCAGGAGGTCTTCCCTTATTTTGCTAAAACTCTAAATGTGGTCCTCAAAGGAAATATAGTCTCCAAAATGCCAAACGAATAACAGCACTATGTAGGGGCCTTTAATACTGTAATAAACCTTTGTAGCCACAAAGCGATGAAGTAATGCAGAGATGACATTTTATGGATATGCAAATCAGCCTGCAAGTGTAGCAGTGGTGGGCTCCATTTGCCCAATTCACCTAGAGATAGCCACAACAGTATACCTTTGAAATTTCTTGGCAGTGCTTCCCCTTTACCCATGAATTACCTTTTCTGCCTACACTTCACTATTATCAGTTTGGGAGGTAATTTAGATCTGATCTGACTCCCTTTTAAGTTTTACATGGTAGTGTTAACCCAAGATATATTCTTTTTGGCTTGACAGTTTGCCGCTAATATATCTACTAGATGATTTTTCGATTAACCCTAGTTCATATTTAGCATTACTTAAAGGAGTTGTCCAGGAATTTGTAGCAATCCATTTGGAGTCCAGGGAAGGTGTAAAATAAAAAAGTAAAGCATATTCAATTGTCTGTTCAGTCACATATGACCACTAAGACCAATCAACGGTCTCAGTGGTTGCTGGTAGGGAACCGTCTCCACACCACTTCCTAAATAGTCTTAGTGAAGTGTGTGAGGAACCCCAAGCAAACATGCAGAGGGTATACACACTCTTTGCAGATGTCCTTGGTTGAAATTGAACCCAGGATTCCAGAAACTGTAAGCCTCTATTCAGATCATGTATTTTACACCTGTTTAGGACATCCATCTAACAGATTACAAAAAAAACGGAAGCAAATGGATGAAAATTGATGGTCATCCTTTTAAATAGACATTAATGTTTAAAAAAAACCAAAAAAAAACAAAAAACAGAAACTGATCTGTTCCTGTCAGTTTTTTTGAACTGTTTGAAAAGTTTGATATACTACGTTTTTGTGTCCTTCAAAAAAAGTCGACAGAAACGGATCACTGCTTTAAATTATTATAGACCTGAGAATGAAGCTGTCGTCACAAAATTAGCTTGAAAGTCAATGTTTTCTGCAAATTACATTTCATTCACAGATGCTTGTGGAGAACAGGATTCAGGTCATCCAGAAGTAAGAAGACTCATGCAGTCTTTGCTAGGCTTTTTCATTAAAGTTATCAATTGTCATTTACATTTCTTTGCAAATGTGGGGAGTCACATCAAAGGTGATCAAACATTTGTTCACCACAGAATCCATTATTAGGCAAATTGAGAATCATGAATTGTCAGTCTTGTTGAAATGGCTACTCTGAGGGATTTTGAACAGACAAGCTCTATTAAGTCTTCATGTTTGGTCAGCACCCTTCAGAGACCGCCACATTTATCAGGTTTTTTTTTGTTGAGTTTCAGAGTGAAGTTTCAAACTTGTGCTTTTGTATTTATGCAGATTTCATACTTTTATGTTATTTTTGTGAACTGTAGTTAAAAATCATCTGTAGGTGGTATCAGGTTGACAAAATGTGAACAAGAAATGTATAAATTAATGTCTTGCCTACGTCTTTCTGTTCTATCGTAACAAAGATACTTTTTGTGTTCACTATTATAAGCTTGGCATTGACAAAATATTATACTAGAAAATGTTAGTAGTATCAAGTATAGGTATGAAGAGCGAAGACAGAAATAAATACAGTATATGTAATTTATAGAGAACTCCAACAGAGTATAAAAAAAGAGAAATCAATGAGATGTACAGGAGACCTGCTAATATGGGTGGATGTGACTGACCAATTATAAGTTACCTTTTTTAAAATTTTTATAACTTAAAAGGATGAGGGAAAGAATTAACATGGAAAAGATAAAAATGGGGTGCAGAAGAAAGAGTAGTAGTGGGTGATTCTTGAGAATACATGAATGGCATACTTTATTTGGAATGGACCATACTGATAAAATTCTGGGTGCCTCATAGGTGCTGCTAGTGGGCAGTCTGAAGAAATGGCCTAAATGCTCACTTATATAAATGTAGCTCTAGTAGTTTTGATATTTATCTGGTAGTACAACAAGGCATATCAACCAGCTTCCACCTGATGGGTACATTGTGAATACTGTATACAAGGAGAATGGACATGTGTAAAATGATGACTCAACATGTTTTCCATTTTAATGAGGAACTCCATTGGAAATCACATGAACTGAGTAGGGAATGCAGAAGGATCTCTCAGAAATGTACATGGGTGACAGATTTTACAAAATTTTAGGGACCCCTCAGATATTTCCATCATATATAGCACGTAGTTACGTAGCTTACAAGGGGATTGAAAAGTGAGGAAATTTTACTTTGGGTGGGGGGGACTGATGATCATACTACTTTGGGGGGGGGGAGATCATTTTACCTTGAGGTGGGGATGATCAGTGTATTGTAAAATTTAATTTTCATGCCCTGGGTAGGCTGTATAAGATGGCGGCACATTCACACGGTGCAGTTAAACTACACTAGAAAAAAATGCATGCAGTTTTTGATGCAATTTTTAGTGCAGGTGAAATGTGTAAAATGTGTTTCATCTGTCAAATTTAAAAAAAAACTGCACCAAAAACCACATCAAGCCAGCATGCAGTTTTTTTGGTGTAGTTAGGATGCAGTTTTAACTGCAGCATGTGAATGCACCCTTAGAGTGCATTCACATGGTGGTGTTAAAACGGTGTAAAAAAAACTGCACAAATAATGTGGTCTTTGGCACACATTTAAAACACGTTTTACATCTTAAATCAAAAAATGCAGAAATTGCATCAAAACTGCATGCAGTTTTTTGGTGCAGTATTGATGCATTTTTATGGTGCAGTTTCTTAATTTTACAGGTGAATTAAGTAAAGAAACCATATTTTTATGTCATTTTGCTACACTCATGAAGGCATCATGTGAAATGCACCTTAAGGCCGAGGCCCCACATAGCGTAAATGCCGCAATTTGGCAACAAAGTGGATAGGATTCTGGCTAATCCCATCCACACATTGCAGTAAAATATTTGCAGAAGAAATGCTGCGATTTCAAAAACCATTGCATTTTTGTAAATTGCAGCATGTCAATTATACCTACATAAACGCTGGCGTTTTCCATATAGGTATAATTGAAGCAGAAAGGCCGCAGAGGAAAATACTGTGGACTTTCTGTGAAAAACGCTGCGGTACAAACCACAATGCGTTTCCGTCGTGGCCTTTTCCGTTGTACTTTTTGGCTATGGCCTGCTATGTGGGGCCTTAGCCTAAATGTGCTGTGATTATTGCAGTGGAAGAAGCAAGACTGTGACTATGACTGCTGGTGAGGGATGATAAAGCCCTGGATATGTACTAGGGTGCATTAGTGTGTAGTATTGTATTATCATGCTGAGCATCAGGTAGATTAGTATAGCTGGGAAACTGGAGTCCAGAGTGATGTATACATGTGCTCTGCTTGTTGTGTTTTTTTTTTTTTTTTTTCTTTTGGCAAATGTTATTTGGTAGGGGTGCCTTGAGAATTTTTTTTTATTTTCCAGGGGTTCCCTGAGTCCAAAAATTTAGGGAAACACTGGAATGGCATATAAAGAGGGGTTAATTTCCTGAGATCATCAGTGGACTGATTGACCATGGTCCTTCATTCTTTATCCACGCACAGTGACCATTGGATGCAGTTGTGTCTGGAGTATCTCTTTCTTTCTTTTTGCTGGTTTCTATAAAAGAACATTTTCGGATTCTGTGCTTGCCCAGCGGGCAGACTTGTTCTAATATGAGGTATTGTTTAATCTGGACCAAGTAGATGTGTCTCAAGGGTTCTCTCTTCCTTACTCCCTTCAAATATGCAGTGAAAGACACAATAAGTAAGAACCTGCAGCTTCATCTAATTAAACTATTGTATACTTATGGTGCATGCATTTATTTTCTGGTTTAAAGTTTGGTTCTCTAGTCTGCATTATGTACTTAAATCAGAGATGCAATTTTCTTTTCTTCCATTCAGATGATAAATTGTTGTTTCCATCACTGAAATATTTTCCTTAGTTAAAATCTAAATGGAATTGGCTAGAATCTGATTGCAGCCTAGTGGACCAAAAAGCTATAAACTGGATTGAGCAGTAATATAAGAGGAAACTCTGAATACAGATTGCTGTATGTTAATCGTATTATTAACATTATAGCTTAATGAATGTTCCCAATGACTTTTTATATCTATTATTCTGTAAACTAAGTAGACTGAAACATTTATTGCTTATAGTTTAATGATTTGTAATCTTTATTGCTGCAATTTTTTTTTTTAGGAATGTCATAAAAAAGTATTGTATTAAATTAATATTCCCATATTGTAAGGCTAAGTTCACATCAGCTTCATTTTCATCCGTTGCTCTGATCTGTCATAGGATTGGGAAAATGGACTGTAAAAGTAATATAATGACGAATGCAGATGGAGCACATTGGGGCATATTGATCAATACTGTTGAAATTTGCACTTAAATTAAAAATTCCATTCATTTTAGACATATTTGTGAATCTTTTGTACGGACCTTCATAAATATGGAGTGTTTTAGTGTTTAGAAGTGCCAAAATTCTGACTCTGATACCATCCGAGTAAACCTGTCGAGCTTCTCCACAAGACATATATTTGTGACATGCAACAAGTATATATAAATTATAGGCACAAAACATGCACACAAAAAACTTAACTCACAATCTGTAAGGAACAAATATTTGGTGCTTGCATCAAAAACCCTACAAATTTTGGCACAAAATAAGCAGACACAAATCATCTCTCACTTACTGAGGACACAAATATGTGGCGCACAATGTAAATTGGCGTCAGTTCATAAGTTTACAACATTATAAACATGGTATACTTTGCACAAGAAAATCGGCGCCATATTTGTTCTTTTCTATTTCAGAAATGTGTCGACCCAGTTATGTTTGTCTGTTCTTTCTGGCTTACATTGTTCATAACTATAACGTAAATGCTGTGCACCATAAATTGTGGCACAAATGTAGACAGAAAAGTGTCAGAATTGATAAATGTGCCCCATTCAGTCTGCATCAGTCATTATGCACTGTAATGTAAAAATGAAATCTGAAGCTTTCCTCCGTTTTGTTTGTTTAGCTTTCATGTGGTCTAAAGTGCTATTGCTAGGATTTGACTTTATAATCAATAGGGCTCTCACCAGTCCTGACTGTATTCCACACAGCTACTTTCTGTCTCTGGAACTGAAGCCAGAAGGTCCCAGGAGCTGAGCTTAAAAGAGGACGTTAGTGAAGCTCAACTCTTCTACCTCATCAGAAAAGTTTTCATGCGTGGCTACTGCTACTACATTTATGTGGGCGTTTGCATATGCTTTGCTTAGGAACAATAAACTGGCCACGACTTTGTTAGTGTAGTATATGAATAATTATTATTATTAAATTATAATTTATATGCCTATGGTGACAGAACATTATTTACTGACTTGGACACACTAGGGCACTCCTAACTAGGATATAAAGTGCAGCTAGTAGACTGCACATTTTTTTCCCCCACTTTTGTTTATGTATATACTCTCACAAGTGAAGGCTATGGCACAGTCAATTACTAAAATACCATGCGGTTAAGGGCAGCATATTTTTCAATATAAATTGCAGCGCTGGTGCATTGAGCATTACTTTATAAATGATACAGTGCCTACTTTATAAATGATACAGTGCCTACGATCAGCAAGAAGTTCATATTTTTGGAAAATAAGTTTACAGCCAGAGGAAACAATACTTTCAGCTCATATGCAAGTTATCTAATGAAATAGAATTTTCTTTCTCTCATGCACCCAATGGTGTAATGTGTTTGAAAGTTAATTCTCTTAGTTATAGGCTTTGCTACTAAAGAATGGGCATTTGTCTCTTTGCAAGGTGGCTAAGGATGCTAAGACTCACATTTTTTTTGTTGCATTAAAACGTAACTAAACTTTTGAACAACTTTTAATGTTCTGCCAGTATTTGTGTCATTAATACATTTTCTAATATACTTTATTAACAAATTTTGTCTCCTTTCTGTGCAATCCTGCATTTTTTTTTATTCTCTCCCTTGCTTCTCTATTGAGAGCTGCCCCTGCTTTTCACTTTGTATGGTGTAGGGGCTGGTGTGTAATGCAGAGAAAATGAGGGTGGGGAGAGGTCAGTTAACATTATATCTTGGACATTATAAAACATAGAAATGTGACTCTGGTGTCGTATGAAAGAGTAGATTTCTTCTGTCATGAAATACCAAGTTTGTCTTTATACCTGTACCTATATTATTTCCGGAATAGATACATAAACAAACTGAAGCACTCCAAAGAAGTATGATGAAGTTATGCTTCAATTTCTGTTGTCCACGTATAATATAAGTATGAGCGGGCCAAATCGTCATGCTCATACTTATATGTGGAGAACTTAAATGAACGCATAACTTCATCATACTTCCTTGGAGTGCTTCAGTTTCTTTATATATCTATTCTGGTTTAGAACCCTACTGGAAGCATCCTTAACTATTCAGAGTGCTGCACACACCATTATTACATTGTGTTATTTCCACAGATATCATCCGTTGGAAACACAACTGGAATTGGAGGCAGCTGCATATAAATATCCCAATCCCGACTGTTTTCAACTGATGATTTCTCTGGAAATACAGGTAGAACTGGGGATACTGCTTACCTCTTTGGAGTCATTGTTCCAAAGAACTGTATTAAAGACACTGTATTAAAGGGGTTGTCTATTTTCAGCAAATGTTGATGTTTGTATAATTAAAAGCTAAGCAATTTCCCTATATACTTTCTAAAGGAATTTCTCATGGTTTTCTAGATCTCTGTTTGCTGTCATTCGTTCTGCTTACTTCCAGTGGATAAAAATCAGTCCATTGTCATGTGATGGACACACAGGTGCACAGCTTGTTACAGTCACAACTTGGTAATCAGGCATCTGTCTTGTAACAAGCTGTGCACCTGTGTGTCCATCACCTGACCATGATTTTTATCCACTGAATTGATACAGAAAGTATATTGGAAGAGTCATTATGCAAATAATATTTATTTGCTGAAATTGGACAACCCCTTTAACCACTTCTGGAACGCCCATTGGGTTTTTACGTCCGGATAGTGGTTGTCTCGTTCTGCAAGGACGTACCGGTACGTCCTTGCAGTTTTAAGCAGCTGCACAAAATCATGCAGCTGCAGAAGTGGGGAGCCGGCTGTTACTACAGCCGAAGCTCTCCTAGAGAAGGCAGGGATGGTTTATTACTGTCCCGAACGCTCAATGAGTGCTGTATACACAGCTATGGGAGCCACCATGATGTGGCTCCCCTCTGACCCAGCGGTCACTTGACTTGGTGGGGATCAGAGACTATTATGGCTGCTGGGTCCTAGAGTACCCAGATCAGCTTTGCAGTCATGGACAGGAGGCTGGATTCCTCCTGTAATTGGGGATATATGTATCAGCCTTCCCCACCAAAAAAAAAAAAAATAGTGGTTTGAGGCCCCACAAGGTCTATTATGACCTTATGGGGGCACAATGTTGAAAAAAAAAAAAAAATTTACATGAAGAAATAAATAGAAATGTAAAAAATAAATTAATGTAAAATTATTTAAAAAATAAATATGCATGCCAATACCACACCCTCATCACAGGTTCTAACCCCACTCGACAACACAATACAAAATAAAAATTACTGTAAAGGAGCGGAACAACTATTTTGAAAAGTTTTTAAGTAGCACTTTTTTTTTTTTTTTTAATAGCACAAAGGGCAAAGTGAAAAACAGACTTGTTTTCCCTCCTCTCTTGTTTATATTTTCCTGGATATAAAAAAAAACAAAAAAACATGCAAAAATAAAAACATAAAAATAAAGCCCTAAATTTGTTGAGTAACCCAAATGATAAAAATGTTGTAGCCCTCAAAACCGCATATATGAAAAAACCCGAAAATGTGTCTGGTCCTGAACCAGAGAAATTGGCCTGGTACTGAAGTGGTTAAATGATATACAGCAGCCATTTTAATTTATTGTTGGTGAGAATTACAGTTACTGTGCAAAGGTTTTAGGCAGAAGAAAAATGCTGCAAAATAAGAATGCTTTCAAAAATAGAAGTTTTAATACTTTATTTTTAGCAACAAACTTAGGTGAACAAAAGAGAAATCTAAATCAAATCAATATTTGGAGTGACGGCCCTTTGGAGGAGGAATCCTGGAAGTGATGATATGGCCCCCCACAGAGCCCTGATCTAATCATCATCCAGTCTGTTTGGGATTACATGAAGCGACAGAAGGATTTGAGCAAGCCTACAACCACAGAAGATCTGTGCATAGGTTTCCAAGATGGCGGGAACAACTTCCCTATTGAGTTCCTTCAAAAACTGTCTGCAAGTGTACCTAAAAGAATTGATGTTATTTTGAAAGCAAAGAGTGATCGCAAATATTGATTTGATTTTAGATTTCTCTTTAGTTCATTCACTTAATTTGGTATTTTACAAAAAATAAACTACTAATACTTCTTACTTTGCATCATTTTTTCCACACCTACCTAAATCTTTTGCACAGCACTGTATATTGGCTTTCAATAGCCTCTTGCACTTGGCACTATAAATATTAAGCAACCTACAGTTTCCACCACCGACAATGTTTTTTTTTTTTTAAATGTATGGACAAATGACTGAGATCAATGATAAACTATAGTTGGATGATTGATCTTTTTGTCATTTGCAGTTGGCCACAGGCATAGTAAATGTCCAGTATGAATAGATCCTAAATGCTGTGAAGTGTAATACTCCAAAGCCAATTATTAATAATAATTCTACTTCTGTGAGCATTGTGAAACGTGGACAGTTCACTCTAAATTATGGCAGATTATTGTGTAATTGCTCTAAAGTTTACAGCAGGTGTGTGTCAATTTTCCTGTTCATAAGCTGGTTTCTTTGCTGTCCTGTGTAGTGCACACGTGTGTGTGTGTGTGTGTGTGTGTGTAAAATATATATACATATGTGTGTGTGTGTACATGTTAGTATTCCTGTGTTTGGTTTATTTCCCTCACATACGATCAGTTTCAGAAAGATACTGCTTGCAGCAGTGTCATGTTCTGACTTGTAATAAATCACTGTTTATCTAGTTGGATGATGAACATTTAGGATAACTGCACATGTGAGATTCCACAGCAAGATCCACATGTTTTACATGCTGATTTTACTGCGGATTTTTCAGCAAACTTAGTTGTATTGAAAAGTGTTTAATACATTGTGAAGTTACACAAAATTTCTGCACAAGAATGAGCAAGCTATACATCTGAAAATTCACAAGGTCATATTTCCATGCTATGTGAAGATGGAGTTTTGTAAATCTTATTAATGCTTATGATTGTCCATGTTATACCTACAGTATGGCCAGAGTCTATAGAGTATGACACAAGGCTAGAGCACATTTGTTTCATGCATCGCACCCTCCAAGACCGGGATAGCTAATGTGTATGTGTTTCACAGTATTTAAGTACTTAAAAATGTGTTCTAGGGAAAAGGGGGTGATTTTGAATTTTTAATATTTTTTTTTTTTTTTGCATTTATTATACCCCCTAGGGTCTTGAACCCCAGAGGGTTTGATCACTAATGCTAAAGCATTGCAATGCATTGCAAAATATCGGCACTTCTATTGCAGGCTGCATAGAGCAGCCTGCAATAGAAGTGAATGGCACACAAGCCTGGGAGCCTTCAATAGGCTACCGGTTGTCATGGTAACGGGATGAGGGGGTGGGGGTGAGGTTAAAGCCAGCGAACAGGTATCTGTTATATAAAACAGCAGAGTCCCGACAGCTACGGGGCGGCTCAGCTCTTGAGCGGCCGCCATATTTAAATACCCGACAACTGCCATACTATATGGCCAATCTCGGGAATGGGTTAACATGTCTAATGCTGGATGAAAAAAATCTGTTGTATTATTACACATTCTAGTCCATCTTTATACCTCCTATCATCTATCAAAAAGGTGCCAAAATTTTGATGCATGGTTGCCGTACAGTGTCACAACTTAGACACTGCACACTTTTCACTAAACCACATCCCTTTTCCAAGGCACTATTACCCTACCCTATATGCTCATGTAGGGGAGCATTAGCTCAGGGCAAAACTCAGAATAGGTGCTATTCCTGCGGCCCCGGGAAATGAGTAGGCCCATGGAGGGCACAGATGGCACACAGATATCATCCATGTGCCTTCTGTTCTATTTTCACATAGACCCTACAATGCATGTAGCCTAACCCTGTTGGTGCAAACAATTAGATTAAAAAAAAGCCTTTATATTTACCCGGCTTCTGTGCTCCTAGTGCCTGTGCAGTCATTCACTGAAGCTGAAGGAATACACCTCTGGTTCGGTGTGTATATGCCAAACCTCTGGTGCATGTGTCGTAAAGCCAAGGTGTACTTCACTGAACAACTGCACAGGCCTCAGGAGCATCAGAGATGAGCTCAATGAGAATCTCCTCTAGGCAAGTATAAAGGTTTATTTTTTTTTGGCAGTTATTGTCTGTGTTTGGAGTAGGTTATTTGGGACACTAAACCACTGATCCAAAAGGACCTATAAATGGTTTAGTGCCCCGGATAGTCATGACATGTTCCCATTAACAGTTATATCCAAACTTGCAGTAGAGAGATATTAGCCAAAGTGTAATATCATACTTCATGTATGTAATGTACATAATGTAAATTACAGTATATGAGTAAATTGTTTTAAGTAAAAGGAGGAAGAACATGGAGAGGGGGCTATGGGAGATGAGAGGGGTAGATGAACTCTCATGGAAACTGTTATATGAAGTGCTTATAATTATGGTTATAGTATATAGTAGGCAGATGTAACCTTGTGTATCCTCTAAACAACCATTCAATCCATTTACTATAATTGCCTTATTCCTGGAAAGCTATCCATTGTTCCTGGATTTTGATATATTTATCAGCTTGCCCATCTCTGAATCTGCATAGTTTTGAAAACCTATATTGATTCTACAGATTTCTTTTAGCAATTTCTTAATGGAGGGTGTATCTTTCCAGTGATCTTGGAATTAACACCTTGGTTGCATTTAAATTAAAGTGTTTACTATAATATGCAGCCAGATATCTTTTTGATATTTTCCCAGGAAGGTCTAAGTATTGTACCATTCACTGAAATGTGTACTTGCTTCTCACATCTCCAGCTTAACCCTTTACCGCTGCAGGCATTTTTTGATTTTCATTTTTGATTCCCCCTCTTCCAAACGCCATAACTTTTTTTTTTTTATTTTTCCGTTCACAGAGCCGTATGAGGGCTTATTGTTCTTTTTTAGTTATACCACTTTGGGGAACGTCTGTTGCTTTTTATCCAAATTTTTTTATGGGAGGCGAAACAGCAAAAAAATGGCGGTTTGGCTCTCTCTCATATTTTTTTTTTTTTTTTTTTCCAGACACAAGTATACCTAATGTGTATGTGTATTACCTTAATATGTGTTATAGGGAAAGGGGATAATTTGATTTTTTTTTAACTGTTATTATTAGACCCCCTAGGGGTCTTAAACCCCAGGGGATCTGCTCACTAATACAATGTACACTAGTACATTGCAAAAATATGGTACTTCTATTACAGGCTGCATAGAAAATGGCACCTCAGAACTTTCACCACCTCTAACAAGCGCAGCTCTTTACATCATTTAATAAGTGCTGTATGCTATTTAGTCTCTGTACTGTCAGGAGGGCGGTGTCAGGCAGGAGCAGACAAGCGGTGTGATTCTGAGCTCTGACACTGTCTGGCTCTGATTGGAGCTCTGATTCACCCCCCTGCCTGACACCGCCATTCTGACGTTACACAGCTTAAATAGCACTTTAGAAACCAAAACGAACAGTGATTGTTACTCTGGAATGGTGGGGAAAAAATCCCAACTCTGCTGGAATCAGTGGAGCAGAGCCTATTAACTGATACTAAGAACTTGAATTGGTGAAGGTGGTGAAAGGTCCTCTTTAAAATTGAGGAAGCCTGGTTAATCATGTGAAGTAATACTGGAGATTTGTAACAGCTGGTTATTTTGTAGTTCAGTTCTAGAATTTTGGTATTGATGGAGTTGGATAGTGATGTTTTTAAAGTATATTATTAATTTCTGTCTCATTAAAGGTTATAACGTTATATTAATTCCTTTCCTCAATTGGTAATAAACAATGAAATAACATCCTAATTGATTAAATTGTATGGCTGTGAGGATATGGGGGGTTCTTTTGTTCTCATACTCGTTCCAAAGATGGTGGTGTCTTTATATTGTAGTATATGATAATTGCAGAGATTTAATAGAGCTTGACATGGCTGGTCAGCTCTTTATCATTAAGAAGTGTATTGGCAAATTAGTTGCGCAGTACATCACGCGGTATGATTTTTACAATTTGTGTTCAGTAGCTGTTTTAGCTTCCGTGAATAATGTGTCGAATTTTGGTTAATTTTCTTTTTCAGCAGTTTAAGGCTAAGGCCCCACGGTGTGAAAATACAGCTTTTTTTGTTGCAGATTTTGTTGCGTTTTTTTGAGCCAAAGCCAGGAGTATCTCTAATAGAAATGGGAACTTTCTGTCAAAAGCGCTGTGGGAAGAACTGTGATGCGTTGCTATCGTGGTTTTTTCTGCAGTGCTTTTTCTGCTGCGGGAGGCCACGTGGGGCCTTAGCCTTAATCTGTATTTTGTTTTTGTCCAGAGTGTACTTTTACTAAAAACTGCATGTTCAAGCCATACTGCTGTGATTTTAATAGCTATTTGTGCTTCACCATTTCACAGGGGGGAAAAAACTCACACCTAGAGTACTGCATATAAAACTGCTATTACTTATTTTTACAAGTTGTGCAAGTTGTCCATGGAAGCCTCTTTAGGAACATTTTCACAAAACAATGTAAAATATCTTCCCTATTGTCTATAGCAGAACAAAATGCATGAAGATATACATTTTGTGTGGGCTTTTTGGCACAGTACATGTGCAGCTGTCAGTACATAATACATTTTAAAAGCTATTCATTGTCATTTCTCACTCCTATAGGAAAAGAAGACTTCCAGTTGAATTATTGTTCTTTAAAGTAGCCTAGCAAATCGCCTTCTCTATGCCTCAAACAGTAGCTTTATATGCAGGCTTTACATTCAGTAGGAAGTAGGACTCATAGGATACAAACAGACAATTTTTAATGATTGATGATTGATCTGAAATATTAAATTCCTTTTAAATCTACAAATAAAAATTAACAGCTCCGATTAAATCTGTAAGTAAACGTCAACAAATGATCCTATTTCATGGTGTCTATTAATCTTGTTTAGAGCTAATAGATTAAGCAGTACCCGCTTCATTGCTTCTCAATGTTTTTATATGCTTACCTGAATTGTGTCTACTTCATTGCCTCCATCGTCGACACATAGGCCAGTACTGAGTCTGCCTGAGTTGTTCTAAATTATGTCTCATTATAAAGAAAAAGATGAACAGTTAGTTCAGAATGAAAATAATACCGTTGAGGTTTATACATAATGATTTCTCATTACTGATTTCAGCATTTTCTTCCTCTCCTGCAGATTTATCGGACTGTGTTCTGAGCACCTTTCCAGTCGGCCTGTATTTATCCACTAGTGCAGTTGCTGATCAAATCTTTTCAATGTCGCTGGCTAATAATGATCTGAAAAACCTTGCAGGGAAATTCTTTACTTTTTTCAAAGAGCTAAAAGGTATGTGCAAGTATCCCAGTATGTTATGTAACATGTAAAATGTCACAGTGGTCTTTTAAGTTTTTATGGGGACCTGCCCTGGTCAAACTATATGGATTAAACTTGTCACAATTGGTGATGATCTTTGCCCTTGTGGAATACTCATTTATGGGCAGCAATCCTGACATGTCCTTGTATTACATGGAAAGCTCCAATAAAGGCCTCCATATACATAAAAAGTCGTCCCACTTATATTGTATGGGTGCTTCACAACTCTCCCAGAAGAAAATGTTGCAGGAAGAAAGAATTGGGCATGTTTTTTTTATCATAATACCTAAAGGTGTTTGACAGCAGTTTACTCTCCTTTCCCCTTTAAAGGCAATGTGTTGCCAGAAAATGACTTATTTTATTTTAATCAAGTTTTATATTAAATATTTTAAAGAAATTTTGGTGAGGCTTAAATTTTTCCATGTTATTATCTATATTTAAAAAATTCCTAAAAATTCTTCATTTCCGGTTCTGACACTGATACTTCCTGTTTTCTGTAGGAGATTGTTTTACCGCAGCCATCTCACTTTTCAGCACACAGATGATCACAGGTCATTATGTATTTGTGGATAAGGCACAGAATCCACCAGTCACAATAGGTGATTTCACAGCTTACCCTACCCTCTCTGCATAATGACTTCTGCCCAGGTCACCGAGCATGGCAAGAAAACTCTCTAATCAATAGGGTCTGCTCCAGACAATTGTCTATGGCCTTTAGTCCTTCCATATAAAAGGAAGTCAGAGTGTTTTTAGGCTTAGTTGCAAAAGTTGGAATTGCAAAAGTTTTAAGATTTTTTATTTTTTTTTAAGTAAAACTATTAAATAAAAAAATTAAAAGCATCACCAAAAATTCATAAAAAATATGTTTAACTTAAATACATGATATGTTACGTTACCCTCCATTAGCGTTTCCGTAGGTATGATTGACATGCTGCGATTTCCAAAATTTACAAATCACTGCATTTTTTTTATGCAATGTGATAATGGGATTAACTTAAATCCCATTCACTTTGCAGGTACTGTAAAACGCCACGGTCAAATTGCGGCGTTTTCGCTATATGCGGCCCCGGCCTAAAACGGCCCAAAATGTTCCTGTAAAGGAAATCCTCATTTTGGGAAATCAGATGGAGAGTAATGCAAATTGTTCCTTTCTGCCCCTAGTGGTCAACCAAAAGCACTGGTTTATAGCGCAGATATAATGCCATTTATTCTAACCTGCATGTAGCTGTTTCAGGATCATTAGCCGTCATCAGGGAAAAATACTAAGAGTTAGGTAACAATGTTAGGATAGGGAGGAATAAAGGAATTCAAGTCATATTGAAGGTATACACATGTTCATTCCTGTCACATATACTGTATGCCCAGAACTCTTTAATAGGTAGTGTAGTCCTCTTCTGTGTAGATCATTAGTCCAAGAAGCAAGAGACTTGATTTGAGACAAAGCGAGTTCACGCGATTGTGCCAAGTTTGACAACCTTGTTTGGAATGCAGTTCCTTGGCCCCTAGCACACCTGGCAAACAGCATGGTGGAAATTAGGGCCAGCCAGGCATGTAATGTAGAGAAATGGCCATCCTGTAATCCAAGGACTGGAGCCACTCTCTGTTCTGGCTCACAGCTCCCCAATCTGCGTGGAGAACCCTTCTGACATTCATGTGCCCTAATAGTTTATAGGGTAAGGTGTTGTCAACATTGACTGCAGTTTAATAGTATGCATCTAAAAACACATAGATCTGCTAGCACCAGATGTTAAGTACTTCAGTTCTTTCTACCACATTTTAATATTCGCATTTGTAAGCTTTACTATTTTCTTCTATGAAGTGACATTTTAAAAGCTGTAATGCTCTTCACCTATCTTGTTAAAACCATACTTTGTCCCTGACAACCTCTAACATATCAATTCCAAACCTTTTTTAAGTGAAATTTTGCAAACTGATCCGCAGACTGGTTAGACATTTATGAAAAGGACAATCCTCCTGGTACCTGCTGTTAACTAACATCCCTTACTTTTGCTTGAATGCCCTTCTGGGAAAGTAGTGTTTAACATTTTATTGTTGAACTTTTTCATTCCATTTCTGTCTTGAATATCATTTGACATATTTTCTATTCTAATGAACAAATGGTAGCAGTCACAGACCATAGGAGCACAGAGTTCACAAGATTGTTCAGGCTTAGAAATTTACGGTCGCTTTCTTCCAAAAACCGTTCCATGTCTGTCTACAGGTTGTCTTTCAGCTCAACCACATTCAGTATAATACAGCTAAACTGCAATAAGATATACAGCTCATGAAGAAGAGTGGCACTGTTCCAGAAAGAAAGTGACCATATTATTCTAATCCTGGACAATTCTTTAAATGATCTCTACCTTTTTATCAAGCTTTGTATAATTCAATAGTACAGACAACTATAAGAAATGTAATATGTTATTAGAGACAAAATGCTTCTTTCTGCTCTTAAGCTGACTTTTATAGACCTGTATAATCCATAGAGAGGTTAGGGAGAATTGTGAACACGTGCAAAGAGAAAACTCTGGCTTGGGCTCCATGTGCTTTGTCATTGTGCTAGCCGTATTTTTCATGGATAGCACACTGACCATTTATTTTATTTGGCCCCGTACAGGTCCGTGTATGGTCCCGTGAACCCAGGACAAAACTCAGGACAGGGTCCTATTCCCGTTCTTTTGTGAACATGAGAAAATCAATGGGTTCATGGAGACACGGGCGGTACATGTATATCATCCATGTGCCATTCATATTGTTTTACCACAGACTCTGCATATGCACACATACATATGCATGCAGCCTTAGACTAATGCTAAAACTTTTTCATCACACCCAAAGTACTTCATCGACGTCAATGCAGGGAGTAAAATTTTTGATTATTCCAAGGTTTATACAAAGCTTAGGTCAACTTTAACCCTCTCCTGACATCTTGCCATAATAGTACGGCGGATGTCAAGTAAGAAGCAAAGCAGGTGCCATAACCATTTAGTCGCTGATGTTTTACACAGCGGAGATCTGGCTGTAGTGCCGTGATCAGAGTTCTTTCTGATTGCAGGCATTAACACTTTTTTTTTTTTTTTTTTTTTTGCTTCCCGTTTTCCCCCTCACCCTTCCTGTTTCCCCCAAATTTCACTTCTGGTGCTGTCCTTGTGCAGTGAAATCACGGGAGCTTTCCTGTTCCTTTGGCAGCCTGGACCTTTCTCAATACTCCCAGTCATGCCATAGTAATCTAACTATTGAGTCCTGCCTGTGGAAGATATACAGTGATTTTTTTTTCATAGACTACAATATAGTAGTACTGTTTTTCCCTTAGCTTTTCAATGTTTTTTATTGTTTTCTGTAATAAGATATTGCACTGCTGCAATTGCAGTGTTTGGGTTAACTACACTGCACTATCTGTGTGTGTATATATATGTGTGTATATATATATATATGTGTGTATATATATATATATATATATATATATATATATATATATATACCTTCTTACCTAGAATGCATCTAAAATAAACAAAAACATTGTCATTGTTTCCTCTGTGTACTCCGGTTTCCCCCCACATACTAATAGGGAATTTAGATTGTGAGCTCTATATGGGACAGTGCCTGACAATGTCTGTAAAGCAAATCAGAATATGTTGCCGCTATACAAGTAAGCAAAATAAATAATTATAATAAATAGGTGGCTCAGCGGTTATCACTGATGCCTTGTAGTGCTGGAGTCCTAGGTTTCAATTCAGACCAAGGACAACATCTGCAGGGAATGTTTGTTCTCCCTGTTTTTGCTTGGGTTTCCTCTGAGTACTCCAAGGTAATTTAAATTGTGAGCCCTACTTGGGACAGTGTTCACACAGAAACATAAAATAGATACTGGTATCAGTGTATGGTGAGTAAAATAATTTTTTGCATTTTAGTTTTTGATTTTTGTAAAACATAAAGCCTATATAAATGTAGTATTGCTCTGATCATACCATCCTGCAGAATAAAGCAAGGAAAATATTATAAGGAAAATGTAATTTTTACTGAAAAATTAATACCGTAAAAACAAAACCCAGAAGAAAAGGGTGCAGTTGCATTATATATATTTATTAAATGGTACCATTATGAATTTGTCCAGAAAATGAGCCCTCATACGACTCTACTACTACTCTACTCATACTAAAAAGTTATGACTTTTGGAATGCGGGGAGTAAAAAAAACAAAAATGCAAAAACTAATTGGCTATGGCAGGAATTGGTTAAAGTGAGTCTGTCACCAGGATGAAGCATATTAATCAAGCAACACAACTAGATAGATCAGGTTCGCCTAAATGTAACACCAATTTTCCTGTGAAAATTCTTGCCTCCATTGCAGAGATATTTATTTATTTCACACTATGTAAATGAGCAGTCTAGGACACTGAGAGCAAGCTCTGTTGTTACCCTCCGCATTGCCTTTGTGGAGTTGTCTCACAAAGACAACCACTTGCTAAACTGATTCTGGTGAGAAACGTCAGGTACGCTGTTCTGGAAGTGTAGCAGATAACTGTATAAAATTAGAAAGAAGGAGGCCAGTCATAGTATTAATGCTGCTAGAGATTCAAAGGAAGAAGAAATGAACAAGTCTATTAACCCCTTCAGGTCTGAGCCCAAAAGTGCGTTAAGGACCAGGCCTCGTTTTTCAAAACTGACATATGTCACTTTATATGGCAATAACTTTAAGACGCTTTAACTTGCACAAGTGATTTTGAGATTGTTTTTTCAAGAGACATTGTACTTCATGTTAGTGGTAAACATCGATCAATATTTTTGTATTTATTTATAAAAAAAAATAGGAAATTTGATGGAAATTTGGGGGGAAAAAAAAAATCGCAATTTTCAAAATGTGAAATGCTCTGCTTTTCAAACAGATAGTCATACCACCCAAATAAGTTAATAAATACTATCTACCATATCTCTGCTATATATTGGCATCATCTTTTAATTGTCATTTAATTTATTTTGGACATTTATAAAGCTTACAAGGGTAAGAGCGATTTTCCAGATTTACAAGAAAATTTCTCAAACTAATTTTTTAGGAACCACTTATGTCCTGAAGAGGATTATAAAGGCCTATATATTAGAAACCCCCATGAATCACCAAATTTTCAAAACTGCGCCCCTCATATAATTCAAAACAGCATTTGGGAAGTTTGTTAACCCTTTAAGCATTTCACGAGGATTAAAACAATATGGAGGTGATATTTAGACATTTCATTTTTTTTCAATAATACATTCATTTAGCTCTAAAATTAAGACACTCACAAAGGGTTAAAGGAGAAAATGCATCTCACAGTTTGTTATGCAATTTCTCCCAAGCACAGAAATACCCCACATGTGGGTGTAAACTGATGTTTGGGCACACGGCAGCGCACAGAAGGGAAGGAGCGGCACTGGACATTTGAAAAGCAGATTTTGTTCAGTTTGTTACACAATTGCTCCTGAACACGGCAATACCCCATATGCGATCGTAATTTGCTGTATGGGTACATGGCGGGGCTCGGAATGGAAAGAGTGCTATTTGGCTTTTGAAGGGCAGATTTTGCTGGAATAGTTTTCAGGTGCCATGTCACATTTGCAGATCCCCTAGAGTACCAATTTAATGGAAACCCCCAAAAGTGACCCCATTTTGGAAACTACACCCCTCAAGGAATTTCTCATAGGTTATGGTGAGCATTTTGACCCTACAGTTGTTTCACAGATTCTATTAACATTGGGATGTAAAAATTTAAAATAACTTTTTTTCCAATAAACCGTCCATTTAGCGTCATATTTTTAATTTTACAAGGGGATAAAGAAGAAAAAAAACCACAGTTGGTTACACAATTTCTCCTGAACACAGAAATGCCCCATATGTGGTCGTAAACTGCTGTAGGGGTACATGGTGGGGCTCAGAATGGAAAGAGCGCTATTTGGCTTTTGGAGGGCAGATTTTGCTGGAATAGTTTTCAGGTACCATATTGCATTTGCAGAGCCCCTAAAGTAAAAATACAATGTAAACCCCTCAAAAGTGACCCCATTTTAGAAACTACACCCCTCAATGAATGTATCAAGGGGTATTATCATTTTGAGCCTAAAAATGCTTCCCAAAAATTAATGTACAAAGTGAAAATTGACAATTTTAAATAAATATGCCATTTTGGTGCCCGATACGTTGTACCCACTTTGTGGCATCAGAGACACGCATTCCTAAAACTATTAAGTGGGCTATCCCGGGTACAAAAAAAAATGATATGTGTGGGTGTAAACTGCTGCTTGGACACACAGCAGGGCTCAGAAGGGAAGGAGCAGTGCGCTTTTTAGCTTTTGGAGTACAGATTTAGAGGGACTTTCTGGACGCCATGTTGTTTTTTCAGAGGTGCCAGTAAATTGGAATTCCCCAAGAAGTGACCTCATTTTGTAGGGGCAATTTTAGGGTCTTTGCCAATATGACATGGTGTCCACGCATCGGCTGACTTCATGTCATCCCGGCAGGATCAACCAGGTAGTGGGGGCTTCAGGTAGCCTAGGGTCACTGGGCAGATCCCGGGCTACAAAAAATAGATATCGGCACCCCCTGATCTCGCCACGGGGGTGCTTGGGGGGGCAGCAACTTGGCGGAATCCATTGGATGCCGCTCACAGTGTCTCTGAAGTGCCGGCCGTAAATTTACAATTAGCCGGACTTCAGAGACCAGGACCGCTGGCCGTAAATTTATGGCCGGTGGTCGTCAACCAGTTAATGTTGGATCTGTGTGAGTTCATGCGCTAAGTTTCTGCCCTGTTTCCCCCACATAGAGGACTATGGTGGGACATTGCACACACATTATGAGGTACACCACATTGGAAGACCTGCAGGAAAATGTCCCCCTAATTCTATGCACCTGTTTTGACTGTGGGATAGGTCTGCAACTAGCCAAACTCAGAGGGAGGAGGAGCAGGGAAATAGCCTGATAAGAGCGGAAAGAGCATTTTTCTCTGATAAGCTATCTTACAAAGTTTATTTTAATTGTCTTACACTTGTCTGCATTATTCATTAATGACTAATTATTAAAAAACAAATAATATAAAGGCAGACTAGGTGGACCATGTGGTCTTTTTTTTGCCATTCATCTTCTTTGTTTCTGTGTTTATTCTTGCTCTCTTTGCATCTAGACATACATTTCAGCTGCAGTACAATATATCATTACATGGTAACCATTTAAATGAATGGCTCTTCATGTAGTGTGTGAATGCACAAGGTTCATCATAGCGGAAATAGCTGTGAAAATACAATCCTGGCGAGGGGACCACTCCTATGTGACGGTCATATGAAATATTAGGGCATATGGATCAGAGTTATTGTTGTTGTTGTTGTCAGACCCCCCAGGAGGTGAATTACAGTGATGCCACATTGTCGAGTCTGGTAAAGCTACTTCAATTATCATATTAGAAAAATGCATTTCCCTAATGTGTTTAGGGAATCTCCCTCATTGTAAGCACATAGCAGAGCATTGATTTTCAGGCTATAGTTATTAATTATTACCAGTCTGTAAGAATACCATCAGGAACTCCTGGACCCCTTAGTCCAGACATTACTGGTTCTCCATCTCTATAAATTTTAGGCAGCATTTTTCTGAACAGCTATATGCCAGATTTCATGACTTTTTCAAAGAAGTAACATTTTAACCATAGTCGTGTACTAACTTGAATAACAAGTTTTAATGCGTATTTTTATATATTTACAGAGAACATTCTTTACTTTTAGTTTTATGCCATAATATAATCACTTAAGCTTGAAAATTATTCTATTTCTAGTTTGTCGGTTTATTTTATTTAAATTCTTAGTTTTGTCAAACATTTCTATGTTGCAATAAAATATGTATAATGGTTCAAGCATCCAGGTTTACTTTATTTACATAATGCTGCCTTTAGTTCTCAACTCAGCTGGGAAAGAAATGAAAATTTTACCACTTGGAACTTCTTTTGAATTACATGTATTTGCTCAGTGCATAAGGGTGTATTCACGTGCTGTTAAATGTATGTATAAACCAGCATTGATACCATGCTGGCAAAAAACCATGTGTGTACATTACTTGTATATGTTTTTTGCAGTGTACTGGCAATGTGCACATCTCCTACCTTACACTGCTTGTTTAGCATTGCAGCTGATATCTGGCATTAAAGGGGTTGTCCATGATAAATTAATATTTTTACATTTTTGCAATAAGCCCCCCCATGTCCCTCCCTCCTTTCTAAATAACATGTTCTCCTTTTTTTTTTTTTTTTTTGTTTTACTGTAATATGACCTACATATATTACATTTTTGACTTTCCGCTGACGTCCCAGGGTGTAGGTCTAAGGGATATCTGCGGTGACCAGATGGAAGGCAACGCTGCAGTTGGGATTGCGGGGGTGCAAACAGCGCAGACTTGTCACGGTCTCTGGGCACGAGGGCGCAGCGCTGGTGCTGTCCCACGTTACCACCACTGGTACCGGTGATGAGGGGGCTGCACAAATGTTGGTGGTGATTGTTCCCCCGGGGCGCTTCCCCTATACTGTGCCGACTGGTGGTGTTTGGGGCGCCCTGATGTTGTCGGTGCAGAGTCAGACACAGAAACGGTTGTAAAGTTGAACTTTTACTTCCATGGGTGTGGAGGCACAAATGCTTAAACAGTTTCTTCAATACAAAACAACGGGGTACGCCTGGTGACACAGCAAAGTCCTGGGGTGCAGGGTAGACTTGATGAAAGGTGTTCCTAGCCCCTTATACTTCAGTGTTACAGCCCTGAGGTGCATCTGGGCTCCTATTTGGCTCATAGGAGGATGCCCACCATGATACTAGCACATAATATTCCCCACTCACGTTATGTGGTCCTGATAGCTCAGAGTTTCGGGGTGCAATAGTCAGGGTGGCAGGATATTCCACAGGTCTGGCCTTGGCCCCTGGATCCTGTGATACTTGCTATGGAGCACGTGTTCCAGAATGTTCTCTCCACAGTCTCAGGCTGACAAGATAATGATGCTTGACTTCCTTCAGGGCGATGGCTAGGCAGACAGGGGACAGGATCTTCTGAATAGCTGGAGTCTGTCAGCTCTCCAACCTTCCTGGGCCTGTCTAGGACTTGAGATTCCTGCACTAAACTCACTGCTTTCTTCACAGGACATCACACTTATCTCCTCACCTCCTCCTCCTAACACTCCACACTTCTAACTCCTCACACGCAGGACCTTCCTGCAGGGGTGTTACCATGGGGACCCAGTGATCAGCTGACTCCTCCCCTTTTCCCAGGCGATGTCCTCCCATTGGACATTTGGTTACTATTCAATCCTATGGGAGGTGTAATGCATGTGTGAGGCTCACTAGGTGGCGCTGTGTTGTGTGAGACTCAGGACCCCCTGCTATGTCACACAGGCTATGAAGCAACAGGAAATAATACAATGCACAGAGATCACCCTCAGCCCAGCCATAGCCAGCTCTGGGATGCCACATACTCCCCCTCTTTCACTGAGCCGACCTCGGCGACGGGCTGGGGTGACGGTGAGAAATGTAACATAACGTTAATAAATACGAACAAAGTGCAAATGTCACTAACAGTTTAGAAATATATAATACCTAGAAACTTGAGGTAAGACCTCCCGGCATAGTCCTGGAATGTCCATGAGAAGTCTGAAGGGTAACGGAGAGATAATTAAACTCAGACTTATGGAACCTTTTGGCGGTACCATCAGACAGTCCATATAGAAACAACAGTAGTGCAAATGGGTCCAGAGGCTCTCTGGCACAAATTTCGTGAGTGTCCATTATCATGAGAGTCTCTCTGAGAAACAATAAACAGTCCTTTCTGTAAGGAAGAGTAGGCACTCTAGCACCAATGTCCATACCGCAATGGGGTAACAGAACTTCCTTGGCTCGGTGAGCCAGGCACTATGGCTTGGATTGTTGCATATAAATGTAAATACTATATTACATGGCAAGATATTATATATATACTGTATATACACACAGGAAAAACATTAATGTAATCAGAGCAGGAATAACATATATACAGAAGCAGAGACAGTTAATCTCTTTTACCCGAGGACAGCCATGGCATCACTATAGCGTGTTGGAGGTATGCCTTTTGTGGTACGCTCAGAACGCCTAAGTGGAACGAGATTTGAATCAGGAACAGAGTCACTGAAATCAATTAAATCATCTGTCGAAGGGTTCTCTTGCACTAGAGCAATTGGTGGATAACAGCTAAATGGTAGTAGTTTAGGCGCCCACATAAGCTCAGTTAACGTTGGGGGTCTCTCTTTCGCTTCAGAAGGTGACAAGATCTCTGTACTCGTTGTCTCAGCTGGGGGCACCTCTGTGGGTAGTCCTTCTTTAAGGCACAGCTTCAGACGGTTTCGGTGTACTACTTGGGGCTGTCTCCCAGGTTTAGAGATCTCATACACGTCGGATTCAGGATATGGTATGGAGATGACACTGTATGGTTCTTTCTCCCAGAATGGATCCAATTTCCCATTCCGATGGTTATTCCTTAACCATACACGGTCGCCAACTTTCAGGGGCGCTGCATGGGCGTGATGGTTGTAATCCTCCTGTTGTCTCCTACGAACCTCATCCATGCGCGTTTCAACTATCTCTTTAGCTTCCTCCATACGTCGGCGGTGTTCAACAACCCAGTCTGTTATGGGTAGTGGATTGATGGTGTCAGGGACCTTCACACCAAGGGTTAAGTCTGAAGGAAGTTGACCTTGTCTTCCAAACATTAGATAAAATGGTGCGTATCCCGTAGATGTTTGGGGTGTGTTGTTGTAAATATAGGCCAAGTCCTTGATACGCTCAGGCCACTCAACACCAGGTGTAACTGCGGCTGTTCTTAGCATGCCGATGATCACTTGATTTGCCTTCTCGCACATACCATTCCCTTGAGGGTGATACGCTGTGGTTCGCAACTTCTTGCAGTCTTGGAACTGACACAGCTCACGGAACAATTGGGATTCAAACGCCGATCCACGGTCGGTGAGGATATGCTCAGGACAACCGTAATGGCGGACAAACTCTGCGTAGAAGGTCTCAGCCGTAGTTCTTGCTGTAAGATCTCTGACAGGCACGATGACAAGGAACTTGGAGTAATGATCCACCATTGTCAGAGCGTAGCTGTAGCCGGAACGTGTGGGACCCAACTTCACATGGTCCAGAGCAACAATTTCACACGGCTTTTGAGTCTTAATTGGATGTAGAGGGGCCTTCTGATCTCTTTGACCTTCCTTGGTGATACTACAGGCGGGACACTCTCGGCACCAACTCTCAATGTCACTCCTCATCCCAACCCAATAGAAGCGACGACGGATGGTAGCTTCGGTCTTTTGTACCCCGAAGTGACCGGATCTGTCATGATACGCCTCAAGTATCATCTGTGCGTCTCTTCTTGGTACGAGGATCTGATGAAGCCTTTCACCTGTGACAGGATCAAGAGTGTTTCTATGTAGAAGGCCTCGTTGGACAAACAGGCGCTTCCTCTGTCGCCAAAGGCGTTTTAATTCCACGTCATGAAGACCTCTCTTTACACGGGTTGGTATTCTTCCTGTAAGCAGGAAATCTGACAATTCTCCTAAAACTCTGCTCTCTTCTTGGAACGTTTTCCACAGAGATGGCTCCTGGAGGGATTCGGCAGCTGTTTTCGCCAGAGGTTCTCCTTCTACAGGGACACCAATAGCAACCTGTTGGGCAAACTTGTTGTAGAATGGTGGCATCTCCACCTCTTCCCAGATGTCTTCTCGGGGTGGTTCTTCTCCCACAGGCAACCTTGAGAGTGCATCAGCGTTAACGTTGGACTTGCCACTGCGATACTTGACAGAGAACTTGTAATTCGCGAGTCTTGAGGCCCACCGTTGTTCAAGGGCTCCCAGTCGAGCAGTGTCCAGATGCGCCAACGGATTGTTATCTGTGTACACGGTAAAGGGTGTGGCAGCCAGGTAGTCTTTAAACTTCTCTGTCACGGCCCAGACAAGCGCCACAAGTTCGAGTTTGAAAGAACTATAGTTCTGGTCGTTCTTCTCCGCGCCTCTCAGACTCCTGCTGGCGTAGGCGATGACTCGCTCTTTGTTGTCCTGAACCTGGGACAACACTGCACCCAAACCTTGGTGACTTGCATCTGTGTACAAGCGGAATTGCTGACTGTAGTTGGGATAGGCTAGAATTGGTGGTTGCGTCAGAAGTGCTTTAAGCGCTTGAAAGGCTTCCTCTTGACGCGCTGTCCAGTCTACCGGAAGTTTTCGGTTGTAGTTTTCTCTGGGACAACCGCGCAACAACTCGTTCAGAGGCTCGGCTACTTGGGCGAAGTGTGGTATGAAACGCCGGTAGTAACCTGCGAATCCCAGGAAGCTTCGGACTTCTTTGACGGTAGTTGGTCTTCGCCAGTTCTGGACTGCAGTGATCTTTTCAGGATCAGGTTGGACGCCTTGTGCGCTCACGACATGCCCAAGGTAGTGAACTTGGGGTTTCAACAGGTAGCACTTGGAGGGCTTCAACTTTAGGCCGTGCTGTATAAGTACCTTGAATACCTCGGATAGGTGACGAAGGTGTTCTTGGTATGTCCGGGAGAATACAATAACATCGTCCAGGTACAGTAGCACACTCTGGAAATTCTCATGGCCGAGGCACCTCTCCATAAGCCGTTGGAATGTGGCTGGGGCATTACATAGCCCAAATGGCATACTATTGAATTCAAAGAGTCCCATCGGGGTCGTAAATGCAGTCTTTTCACGATCTTCAGGCGCCATAGGGACTTGCCAGTATCCACTGGTTAAGTCCAGGGTCGAGAAACAGGTAGCTGATCCCAAAGCCGTTAGAGATTCCTCAATCCGCGGCAATGGGTATGCGTCTTTGTGCGTGACGTTGTTGAGTTTACGATAGTCCACACAAAATCGTAGGGTTCCGTCTTTCTTCTTGACAAGGACTAGCGGGGCTGCCCAGGGGCTGTTACTCTCCCGGATGACATCAGCATCTCGCATCTCTTGGATCAACTTTTTCACCGGTTGGTACATCGCTGGTGGTATTGGACGGTGACGCTCCTTGATTGGATGGTGGTCGCCAGTCAGAATGCGATGTTGTATGGTCGTGGTCTTACCAAAGTCCAATGGGTGTTTGCTGAATGCCTGTTGGTAACGCTTGGCCACATTGCGAACCCCATTGATGTGCTCTATAGGGGTATTGGCGTCTCCCACGTTCAATTCATCCCACCAGGACTTCGTGGCTCCATTCTGAATGTTCTCAGCAGCTTGGGTGGAATGCTGTGTGGTGGTAGAATCACCAGAGAGAATGTCTTCTGGTGCTAACCGGTGTAGCAGGGCCACAGAGTGGAACTTGTGGAGGTTCACAGGAGCATCGCCCAAGTTGACTAAGCGGACAGGAACACGTCCATTGGAAACTGTGACAAGGCTGCGGGCAGCCATGACAAGTGGTTGGCCATCTATCTGTATGGGTTGTAGCAAGGCCTCGTAGTCCTGATTTTCTATGCCCGGACGGGCACGGCACCACACCATAGTTTCTGTTCCAGGCTGTAGGGTTACTGGACGGGTATCTTGGATCCGGACTCGACCAATTTCACCTTGTTTGTTGGCGAACTTGTGCTGGGCATTGAGTACACGAATGGCCCGCTGAATGGTCTGCTGGTCACTGGGAGAAGCTGTAAGGAGAGAGGCATGCAAGGCATCCAACACTTCTGCAAAGCAATGGCGTAAAACATTCATGCCTAATATTACAACTGCAAACCTATCATCCTCTACATCAGTGACAATTACACCCTGTCTAGGCAGTTTCAAGTCCCCAATCTGGATAGTGGGTTCCCAATAACCCTGCTGTGGTATGGGCTGTCCATTGCTGGCACACAGATTTATCCATGTGTCAGGTGTTCTATTCAACACACCTAAGTCCCAATGTTCAAGGAACACCTGCTTGCGCAGGGTTGTTACCTGAGATCCAGTGTCCACCAACGCTGTCAGAGGGACGCCGTTCACCCGGATTGTGATGTGTGGGCAGGCTGAGACGAAGCGTGACAATGGCACTGAAGATTCACCTGGGCCCTTCTTCTTTCCTCCCGAGGGGCGGCCCGCTGCCTCGGGGGTGGCCCGTTTAACTGAAAACACTGAGGCCTGGTGTGTCCATATCTATGGCAATAGGTACAGTATGGCCTCTCACTCTGCGGAGGTTTCACTGAAGACGGACGTCTGGGTGGCGACTCAGGTGAGATGTTGTGACTTCGCAAAGGATCACTGGACGATGAAGACGGCTGGGTCAGACGATCTAGACGGACGGTGATCTGTTCCATGGCACGGGTCAGATGATCCACTCGGGCCAGAAGGTCATCTCTGGAGTCTGCTAGTGTAGTCTGCGCAGTTTGGGCAGCAGGTGAGGTACCCAGAGGTAGTGGCAGGACAACTGGAGCAATGCTTGTTGAGGGTCCAGGTGAGGGAGCACAGATGACTGGGCTCGGCTGGGGCTGCTCCTGTCCCAAGACCTGGATGGCAAGGGCCTTGAAGTCAGCAAACGTGATGCTGGGATGTTGTGCAGCAAGCATTCGCAACTGACTCTGTAGCAATGTGGTACGCGCCCCTTCTATGAAGCGGTCAAGCAAGATTTTATCAGAGTCCACATTTTCACGTGGATCCACTTGCACCACAGCTCTGAACGCCTCTTGGAGGGATAAAGCATAGTCCCGCAGGGTCTCACCAGGTAGTTGCCGTCTGGAAAAGAAGCGCATCTTTACCTCGGAGACAGATCGCACGTCAAAGTTCACCTGGAGTTTGTCCAGAATTTGCCCAGGGGTTCTTTTGTCAGAGGCAGGCCAGGATTTGACCTCCCTAGCTGCAGCACCCTCAAGCTGGCCCAGCAGGATCTGTATCTGCTGTTCTGTATTCAGAGGATAGAACTGGAAGAGAGACAGCATCTTCTCACGAAAGTCCCTGAGGGTATGCGCCTCCCCTTTGTAGCGCGGCAGCCATGGTGCGCCAGGGTAAAATGGCATGGAGAATGGTAGGCTGCTCGCCATGGGCACTGCTGGATCACTAGAAACAGATGGCACAATGTCACTTTGCTCAGTCATGTTGTTTGCAGGTATGACTGAAATTAGGTCGCCGTCTCTTTAAGAAACTCAACTGCTTGCTGGCAGGGAATGGAGACTACAACTTGGAATGCTGTCCCTTTAAGAATGCTGTAGTTATTAACAGAGTCACTGTGATGCAGGCTGACGGTGTGCTCCCCCTCTTTAATGGTGGCACTCCCCACGGACACTGTACACGGAAAACACTCGCTGGGGCCGTGGGAGGACTGAAGACAAGGACAGGGAGGCACAGTACTCACTGACAGCAACTGCAGCGTGGACCAGAGATCAGCGGTGCACAGCAGGGACGGTGATGCGGCACTGGAGAGTCAGAAATGGCGCCGGCACGTTCGCCTTTCACTTTCTTGTATGGGTGCGCTGGAGCATTGCGCTCAGCATTCTGGGCTCTCCTAAGATGGTGGCAGATGGGTCTCCTGGCCTCATGGGCAGTGCTAAAAATCTCCCGCACTTTTGCAAGGTACAGTTAACCCTTTGTGGGCGTTCTTACACAGCGATGTGGCGCAGCAAACAAGTCCTGGGCGTTTTAACTCTTCCAGGGCTGTAACACACTGAGAGGACAGTCTTTAGGGCTTACTTCAGGGGTATAGGGCTCCCCCTCTTTGTGGCAAGCACTCTCAGGGAATAAACTTGATCTTAGCAAAGTCCACAATAAAGACCGATGCTCTGGAGACAATTTGGCGCACTTTTCGTGGCGACTTTCTCAAAATGGCACACACCCGTATCCTGTTCGTGACGCCAGTTTTTCTTGCGGTGACCAGATGGAAGGCAACGCTGCAGTTGGGATTGCGGGGTGCAAACAGCGCAGACTTGTCACGGTCTCTGGGCACGAGGGCGCAGCGCTGGTGCTGTCCCACGTTACCACCACTGGTACCGGTGATGAGGGGGCTGCACAAATGTTGGTGGTGATTGTTCCCCCGGGGCGCTTCCCCTATACTGTGCCGACTGGTGGTGTTTGGGGCGCCCTGATGTTGTCGGTGCAGAGTCAGACACAGAAACGGTTGTAAAGTTGAACTTTTACTTCCATGGGTGTGGAGGCACAAATGCTTAAACAGTTTCTTCAATACAAAACAACGGGGTACGCCTGGTGACACAGCAAAGTCCTGGGGTGCAGGGTAGACTTGATGAAAGGTGTTCCTAGCCCCTTATACTTCAGTGTTACAGCCCTGAGGTGCATCTGGGCTCCTATTTGGCTCATAGGAGGATGCCCACCATGATACTAGCACATAATATTCCCCACTCACGTTATGTGGTCCTGATAGCTCAGAGTTTCGGGGTGCAATAGTCAGGGTGGCAGGATATTCCACAGGTCTGGCCTTGGCCCCTGGATCCTGTGATACTTGCTATGGAGCACGTGTTCCAGAATGTTCTCTCCACAGTCTCAGGCTGACAAGATAATGATGCTTGACTTCCTTCAGGGCGATGGCTAGGCAGACAGGGGACAGGATCTTCTGAATAGCTGGAGTCTGTCAGCTCTCCAACCTTCCTGGGCCTGTCTAGGACTTGAGATTCCTGCACTAAACTCACTGCTTTCTTCACAGGACATCACACTTATCTCCTCACTTCCTCCTCCTAACACTCCACACTTCTAACTCCTCACACGCAGGACCTTCCTGCAGGGGTGTTACCATGGGGACCCAGTGATCAGCTGACTCCTCCCCTTTTCCCAGGCGATGTCCTCCCATTGGACATTTGGTTACTATTCAATCCTATGGGAGGTGTAATGCATGTGTGAGGCTCACTAGGTGGCGCTGTGTTGTGTGAGACTCAGGACCCCCTGCTATGTCACACAGGCTATGAAGCAACAGGAAATAATACAATGCACAGAGATCACCCTCAGCCCAGCCATAGCCAGCTCTGGGATGCCACATATCCGCACCCTGGGATGTCAGTGGAAAGAAGAACGCCCCGCCCCCTCACTATTGAGCATTATATTCTGAGGGGGCCACTATTGAGCATTATACTGTGCGGGGGCCACTGTGAAGCATTATACCGTGCAGGGGCCACTGTGGAACATTATACCGTGCAGGGGCCACTATGGAGCATTATCCTGTGCCGGGGCCACTGTGGAGCATATTATACTGTACAGGGGCCAATTTGGAGCATTATATTGTGCGGGGGCCACTAGGGAGGATTGGATTATACTGTGCTGGGGCCACTGTGGAGCATTATACTGTGTGTGTATGTATGTATGTATGTATGTATGTGTGCATAGTTAGATTTACCAAATGCCAAAAAAAAGCATAAAGAATTCAAAGAGTTCAGTTTTCCTGAAGCTTTCTCTGTGTGATTGTAATACTAATATATGGAGGTGATTACAATATTACAGCCAATGGAGAAGGTTATTGAGTGAGAACAAGGAGTCTAAAGATGGTTGCTGAGGGTGTAGTGGGCGGGCCAGCTAGGGAAACAGGGAGGGGGAGTGAGTGAGAGAGGGAGGTGGTGTGAGGTACAGGACAGGAAGCTACCCATGTAAACAAATTCAGAAGATGGCAGGAGCTCCCAGAAATCACTCAAAACACTTCTAAAGGTATTAAGGTGCAGTTATTAGCCTAATAATAGCACTAACAGACCTTTTTTAAAAAAAATATTTTTAACCTGGAAAACCCTTTTAAGATAGCCATATACATTAGACTAATGTTGACCAAACCCGCTGATGATATAATGTGTATAGGGGCCTAATGAATTTCGTCTGAGATGTTCATTATAATTACCTGACCATTTAGGTATACCCTAACAACCATTTGTATGGCTAATGTATTGGGATATAATGAAATGGAAAAAAAAAAATGCAGACTATTTAGCCTGGACCAAATACATCAGAAATAGCCCTGAACTTGTATATAGTTTTTTTTTTTTAAATTCTAGTAAACTACTTTACCGAACTAATATGATTGGGGTGGGTACAGTTTTAAGTTTGGTTGTTAATGGATATGGAGTTTTCCAGGTAAAACTGCTGTTAAAGGGATTTTATCATTGGGAAACCCTATTTTCACTAACAGCACGTCAGATTAGCCTTTAGAAAGACCATTTGTCTCCTACCTTTATTTTTCTGCTCTGCGCCGCCATTTTGGAGAATTTTCTTCTTTATGCAAATTAGTCTTCAGAAAGCACAGGGGGTGTTCCCTGTGCTCACATCACACGCTCCTCGGAAGATACAGCGTCGCCTCTCCGCAGCGTCAGCACCCGCCCATCATGTCTGTTCGGGATCCAAATCCTGTGCATGCTCAGTCGGCTCTGCCATTTCGCGTTGGACAAAGTCGACTGTGCATGTCCAGTTGGCCATTTTCATGCTCAGTATGCTCTGTACTCCTTAGAACTACATGAGCAGGTGCAGTACGCTCGTGTAAGAGGCCACATGAAAATGGCCGAATGGACATGTGCAGTCGGCTCTGTCCAACGCATATGGCAGAGTCGACTGAGCATGTGTGGTATTTGTATCCCGAACAGACACAATGGGCGGGTGCTGACGCTGCGGAGAGGTGGCGCTGGATCTTACGAAGAGCTTGTCACATGAGCACAGGGGACGTCCCCTGTGCTTTCTGAAGACTAATTTGCATATAGAAGAAAGAAGAAGATTCTCCAAAACAGCGGCGCGGAGCAGAAAAATAAAGGTAGGAGACGAATAGACTTTCTAAAAGCTATTCTGACATGCTGATAGTGGGAATAGGGTTTCCCAATGATAGAATCCCTTTAATCTGTAAAACCACACGACCGTTCACAATCAGTTTGAAAATGATGGCACATGGCATGCTGGCATAGTTTTTGGTCTCTGTGTGAACTCCTCCTTATAGTGTGTAAATGTAGACGCAAAGGGCCATTGCTTAGAAAAATAACACTGCTCATAATAGTTATTTTGTTTGTTGCTATTCTTTGTTTTGGTAAATGGCAAGTTTATGATTTGAATATATTAAGTTTAAAGGCTATTCGTCTAGAAGGATGATTCATTTTAAATGAGAACTCTTAAGATAATGTTGTAGAAACAGCTGTGCCCAGAGATTGATACTTTACTGCGTTAAGTAGGGCTGAGGTTTTTGGCGCTTGGGTGACTGGGAAGATGATGAGCGCTTAAGCTCTTTTTGAATTGCATGTAAATTAGAATGTAAGTGGAGACTTTTTTGAAGACTTAACCTAATTAGATGCTCTCCTATTCACTGCACAACTTCAATTTCTTAATACTGAATCAAAGGTGCAATTTTTCAATCAAATCCATTTTTCAGTATGGTTAATGCTATGCTGTCTCAGGAGTGATCTTTGTTTTTCATGCCTATTTAATTCCTATTGTTATATACTAAAAACTTTTTGCATATAATACATTGTGTAACAAAAAAATAAATCCTTAACTGAAATCCTTTTTGTAATTGTTAAGTTTATAAAACAACGGGGGCAAAGGGTTATACTTGTCCAGTTTCCAGGACCTCCAGTGCACAGTTGTTATTGCTAGGGAAACTTACTGTCCCCTGATCACATTTTCTGTATCTAATAGAAATGTAGTTTTACATAGTGGCTTTTTAGAAATCATACATGAATGAGTTTGCCAGCGAATGAGGCGATGAATTTAAGCAACTCTCTGTACTGGCCTATAAAGGGGGCTCCTAATGAGGCATACAGACAAGAGTTGCCCTAATGGGAAAAATTATTTAAGATGTATATTTATTAGTTCATCTATATATAGAAGCAGCGTGAATGCCTATGCTTCAGTAAGAAAAGAGGTCTAGCACTTATCCCCAGGCTATGATACAAAAAGCAGAGATCAGAGACACTGTATGTCTTCATGCACCCAAATGTTTTTAATATGTTCACATTATGCAGCCTATTAGTCTGCTCTTTTGTCAAATCATGATGTAATTTAAGAGATTTTACACTGTGAGTCAATGCAGCATGGTTATTGTTATTATTATTATTATTTTATTTATTTAGCACCATTAATTCCATGGTGCTTTACATTTGAGGGTTTACATACGGTACACAAAATATACAAGACAAATATAATACTAACAGTGACCAACTGGCACAGTGGGATAGAGGGCCCTGCCCGCAAGGGCTTACAATCTATGAGGGTTTGTTACCTCTGTGGTATGAAAGGCAGGGCAGCTCTGAATGACTTACCTTCAGGGAACAGTCAGAACCTAGATAAGACTGAGTTAGCTCCTTCTCAGGCTTAGTGATGCACATTGGATTTTACTGAGACAGATCTGTCAGAGCCAAAATTGTGTGCAGAGCTGAATGAAGTCCGCCCTGCATGTAGGCTGCCTTTTGCATAAAGAGTGACATGCAAACAGAGCATCGAATTCATCTATCCGGCCTCCCATTCCTCTTCCTCTCTACATTTGGTTGTGAGCAATGTTAAAGTTCTTGAGCCCCCTTTTGTGAGGAGAACTGACTTATCTGATTGAAGTAATGACTGTTGTGTTACCATGCAAACCCTGGTTTACCTTCCACTCATTGCACATTGGGGTGTGTTATCTAGAGGCTATTTTTATTTGAAGGCACAGGCACTTGCCCTTTTATGCTAAGGGTAGCACAGGTGGTTCAGTGGTTAGCACTGCAGCCTTGCAGCGCTGGAGTCCTGGGTTTGGGTCCTGCCAAGGACAACATCTGCAAGGAGTTTGTATGTTCTCCCCGTGTTTGCGTGGGTTTCCTCCGGGTACTCCGGTTTCCTCCCACACTCCAAAGACATATTGATAGAGAATATAGATTGTGTACCCTAATAAATAAATAAAACATAAATGCTCTTGATTTATGTGTTTTTCCTTACAACAATTTACAACCCCAATTCCTTTGAAGATGGAACGTTGTGTAAAACATAAATAAAAACTGAATACGATGATTTGCAAATCTTTTCAACCTATATTCAGTTGAATACACTACAAAGAAGATATTTTTTTGGAACGTGTTGCAGGCATCAAATTCAAAATGAGTGAATATTTTCAAAAAACAAATAAAGTTTATCAGTTTGAACACTAAATATCTTGTCTTTGTAGTGTATTTCAATTGAATACAGATTGAAAAGGATTTGCAAATCATCGTATTCTTTTTCATTTATGTTTTACACAACGTCCCAACTTCATTGGAATTGGGGTTGTAAATAATCTAAAATATATTAAAAAAACTTTTTTATACTTCCGTGTATGGGGATGCATAGTGCATCTTTTGTGCAGGGACAGGTGTACTTTTTAGATATACCATTTTGGGGAATTGCTATTGCTTTGATCACTGTTTATTCAAATTTTTATCAGAAGCGAAACAGTGAAAAAATGGTGGTTTGGCACTTTTGATTTTTTTGCATTAGCGCCCGTTTCAGCTGTATAAAAGAGCAGAGACCCGACGGCTATGGCGGACACTACGCTCTCGAGCGGCCGCCATATTTAAATACGTAATAGTATGGCGGATGTCGGGAAGGGGTTAAGTTATGGTGTCTGATATGATATTTAGTCTCTCTGTGCTGTTAGGAGGGCGGTGTCAGGCAGGAGCAGACAAGTGGTATGATTCTGAGCTCTGACACTGGCTGCCTCTGACTGGAGGTCTGAATCACACCCTCCAGCTTGATTCTTCCCTTCTAACATTACAGTGCTTAAATAGCACATCAGGCGCTTGTTGCTCAGAAACGGTGAAAGCTAGAGAAAAATCTCTGAAAAAAAAAACTGTGCTGGAATCAGTGGAGCGGCAACTATTAACAGATGCTAAGAACTTGAATTGGTGGAGGTGGTGAAAGGTCCTCTTTAATGGCTCATACAATATGTTGCAATACTACTGTATTTCCATATATTGTGTATAAACTACACTTCTGTTACATCCTACATTGTACATGGTGTCATAGAAGTTCTAAGATAAAAGGCCTGTGAGCCTTCAGTAAGCTCCTAGCTGTCATGACAGTTGATGGGTTCTGCCATATGACGTTGCATAGGCTGAACCCATTTGATGAAATGTTTTATATGCCACAGGCAATTGCAACCACAGCATCTAAGTGGTTGAACATTCGCTATTGGTACTATCACAGATTGTAGCTGTTAGCAGCGGGTGTCTTCTATATAATACAGCTAGCACCCATTGCATATGGTGTAGGTCTTGTAAAATAGGCATTGCCATATCCATATATTTTCTGAAAACAGAAAATGCCATGCACCTTCCTAAAGTTTGGCATGTTTATATAAATGTGCTTAAAGTATATATTTTTGGCTAAAAATGTGATCCAAACAGAAACTACATGCGCATATATCTTCATAAAATCACCATGACTTGAGCAGACAAAATTTTATCTCAATATTTGTATGATTGGACATATATTGATAACATATCTGTAACTGTACCAGCAATACCTTACACTAGCTACATGGAATATAGACACAGTAGTCTGAAGTTTTTAATTTTAGGGTTTTTTAGATGCGCTCTTTGACCTGTGCAGAAGATGTGGTGCAGTGAAGGCAAATAGAATTGGCTTCACTACATGAGCTATTGGGAATGGTGGTCCCTGTGTTATCTATATATAGATAATATCTGTCATTGTAATCCTATCTGTGCTGATAATGAGGTGGCTGCTAGAAAGACATTTCTTGCAGAAAGAAACGTGACAGCCTAGTATTAGGCTTTGTGGCACTATTATAGGATTTCTTTTTAAAAATGTAGATAATGACATGTAAAATAAAAAAAAAAAATGAAACTCCTTAAAAAACATCAAAAGTTGATTTTATAATATAGGTCAATTTCTGATGACACATTTTCTTTGAAAACTAAAAAAGTAAGAATGTGTAAAATACAAACTTTGAAAATTTTGTGCACTTCAAGCACTGTATATATTTTTTAAGAAAATTTTTCCTGAAAAAGACATCATTATAAATCATATCACTATAAAAGAGGCCACATTTACCTGATGTTAGATGAAGCAATGGTTCACAGCATGATGCAGACAGGCCAAAGCGATATATGGTGAAGGCTGCACAGGTGCTATATACTGGTATAACATCCACGCACACACCTACAGTCCATGAGGGGGAGTATGTTCCCTGTTTCACAGAGAAAATAATAGTATGTAGGTATTTTCAAGTAGGAATCTCAGACATGAGAGGCTCAATGGACTTAAGGAGTTCTGTTCCTTGTGAAACAATGATATTTGCTGCAGTGTATATTGAAAGGGAGGAGAAGTTGCTAAAGCATCAAGAGAAAATTTATTTAAACTATTTTAGCCTCCTGTGTGAATGCAACAGACAAATGTTCACTCCTGCTATGGTGCACGGAGGCCTCAAGCCAGCAAAAAGTAGGATGCATCTAACTCCACTACAAATGGTCCTATATGTGTTAACTATTGTTCTATCAACAACGAGGACATGCAGGATGTCTTACAGGATAGGAAATCATTCCGTCCTGGCTATATCTTCTTTGATCCAATAGATCAATACAGAGAGAACAGAGAGAACCATGCAGCGGTAACTGTATAGTTGCACAATCCTCTCTGTGATTGGGCAGAGTGATTCAAGAACATTTTGTCCAGTCATTAAATGTTTTACAATGTCTTACAATGGCAACTTATCACTTATTGATAGAATAGGTCATTAGTGTCAGATTATCTTGAATTCCTGTAATTGTTGGAACGAGGGTGTTGTGTCCCTTATTTCAATGCAGTGATAGTTGCATATACTCAGTGCAGCTCTTTTCACTCCCTTTGGGGTTGATGGAGTAAGCAGAGCATAGCACTCAATGATCTTAGCCAGTCCTGCAGACTTTGAATGGAGCTGCATCATGTGCAATACTTGCATAACTCAAAGAACACAGGACCCTCATTATTATGATCAGTGGGGGGTCTAGCTATCAGGCATGTATTACTTCTATCCCATTTTAAGTGAGCTACATGCTTATGTTTGATGTTACACTTCAGCCAAAATCATAATTTTTTTCATATATCGATCATGATGTTATGTTAAATCCTGATTTTTTTTTCATTGTCTATTTGCAATATAATTGTGTTTGCTAAGGCTTATTTTAGCATGGACAAGTCGTGATTAAGCTAGTATATTCTTCCCTGGCTTTCAGTTACAAAAACTGGTGGAAAAATATGAAAGTTCAATCAACTCTGACTATATAAATATGAGGTGACTTCTTATATGGTTTACTGTGCAGCTTGAGGCCAGTGCAACATGATATCTATTAGCAAGAGCTACACCTGTTAAAAATAAATCAATGACTTAATTTGGAACTTGGCAAACCTCCAACTTACTAATATGATGATGTTTATTTCATTCTAAATATGTCATAAACACAACTGTTTGATTTGTTTCATACAATTTGTCTTATTGCTCAGAAAACAACATTAAACTGTGTGAAAACAGAGATTGCTCAATGATACGTCCTCTCTGTCTGGCAGTTGGGTCACAGGAAAATTGATCTGTCAGTTTAAGAGCACCGTGTATTTCTCTGCAGGAAAAAAAAAAATGTGATAGACAATTACTTAATGAGGGATTTGTCTCTTAAGAACCAACTGCCCAACAGTTGTTTTTTTTTAACGCACAGTTCTGTAACATTCATTAATTCTACATTAAAGCGTAACTAAACTTTCGGACAACTTTTGATTTTCTGGCAGCATTTGTGTCAATAATAAATTTTATATTATACTTTTTTGACAAATTTTGGCAGCTTTTTGTGAAATCCTGCATTCTTTATTCTTTCTCCTGCTTCTCACTTTGTAAGGTGTATGGACTTGTGTGAAATGAAGAGAAAATGAGGGTAAGGGTGGCGTCACTTCAAACACTTATATATCGGACATTATAAAATGTAGAAAAAGGTACTAGAAGGTTGCAGTTCCAGAGATATCTCTGGTAGAAAACAGTGTCGGGATTGGGCTATTTATATGCATCAAGAGTTAGCTTGACTTTAGCAGCAGCAGCCCATGTGGATTGACTAGAGTTGCCATGTTACACTCATGTGTTTCATATTGTGCTCCCTCACTGCTGAGCTTCTCATTTTCGCTCCCAAATATATTTTGCTGTTTCACCCTACTATAACTTCCATTGCTGGAACTAAGCATGCTTGACCAGAAGGCTGAAGCTGAGCTACAGCTCATAACCCTAGGCATTGAGCTGTAAACATCACTTTTTGAGCCTGTTAATGTTGTGATTATGTGGGAAACACCTGAGAAAAGGCAACTTTAACTTCGTGCTGAATACTTTAAATAAGCTTCAGTTTGGCATGCAGGAATATTCTTTTAAACCAGTGCCAAAATGGCATAGGTCTAAAGTAAAGGATTATGCACCATACTTACATACAATGCATTTTCTATGGTTACATATTATTTTTAAGAATGTATTTGTTGAAAAGTGCAGATGGGGGGGGGGGGGAAGAGTTGTTAATGTCTCAGTAAAGAGTTATTGAATTTTAGAAATCACAACGGAAAGCAAGAAAAATTACACAGCAGGTAAGGAATGTGACTAATAGCTGAGCTTACTCACAATCAAACTGACGTCTTTAAAATGTATATACAGCAAGAAAATTGAAAATAAGGATTTGGCTAGGTCTTCAAAAATATCTGCAGGTGGTAGAAACAAAGCAAAGCAAAAAGGAAATTCGTAGAGGAAATAGTATATAGTAGTGTGAGGAGAAGGGCAGAGACCCTGTGGAATGTATTGGCCTAGCAAGGTTTTAGCAATATAGTGGCAATAAATATATACCAACAGATATAAAAATATGTCTTTGTTTCTTTTTTAAAGAGGACCTTTCACCACCTCCACCAATTCAAGCTCTTAGCATCTGTTAATAGGCTCTGCTCCACTGATTCCAGCACAGTTGGAACTTTCTCTCTAGCCTACACCATTCCCATGCAAAAAGCACAGATAGTTTTGTGGCCTGGTGTGCTATTTAAACTCTGTAATGTCAGAAGGGCAGTGTCAGGCAGGGGCTGTTATTTAGAGCTGCAATCAGAGGCAGCCAATGTCAGAGCTCAGAATCACACCCCTTGTCTGCTCCTGCCTGACACCGCCCTCCTGACAGTACAGAGACTAAATAACATATCAGATACCAAAGATAACAGCATTGATTGCTCGTGAATGGTCGGAGCTATGGAAAAAATTCCAACTGTGCCAGAATTGGTGGAGCAGCAATTATTAGATGATATAAAGAACTGAACTTGTTGGAGGTTCTGAAAGGTTCTCTTTAAGTTGGTAATGGCAGTTATATGTATCAGTACAGGCATATATTTGCATAAATTATCCTCCCCAAATGCAATATAAAGCCCTAGACAGACTTTTCTTCTTCTAATATTCTTTTTTTTTTTTTATGTTGCAAAAATAGGTGTTATCCAGGAAATGTAATTTTTTTTTTCTAACCTTACTGATGCCTTGCAGACTAATAAGGGTATGTTTACACAGTGGAAAACAGACTTCCACTTCAAATTCTTCTTCCATTTATGACCTGCCATCTTTTGGTTGTGGCTTTCTCCCGATGTGTCTAATCATCAGAGTGGCCCTTGTCGTTCGTTGTGCGGCTCATCCATAAGTGGAATCAGCTTCAAGATGGAGCAGGACACTTATTTTTTCAGCTTCCTGCTTCGATCTCTGCCTCCCATTCAATACAATGGGTGTCAGAATAATGGTGAAATTTGGCACTAATTTTAAGACAGAGTTTGCCTAAATATCAGCGCCAAATTCTGCTGTACAAACAGGCCCTAACAGTACTGTGTTGGAGCAGAAACATATTTTTGCGGCCTTGTTGGTAACCTGCCAACTACAAGATGTAATATCTGAAAAGGTTGGTAATGCGGTGTAGTTGTGTTGAAAAGAACCACCCAACAGCTCATATACTGGAACCATAATTTACTGGTCTTGAATGTAGAACAGAGTTTAATATACAAAATGCTCCAATACTCAGAAACAGAGACTTTAATTTCCCAGAGATTAAATGAGGCGACAGATGATACTTTTGTTCCCACTGGCGACGCTCACTTGCTCTTTGTGATGTGGTAGGCTACTAAGAACTGGACAAAAATGGCATGTGGTCGGTCTGGCGAAATCCTAAAAAAGCACAAGAACTCCCCTTTTATATAGCGAGTCTTTGTCCCTGCATAATGTAAACATTACATCTCAGACGCTTCCCCTGTGGTACGACATTTAGATGCAACCACAGTTCCGCCTCTTCACTTGTACCTGAAAAGACAGCAACTAACACATTACATTACCATTATAAACATTTATAGAACCAAAGTACAGCTAAAACACTCATTGTTCAGCTATTATTGCCAGGAACAGCTGTGTTTTAACTTAAATGTGCTTTTACGTCGGTAGTTCAGTTTATTCTCCATTCCCAAAATTGATTCCTCTAACAAAATAAGTGATTGTGGTAATAGAAAGGTTGACCAAATGTGAGGCTACAGTTAAAACAGTTCTAAATAACTTACTAATGAAGCCACTAAGACTCCCTTCTTAGTGCCTCTATACACGGCGTAAAACATATGCATGGACTGCTGTCAGATCAGACCTGTTATACATAGTGAATGTTGCTGGCACGCCTTTGCTGGTGTTTGACATGTTGTAAGCAAATGTGAAAAGTAGCAATTAATGCTGGGTTATGCTTTCGTCTATATATTTCTAATGTTGAAAGGGTATCTGAGTGTTAGCAATAAATATAGTGGCGGATTTACATAGGAATAACAGATTTAAAGCAGATCTGCTCAATTGGAAGCTGCATAATAATTATCACTCCCTGCTTTTGTGTGGTTAATGAAAATGACTGTTAAATGCAGTGCTATGGTGCTTTTACTTGTCATTTTGTAATCTGTTAGGTAGCAGAACATGCAAAAACTGTAATTTAAAGGGAGTCAGTCACAAAGAAACCCTACCAAATCAGCAACAGTGCATTATAGGGAACATTATGCTTGGCACCATCATATGTTTAGATCGTTCAATAGATGCTTGAAAAATGACATGGAAATACCTTTTAAGACATAAGCAAGCCTCAAGTTCAATGATCAATAGGCTCTCTATCCAGGTATGAATTTCTATGTGCTGATGTGCAGTGGTTGTGGGAGCAGAAGGGTTGTCTCACCAAAGCAACTTCTATTTTAACACAGTTGTGTTAAAAAGTTTACATACCCCAGCAGATTTTTTGGTTTTTTTGGCCTTTTTTTCAGACAATATGAATGATAACACAAAAACTTTTTCTCCACTCACAGTTAGTGGTTGGTTGAAGCCATTTATTGTCAAACTTCTGTCATTGCCAACAAAGGATATATAACAAAGTATTGAGATGAACTTTTGTTATTGACCAAATACTTATTTTCCACCATAATTTGCAAATAAATTCTTTAAAAATCAGACAATGTGATTTTCTGGATTTGTTTTCTCATTTTGTCTCTCATAGTTGAGGTCTACCTATGATGACAATTACAGGCCTCTCTCATCTTTTTAAGTGGGATAACTTGCACAATTGGTGGTTGACTAAATACTTTTTTTTCCCAGCGTATGTATATATATATATATATATATATATATATCTATATATATATATATAGATATATATATTATTCATGCAAATCTATCAAAGGTAAGGCAAGTACTCACTTCTTTTCTGATTGAAGTCATTCCAGTTAATCCGCAGCAGGTTGAACCTTCTCCTGCCCTGGAAGAAATTCACATTTTGTATTTTAATATTTCATGAAAAATAAAAGAAATGACCAACAGCAGTTTTCTAGAGCCTGTATTTGTTTACGCAGTGTACATTTAAGGTGGTGGAAGCCAACCCCTTTCACAGTTGTACCTGTAAGTATGTGACAGATGTGTAGTCCCCACTCAAAGATAGGCCTTATACCATTGTGTGCATGCATTTGCGCTCTTTGCATTCCTGTGCATTTGAATAATAAAGTGTTAGGTGTTTTTTGTAAGGTTTGTTGATGCAAATGCTGGTAACTTGATTGTACTATGTAGTTTCTCTGCTACTGTGACCATCGCACCACGCGTTTCTGATGCTTTCTGGATGAGAGGCCATACAATGATTCCTCTCAAGTGAAATTTTATTGTAGCTACTGGCTGTGCAGCAGGCAGTGCATTTTTGTGCTTTACAGTGTACTCACAATGACATTTTACTGTCAACCAGGGCAGGAAAAGCTTCCTATATTAAGAGTTTTCTCTGCGCCTTTCAGGAATCCAGTCCAGGGACTTTAGTGCAACCAGTGCAGTTACCGATCAGTACTGAGTGCAAGCAGGAATGCTTGACCGTTTCTGTGGGACTGTGACTCCAAGATTATCTGAAAAGTCTATTATCTGTGTTGTGTGAAAAAACTGCTAAGCTGCTGTGTAACTTATGTGAACTGCTCTGAAGAGCTGCCATAGCTGAGAACTACCCCATCTAAAGTACCTGATGAAACAGTGACCTGTGAGTGTCTTTGTTTTTTTTTTCACCCCCAGCTTCTAGAAATGCTGCAATAGCAGGGAGCCAGCTGTCTTATTAATCTCTTTGGGTAGGCTGGTATAATGGTCTGCGCAGCGCCTGCTCCCTATTGCCATATCATATATACAGCAGACAGAGTAGTGGCATACCCAGAGGATAGTGATGACTTGCACAGGGCACATAGCGGTGGCAGAGCTTACTAGAGTTTTTGTATATTTTTTCACACAACAGTCTTTATTGTTAGTTTACTGATAAAAGTTAGAGAATCCTTTTAAAGGGATTTTCCTAGAAAATACATGTGTTGCCTATGATAAGTGCATGATTAAAGGGAACCACACCTATCACTGAAATGGGGGTCCTACTACCTCATCACTACTCAACCACAGCAAGTAGATCAGTTACTCTCTTTTGATGTTTTTCAACTTATTTAATATCACTTCAAACATCAGAAGATTAGTTTAGACTGATGTAGTAGGGAATGGTGTACTTGACATTACTCTTAGTAAGGGATCAAACAGAATTAATAAACCAGCTGCTAATATTCAATAAGACCATAAACCATTGCTGAATAATTGTAGGATTCTTTGGAGAAGGAAGTCATTTTTACTTCCAGCATCATTTTTCCTTTTAGGCACATAAGAGTCCTTTAAACATGTTTGCAGCAAAAAGTAAATTACATAATAAAAGCAAATCTCATCGTATATCTTCAATGAACGAGGATAAAATAACATAGAAGTCAAATGTTAAAAGTCACATGTAGGCGACTAAAGCATCCTAACCATGATAGAAATATGTAGAAATGCTATAATGATAGTAATATTATTATTATTAACAACTTTATTTATATACATATAACATATTCCGTAGCACTTTACAAATCAGAGGACACATGAACAGACAATATGAGACATTACAATGTGACAAAGTAATAAACCTATCACAATAGGATTGAGGGCCCTGCTCGCAAGAGCTTACATTCTATGAGGAGTTAGGGGGACACAAGATGTCAAAGGGCTTGTTTGCTACCATACTCCAGCCATCTTTTAATAGAAAAAGATATGTAACTGTAGCTATATGAACCCGTTACCAGCCTGTATCTGTGAATAAACAGATACTAAGTGCAAGGAGTGCAGTGTAACTTCTAAATGGAGGGGCCAGTATCTGAGGAACTGAGGAGGAAGGATAAAAGGTGTTATTGTTCTACACCTCCACACTTATCACTTAAGCTGTAACAGGAAATGCCAAAGAATTGGCTGTAAGCTGCAAAAAAAAGTTAAGGAAAAAGTTTTGGAAAGATTTCCCTGGAACAGGAACTTAATGAAAGGCGATGGTGGATTGCACGTGACACTAAGAGCAGTTTAACTTTCTATAAATAGTCAAATATTAGCATTGTTAAGGAATTGAAAAATATATTGAGAATTAGACTGCTTCGTCAGTTCGAGGTCCTCTCATGTACATTTGGAGTTTTCTACTCTTATAGCCAAAAATGAAGAATACTAAAGACCGTTGTAAAGGAAATAAAAGAACACCATGGATAGGTTAAGACTTCGCATACATATAAAAAGTTTCTGACAGCAGGAAGGATTTCTATCTTTAGAGCTCACTGTAAAAATATATAAATAATAGAAAGTAGTTTTCTACTTGGATCAATTTTTAACAAAGGATCTCATACTATGAACATATGAGATAGACAGTCATGCTGTTGAGAAAGCTAAAGATAGAAACTATTCATATACTGTAGAGTCATGTAGCTGTAATATACCAAACATGGTGGTTGATGTGTAAGCAAAAAAAACTACATGAATTTTCTTTGTGTGGCCTAAATGGCTATAACTATGGACATTTCATTTTGCTGCCCTGGCCCTGTATATTAATACCCTGACTACAGCAAACTGAATCTTTTCTCCTGGTGCCTTTCTAGTGACTACTTCTCTCCCACCCTCATAAATACTCCCCTCAATCCTCAATCTTTTATGCGCAGCACAGTAGCCTACCCGTTTGTTAACATTCTTCTGTATACCTCTCCTGAAACCAATCTGGTCTGTTGTTTAATGCTTTATTATTCAAGTAGACTGCCCACAGCATACATTATACTGACTTTGGTGTCTACTTATCTTGTTGGTTGATCGATTCTATTTGTGTTCCTTCTTATTGTATTGCCCTGCTGTGACATTGTTGCAGTGAAGATGTATATTGCTGATATCTGTGTTACTTGCTTTACATTTACTGCTTGGTTGTTGTAAAGTGTTACAAAACTCAATAAAAAAAATGTTTTTAAAAAGTGTGTGCGAATAAGTCTACTTATTGCATAAGGATAATTAGAATCAGTAGATCATAGAAAGATGCAGACTTATCTGTTACATTTCTATGCCTGTAATACAGCATAATATTTAATAATAATAATAATAATAATAGTCCTTTAATAGTCCCACAATGGGGAAATTCAGTGTGTTACAGCAGCAAAGATAAGCAGATACAAATACAAATACAACATGTACAGGAATGTTCCAAGGTGAGAGGCATTACATTAATAGCAGACAGACAGATAGGACGTAGCAGAGGAGGAGGGGGGGGGATTTAACAGGCAGAGAGATATTTCAGTTCTCTGTGTGTAATGATCTCTGCTTAGGTCGGTGTTGGTTGTACAGCCTAACCGCGGTGGGGAGGAAAGACTTCCGATAGCGCTCCTTCTCACACCTAGGGTGGAGCAGTCGGTCACTGACAGTACTGCTCAGCGCGATCACAGTCTCATGCATGGGATGGGACTTCTTCTTTTGCATGGAGCTCACCACGGACAGTATCCTTCTGTCACCCACCACCTGCACTGGGTCCAGTGGGCTCCCCAGGACAGAGCTGGCCTTTCTAATCAGCTTGTCAAGTTTATTTCTGTCCCTGGTTGATATACTGCTCCCCCAGCAGGCCACTCCAAAGAAGATGGCTGATGCCACTACCGAGTTGAAGAAAGTTCTAAGAAGTGCCCCCCAGATTCCAAAGGCTCTCAGTTTCCTAAGCAGGTAGAGCCTGCTGTGGCCCTTCCTGTACAGGGCCTCCATATGATCTGCCCAGTCCAGCTTATTATTAAGGAGCAAATCCAGGTACTTATAGGTGTTCACAATCTCGATGCCCGTCCCCAGGATGTCCACTGGTTTAGGAGGGCTTCTGCCTTTGCGGAAGTCCACCACCATCTCCTTTGGTCTTCCCCGCGTTAATCTTCAGGTGGTTCCGGTGGCACCAGTCCACAAAATCCTGGTTCAGTTCTCTGTACTCCCTGTCATCATCATCTGTGATGAGACCCACTATTGCAGAGTCGTCAGAATACTTCTGTAGGTAGCAGCTGGATGAGTTGCACCTAAAATCTGCAGTGTACAGTGTGAAGAGGAAATGGGTGAGAACCGTACCCTGAGGTGCCCCCGTATTACAGATCACGGTACCTGACACACAGTCTCGGGCTCTCACGTATTGAGGTCGATTTGTGAGGTAGTCTAGGATCCAGTTGGAGAGGTGGTGGTCCACTCCAGCAAGGCCCAGCTTGTCCCTCAATAACCTGGGCTGTATGGTGTTAAAAGCACTGGAGAAGTCAAAGAACATTATTCTCACTGTGTTCCCTGGTTTCTCCAGGTGTGACAGAGCCCTGTGCAGAAGATGGATGATGGCATCATCTACCCCAATGCCCGGCCGATAAGCAAACTGGAGGGGGTCCATAGCGGGGCTCACTAGAGGGCGGAGATGTGTGAGAACCAATCTCTCCAAGATCTTCATCAGGTGGGATGTCAGTGCTACAGGTCTGTAGTCGTTGAGGTCCATAGGGTGGGGTTTCTTTGGAACTGGTACCACACAAGAAGATTTCCATAATTCAGGGACTATTTCCTGCCTCAGGCTCATATTATACATATATGTAATTATACCACACAGCTGGTCCCCGCAAGTCTTAATTAGCCTTGCACTGATGTCATCTGGCCCTGCGGCTTTCCTCGTCTTGATCTTTTTCATCTCCTTCCTCACCTGGGCCCGTGTGAAGGTCAGACTGTGGCCAGATAAAGACGGATTTCTGGATTTACTGGTCTGTTGGGAAGTAGCCACATGGGGTTAATGAGGTGAAGTCATTGTGGTGGGGGAAGCTGAAGGACATACTGGAGTGGGAGGAGCTGGTGTGTGATCAAATCTGTTGAAGAATAGGTTTAGTTCATTAAGCCAATTAACATCTGCCTCAATCTGGCAGACAGACTGTTTATGACCCGAAATTGACTTAAGCCCCTCCCAGACCCCCCCTTATGTCTTTTCTTTCCATTTGCTTTTCCATTTTTTCTTTATAACTGGCTTTTCCCTGCCTGATTTGATGCCTCAGCTCCTTTTGTACTTCCCCCAACCCCTCCTTATCTCTTGTCCTGAATGCCATCTTTTTCTCCTTAAGTAGTGTTTTTATATCAGAGTTAATCCATGGTTTGTTATTGGAGAAGCACCTCACCACTTTTGTAGGTACTGTGTTGTCCACACAAAAATTAATGTAGTCCGTTATGCAGTGTGTGAGTCCTTCTATATCTTCTCCATAAGAATCCTGCAGCACTTCCCAGAGATGAGCGAATGGATTCTGCAGAAGTGGAATTCGATCCGAATTTCAGGAAATCTTTGATTCACCACGATTCCGGATTTCCTGATGCTTCGCAGTAATGAATATTTAGTAAGGATCTTTGTGACATCAGACGGTCACATGATGTTCTCTAGTGATGTGATTGGGTAGGCGTGTCTTTGCTTGTTAGCAGATCCTTCCACGTGATTAAAACTTCCGCCATTTTGCCGCCCACCCCGGCTCTCTGTAGCCCGGAAATAGCTGTTTATTCGCTGCAAAGTAATTCGGATCGAAGCAAATTTTTTGGAAACTTCGAATAGAACTGCCGAATCGAACTTTGGAGAAATTCTCTCATCTCTAATAATATTAAGAAAGAAGGATATCTTTGTTTAATTTTGCTGGTCAACCTCTAATAGTGACATCAAACAAGACACTAAGCGTTTCCAAAGCCAATTTCATCATGTCAGAAGTACTTTTAATTTTAAGCATTTTGCTGATAGCGTTTCCTACTGAGTAATGACAATTGGATATTACTTGGATGTGAATATGTGCACTCTCCCTCTGTTTCCTAGGGGATGAACAGCACTGCACTAGTGTCTAATGAAAGGTCTCATCTGGCGACTTTATTCACAGAATATCAGTTAATGTAAAGCATATAGAGGGTTATTGTATGAATTAAATAAACTCTGTGAACCTGGGACTTGTGATTTTGCTGTTCACTTGGAGAATATCATTTCTGCATGCTTTGAGATTAAAACTTTAGCGGTATATATGAAGCAGTAGATGTCAATGCAGAAAACCTGGTTTATTATATACAGTGGGGGAAAAAAGTATTTAGTTAGCCACTAATTGTGCAAGGTCTCCCACTTAAAAAGATGAGAGAGGCCTGTAATTGACATCATAGGTAGACCTCAACTATGAGAGACAAAATGAGAAAACAAATACAGAAAATCACATTGTCTGATTTTTTAAGAATTTATTTGCAAATTATGGTGGAAAAAAAGTATTTGGTCACCTACAAACAAGCAAGATTTCTGGTTCTCACAGACCTGTAACTTCTTCTTTAAGAGGCTCCTCTGTCCTCCACTCATTACCTGTAGTAATGGCACCTATTTGAAATTGTTATCAGTATAAAAGACACCTGTACACAACCTCAAACAGTCACACTCCAAACTCCACTATGGTGAAGACCAAAGAGCTGTGGAAAGACACCAGAAACAAAATTGTAGACCTGCACCAGGCTGGGAAGACTGATTCTGCAATAGGCAAGCAGCTTGGTGTGAAGAAATCAACTGTGGGAGCAATAATTAGAAAATGGGAGACATACAAGACCACTGATAATCTCCCTCGATCAGGGACTCCGTGCAAGAGATCACCTCGTGGGGTCAAAATGATCACAAGAACGGTGAGCAAAAGTCCCAGAACCACACGTGGGGACCTAGTGAGTGACCTGCAGAAAGCTGGGACTAATGTAACAAAGGCTACCGTCAGTAACACACTATGCTGCCAGGGACTCAAATCCTGCAGTGCCAGACGTGTTCCCCTGCTTAAGCTAGTACATATTCGGGCCCGTCTGAAGTTTGCTAGAGAGCATTTGGATGTTCCAGAAGAGTATTGGGAGAATGTCATATGGTCAGATGAAACCAAAGTAGAACTGTTTGGTAGAAACACAACTCGTCGTGTTTGGAGGAGAGTGAATGCTCCTGTGAAGCATGGGGGTGGCAACATCATGCTTTGGGGCTGTTTCTCTGCAAAGGGACCAGGACGACTGATACATGTACATGAAAGAATGAATGGGGCCATGTATCGTGAGATTTTGAGTGCAAACCTCCTTCCATCAGCAAGGGCATTGAAGATAAAACGTGGCTGGGTCTTTCAGCATGACAATGATCCCAAGCACACTGCCACTGAGTGGCATTTCAAGGTCCTGGAGTGTCCTAGCCAGTCTCCAGATCTCAACCCCATAGAAAACCTTTGGAGGGAGTTGAAAGTCCTTGTTGCCCAGCGACAGCCCCAAAACATCACTGCTCTAGAGGAGATCTGCATGGAGGAATGGGCCAACATACCATCAACAGTGTGTGCCAACCTTGTGAAGACTTACAGAAAATGTTTGACCTCTGTCATTGCCAACAAAGGACATATAATAAAGTATTCAGATTAACTTTTGCTATTGACCAAATACTTATTTTCCACCATAATTTGCAAATAAATTCTTTAAAAATCAGACAATGTGATTTTCTAGATATGTTTTCTCATTTTGTCTCTCATAGTTGAGGTCTACCTATGATGTCAATTACAGGCCGGCCTCACCTTTTTAAATGGGAGAACTTGCACAATTGGTGGCTGACTAAATACTTTTTTTCCCCACTGTACATAACCATAAGGCTAGTCCTTCTTGGTTTGCAATTTCAATGTTAGGAGCGCATATATATGTACTTATATAAAATTACATTAACAGTTTGCCAGTACAGTTGGTTTTCAAGCAGGTAAGTGGATTGCATGTACTATTAATTGTCAGATTTATATGATTTAATCTGCATATATACATGCCATGTTAGCCCACTTATTGTACTTCTCTTGTCAATTTGCCTTTTGATTAGATGTAATCTTACACATCTGCTCTAATAGATTGTCCCATTAATAATAAATGCTCTTCTCTACTTTAATCATGTTTAACTAATCAGTCATCACATGGACAATCATCTCAATGAAAAGACCCTGGCCCCTGTCTATTGATGGAAAATACTCCAGGACTACTTAAATATATAAAATGTTATAATTGTCTAGAAGCCCAAATCTTTGCTTAGAGTACAAGCTGCTACTTCAAATGCATGCGGTGATCAGCTCAGAGTATAAGCGCTTTCTGTTACCATAGGGAACAAGCAATTGAATATTTTCAATGGAGAAAATTCCCTGAGATGTGGTTCTTTAATGGAATAATATTGGTTTAAAAATTAAATACACTTGTATTTCATACACTTGTGTTTAATAACTTTGCTTTTGGGTTTAACTATTTAATTGACGGGATTTATCTAAATATATCCTGGATGATAAAATATATATACCCATATATTTTTTATGGGTATAATTGACACTTGATGCTAAATAAACACGTTACATTTTGATGCAAAGTTGCATGCATGTAATGTTTTATTGTGTGCCTTTAAATTCTTAAAGGGGTTGGTAACTTTCAGACCAATATTGAGAGACAAATGTTATTGTTTGTATAATAAAAAGTTGTACAATTTTCCAATATAATTTCTGTTTTCAATTCCTCATGTTTTTCCTTCTGCTTACTATCAGTGGAGAAAAATCAGACCATGGTCATGTGATATACATGGTTATGTGATGGACACACAGGTGCACAGCTCATTATAGTGACAGCACAATAATCAGACATCTGCCTGGTAATGAGCTGTGCACCTGTGTGTTCATCACATAACCATGTATATCACATGACCATGGTCTGATTTTTATCCACTGAGAGTAAGCAGAATGAGTGACAGCAAGCAAAGATCAAGAAAACCATGAGGAATTGAAACAGAAATTATATTGGAAAAGTCTACAATTTTTTATTATACAAACAATAACATTTTTCTTTTAATATTGGTCTGAAAGTGGCCAACCCCTTTTAACCCTTTCCCTGCCAGCCAGGTATTTATACTTCCTCCCAGGGTGGCACTTATGTAGCCAAGCACCTTTCTAATACGTCCTTACTTCTAATGACAATATTTCAAGATCTATTAGGTCTAGTAAGAAGATCTGGGATTCTTTTTAAAGATGAGAATCTCAATATCTTCATAATAGCCCTTGCAGTTTAGGAGGTATTCACTGTTAAACGCTATTCGGCATTGAAATCACATTGCAGGTCTCAATTCCCGACAGCGTATTTAACAGCTATTTGCTCCGAATTTGTAAGGGATATCATGAGATTCTCATCTTTAAAATGAATTCCAGAACTTCTTAATGCTCCTAACGGATCCTGAGATATGGGGTTCTAAAATGTCCTCCCCCCACCTGTCTCAGGAAGCATCTTAAAGAGGACCTTTCACATCCTCATGTATATGTTGTTTTACATACTGCTAGAAAGATGACAGCACGCTGAATTCAGAGCACTGTTGGCTTTCCCGGTATGTACCCCGGGGCTGGAGATATCAGGGGTCTAAATTTCACCGTTCACTGTCAGAAGGGCGTTCCTGACAGTCTAGCTGCGCTGTGAGGAACGCCCTCCCTGACAGTACTAGTCCATAGACTTGTACTGGGGGGGCGCTCCTCACAGCTCAGCGTCATCACTGGGCTGTGAGGAATGCCCCCTCTGACAGTACTCTGCTATGGACGATGTTTGTTTACTTTTGTAATGGAAGATAAAGTCCTGCATGCAGTCTTTCCGTTACAAAGGCAAAGCGCTATGGGAAAAACTGCAATGTGTTTCCACCGCTTTTTTTCCCCGCAGCACTTTTTCGCTGCAGCCCGCTACATGGGGCCTTAGTCTAAATGACAGTAACAGGTTGTGATCTTTCTACCCTCCCCTACACAAACCTAAAACCTGAAGTGAAACCTTTGACTTGTAGCCTGGCATCAACTGAGTGCTTTTACAGTAAAAAAAAAAAAAAGAGGAAAATAGTGGGCACTACTGTACACACTGCGTCCAAGCATTTTGAAATATGAATAGAAAATATTGGATACTTAGCTGACACTGCCAATGCTGTAGAAGACAGTCTGGGGGCACGCTGAAAGTGACACAGTCCAATATCCAGAGAAAAGAAATAGAGCAGAGGAACTCAAATCCAAGTTTCCAAACTTCTTTATTAGATCAGGTAAAACAGGCATAGCCAGGGACTAACGAACAGCAGCGACGGGCCGTTTCGCGCTTGCGTGCTTCTGCAGTGCCATGTTCAAATATTTCATCTAGATATATCATGGTACCACTTGTAATCTAAGCCCTTATATCCACAACAGTTGTTTAAAGTCATGATGTACAGTTATTACATCTTGTATTAATGTTTTACACATTGTATTAACTTTTGCAAAGTTTAATGTGATTGATAGCTTGTACATGCAGATATATTTACTTTATTCCCGTAGCTATTAATTTTTGCCTTTGTATTATTCTTATTAATATCATTTAGATATTTTTAATTACATTTTGGAAACAAAGTTCTGGTGCCTTTGCGTATTATCCACATGGTATTTGATTTTATTTCAACCTACATTAAATATTACACTCACACTCGGTATAGTCAACTTTACAAAGTCTTATAAGACTCTAGCATGTATTTGCCTGCTTGTTTAAACAGTCCACTGAGCTACATGAGTTCACTGGGTCACTACTAGAATCTGACATGACAGTGTAAGCTTTATTTTCAGTTGTTTGCTGCTTCAGGCTTAGGGACAATAAAGCACATAAAATATTACTGCCTTACAATTTAACAGGAATCCTGAAAATCCAAAATAACCATCTAAGCCTCTCAAAATTATATTTTTTGCACTCATCAAGAAAGCATGGCTTAGGCACTTGATGTACTTTAAAGCATAAATTGTGCAAGAGTTTTATAAAATTATTGTTAATAATGGACCTTTTTATGATTTTTGATATTTTAGTGGTAGTGTGCTCTATCTATATGTATATAGCTTGGGTCGGCAACCCCCGGCACGTGTGCCATATTTTCCTGGCACGGCAGCGGAGTCCTCACCCAGCAGTTTCGATCGGACCAAACATGGCTGAAACGAAACTGCTGTTGTCTCTTCAGACCCCCGAGTATAATAAGCGGAGCCCCCGGGAAGATGATCAAACATAAAAAACACTGTTAACTCACCTTCCCTGGATCCGCAGCCGCTGCGTGCTCTTCAGGCGCTTATTATACTTTGGTGTCTGAAGAGACCCTACAGTATAATTATAGCTAGTGAGTGGCGACAATTAGAATATTATGAAAGTTAAAATATTATACCGTGTACAGGGGCAACTATGGGACACAAAACCGTGTACAGGGGCCGCTATGGGACATATACCGTGTGCAGGGGCCACTATGGGACATATACCGTGTGCAGGGGCCACTATGGGACATATACCGTGTGCAGGGACCGCTATGGGGCATAATACCGTGTGCAGGGGCCACTACAGTATAGGACATAATACCGTATACAGAGGCCACTATGAAACATATAACATGTACAGGGGCCACTATGGGAGATCATACCGTGTACAGAGGCCACTATGGGACATAATACCGTTTGCAGGGGCTGCTATGGGACATAATACCGTGTGTAGAGGCTGTTATGGAACATAATACCGTGTGCAGGGACCGCTATTTTACATAATACCGTGTGCAGGGACCGCTATGGGACATAATACCGCATGCAGGGACCGCTATGGGACATAATACCGCGTGCAGGGGTCGTCAGACTTACAATTATGGACCAGCACTCCGAGTACCTCAACTTTGATTTTTTTAAATCGAAATCGGCACACCGAACAAAAAAGGTTGCCTTCCCCTGGTATGTAGATATATATTATAATAAGAACAAATGCTGGCAATTACACACAGTATACAGGGCTAGAGAAGTGGTAACCTTTGCCTATGACTTTTCATTTTCCAAGCTACATTTTCTAAGAGCATTTCAAAAAAACCTTAGAAACACAGTATACTACCTGAGAGCTAGGTAAAATAGAAAAGATAAAATGATCACAACATAAACACAAAATAATTTACAATAGTCACATTTGTCCTGTTTGGTCTAAAGCTGGATATACAGATGTAGCGTGACACATAAGACATAGTCTTATCACAGAAGACAACAAAAACTAATGAAAACTTAATAGCAAAACATTTTTTAGGCTAAGGCCCCACATGACGTCCCGCAGCAAAAAAGCGCTGCGGGAAAAAACGTGTTCACAGAAAAGTCCTCTGCAGACTTTCTGCTTCACTTATACCTATAGGGAAACCACTGGCGTTTCCGTAGGTATAATTGACATGCTGCACTTTCCAAAACTGCAACGGTTTTGGAAATCACAGCCGTGTATCTGCTACATGTATTTTCCCGCAAAGTGGGGATGGGAATCCCATCCACTTTGCTGTGACTGTAAAACGCCCTGGCCTTTAATGAGTTTTCCTTGTTTTTTGTTGTCTTCTGTGATAAAATATTATGCTGCAGCAGTTTAATTGCATAAGTTCGGGTTAACTCTGCTACATCTATATATACAGTTCACTGCACAAGTATATACAGCTCACAGCATGCTTATACAGCCCACAACACACACTTAGAAAACAAACACTTTACACAGACCTTCCCTACCAGTCTGGAGTCTTCCTTTTGGCTCAAGGACCTTTTGGTCATGTGATGTCACATAATGTGCTCTACAAAGATCCTGCCATCAATGGATAAATGGACATCATGGACAGGAGGTTCCTTCACACATCAGTGTATGTAAGAATTTCTGTAGATCAGAGATATGTTTTTCCCCACATACTCAGATGTGTGAAGGCTGTACAGTCGTTCAGGGCAGAATGCCACCACAACTGCCACCCATTTGCAGTCCTGGAAAAGTGACGCCTGAGGCCAGAGGCTCATCTTGCCTTATGGATGGTGTGGCCCTACATAGACATCACCATAACTGGAAATATTAGAGGATCCCCTGGATATACAATAAATGCCTGATAGATCTCGAGCAAAGGGAGAGGTGACTGTCCATGTGCTGCTCTCTCCATTCACTTCTATGGTAGTTCTGGGAATAGCTGAGCAGGGAGATTTTGGAAATTGAATCGGGAAAGAGAAATAATCAAAGAAATTAAGAGCTCATTTGTGAGATTAAAAACTATTAGCAATATATTTTTATTGTATTGTACAATACCTGAAAATATTCCCTTCCAGTTAGTGAAAACATTTTACTGTGAAAATCTGCAGATTGTCAGGTGGGGTTATATGCTGCATACCTATACCTATATGCAGCATACCTATTCCATAAGGAGGCTGCATATCAGACAAGGAAATGTTCTTAGAAGCATCTGTGGGATTATCATGTAAATAGCCGCAGCTGGAAACATTACTAAGCATATGTCAGAGCTCTTCAGTTCCTTGCATCACATACGGCCGCCCTAACCTGACACAGCTGGATAAGTGTTCTATTACCATGGCTTCTAAGGATAGTGGGAATCAAGGATACCACACATCACTGATGTAAGAGATTGAATTAAAGGATAAAAAATAAACAAGCAAGTAAAATACAATAAACACGAATATAAGCGCACTTACAAGCCTGAGGTGAACCCAATGTCAGCTAGCTGATACCCCAAAGTATACAGGTAAATCACAGATGATGGGAACCAAGCAGATGTCTTTAATGAATGGGTTGGCTGGCATAGCATATCTCACCAGACTACCTTCTTCTAAATGTACGCATGTCTTGTTGGCCACTGGTTTGGAATTTCACATTTCACCTTACACCTTTTGTATCAGATAGTAACCAGACATCTTACAACACCAACAGAGAGCTAATTGTAGTGTGAGAATCACAAGGGGACAGCATGACTAGACTGAAGTTGCTCCCTGCCTAACGTGACTACTTAGGTTAATTTACATATGACTTTACATTTCTGACATAACTTTGTTGCAACAGAAAGATTAAAGATGGGCAGCAATGGAAAGAGAATTTCTTCATTCTGCACATGATTGGGCCAGTTTATGGTGGAAAAGCCACTTGACAGGTTCCTTTTAAACTCTGTGAAGCCATATTGAAAGAGTTCTTACATGATGTCACAGTATAAACAGCATCATAATACAAGAATAATGTACTACGTAATGTCACAGCACAGTTAGAATATAATGCCCATAATTATGCCACAGTGTGTCGCAGAACAGGGAATAGATCCTGGTATCCTTTTATGTTACAGTGGTTGTTGTGCCTCCTCAGGCCCTAAGATCCAGGTACAACTACAGACTCTGCATTCACTATAGTTACGCCCATGGCAGTGACAGTGTCAGCCACTGTGACCTTGCTGCAGTAATATTACAAGCCCCCTGAAGCTGAAAGTGCCAGGGCAGCAGACATAGCAGATGATACATATAGATGGAAGATGCACCTAGTAAACTCTGTTTCAGCAGCTAGCAAAAGGGTATTGGATAACGAGGAGTGAATAATGTAATGCAAAGCATGAAAACTTCAATGTCAGCTTCTTTTCGATACAAAAGTACTGTTAAAATATGATGAGCGAAATAATCTTTTCCTTACAATGTTTCTTGTTGTTACAACATGTAAGAGGTGGCTGGTGCAGTATATATACAGAAATATTTTGTCATTTTAGTACAATAATAGCATGACACTCAGGGATATTAAATTGACCTATTACTAAATGAGGTATACAGTACTCTGAAACATGACACGGTTTACAAGTGAATGAGGGTTTTATTTTATTATTTTCAGACTACAGAGAGGTTTTCTTAGTTGTTTTTAGGAAGACTGTTCCATGTCCATTAAAAGCAGCAGATGTTTGTATTGCCAGAGCACAGCAGGAGATTGCATCAGCTTTTCTATGGCTATTTTACACTGTTCATCTGTATGGATCCATTCATCAATTTTTATTTGCTATGGTGCATATACAGTGGGTATGGAAAGTATTCAGACCCCTTTAAATTTTTCACTCTTTGTTTCATTGCAGCCATTTGCTAAAAGAAAAAAGTTCATTTTATTTCTCATTAATGTACACTCAGCACCCCATCTTGACAGAAAAAAAACAGAAATGTAGATATTTTTGCAAATTTATTAGCCTTAATCTGATTAAGTATATGTGAAAAGTGCCTAAAGGCAGTAGTACATTTTTCACTTAGGAGCTGTATTTTAAAGGATTGTACCATAAATATAGTAAATATTAATTTGCTATGTGAGAAGGAAAATAATTAGATGGCTTTGCTCTATCAGTGCTCACTATGAGGGCGGGGCCCACATGGCGTAAACGCTGCCACAAAAGATGTGGCGTTTTACAGTCCCTACAAAGTGGATGGGATTCTACTGAATCCCATCCTCACATTGCAGAAAAATACGCGCAGCGTAATTCTTTGATTGCCAAATTCGTTGCGTGTTTGGAAATCGCCGGCAGTTTCCCTATAGGTATAATTAAAGCAGAAAGTCTGCAGAGGAAAACTCTGTGGACTTTCTGTGAAAAGTTCTGCCGGGTATACCGCGATGTGTTTCTACCACAGTTTTTCCCGCAGCCCGCTTGTGAAAGATCCTCAGTGCGCCAACACCGCGTTGGCCCACACCTGACTTCTTTCATAAAAAACCACACTCACTGCCAGTGAGTGCTGGGTCCACAAGATAAATACAAGACAAGCTTTCTAAATTTTGTATATTTATTAACCCCTAAATGGGTCGGTGTTAACATCTAACACATGCAGTTCAGAACAGATATGCAGATATATGCAAGCATTAACAGTTACTAGTTACAATATACAGTACAATAAAATAAAAGGGAATAAAAGTGAAATAATTACTTTACCACACATATCCTGGATGTGGCTCTATAATCCAACCCTCACACATGGCATGTGGGGATAACCAGTGGAGGCAGCAACATCAACACAGTATTCCAGCCTGCATGCTCATCACAGTCTATCCCAGTAGTCTCTCTGTAGTCTCATCATAGTATTCTCCTTGTAGTCTCAGCCCAGTCTCCCCCACTGACCTCTTACCTCATCTTTTATACCCTTGATTACACCACCCAGAATGAGGTCACCGGCGACAGCAAGTCTGATTGACTAACGCACTCAAGTCCAGATTCTTTGTAAGAAGATGGGATTAAGTGGAATGACACAATGTTATCAACCATGTCTGTTCTAACAGCCCAGGCTGAACAGTGCATGTGTATTTGATCACCCAGGGCTATGTAGGAATTCAATGGAGCTATTCTGGGATGGATACAAATCCCTATTGTTACAAGGTTGCCATTAATGACAACATACACCTAGGATTAGGGCTGCGCACATTATGAGTAAATGGAACTAAGAGGGAGATACGATACCCAGAGATCAAAATACATCTTTGAGTTATAGCCATATTTAAGCGGAATCATCACACCGCTACATGGGGCTTTAAACTAAGGGTGGGTTCAAGTGGTGTAAAGAATTTGAGACGGTTTTCCTGTGCTTTCCGTCCTGACTTTTACTTGCTGATTAGCTTCAGGTAAAATGGGGCTAATCAGCAGTGACTAGTTATGGGGGATCTGCAGCATGATCGAGCAGGACACTTCTTTTTTTAGTGTCCTTTTTTCAGAGTTGAAAACAATGGGAGGCAGATTCTGGACAGAATTTGGAACTGATTTTGAGGCAGAACCTGCCACAAAATCAACTTCAAATTATACTGAACTAACTTACCCCAAGTTGGGGTGGAGAGGGGGGACCCACATAGTCCTGGGGTTGTTGTAAAGCATAATGATGCAAAATGCAGCATTCACCAGGATGATTGCTGCATTTTATTCAACTCTTAGAATATGTTCGCACAGCGGAACTTGGTGCTGAATTTGAGTCAGAGTCTACCTCAAAATCAGCTCCAAATTCCACCTGAAACCAGTCTGCATTGATTTCAATGGGAGGCAGATGCTGATTTATTCGTCTAGCTGATTTTTTTCAGGTAGCGGAAAAAATAAGCGTCATGCTCGAACTTCAGGTGGATTCCATCTGATAAATCCAATTAAAGTGAATGGGAGAAAATACCACCTGGCAAGTGCAAAATTTACTGCGGAATTTGATTAAGAGGAAAAATTCTGATTCAAATTCATGAAGCTGAATCTTTCAGCTAGGAAAAATTCCACCATGTGAATACACCCTTTTACTGCATACTTCCCCATGCTTAGCCTTTATATGGTTACTACACTTTATTAAAGTACAGCATAAAAACTAACGTTTTCCTGCCTGCTTTTTCTCCTCTGTGTTATTCCCTGGTCTTTTTGTCATTGATTGTCATTGTTCCTTTGTGTTATTGAATAGTGTTTGAACTTGTTTGCACTTTTTTCTTTATATGAAAATTTGAATCTAAATTAAAGTTTGAATAGGAGCTACAAAAGTTAATTAATTTTGCACTGGTGCACATATATATAACAGCATTGCTATGCTCAAATTTTGCCTGATTTTATGATCCTCAATATGTGTTCGCCTCACTGCAGTACTGCTTACTACTGATGCTTTAAAGTTGCAATGCCAACATATGAGGCTTTCTCTGACTCTGGTTCACTGTCACAGCGTTCTGATTAGATGCAATCAGCAGCCGCGGAGGGATATTTAGGCCAAGGCCCCACTTTGTGGAAACGCAGAGATTTATTTTTTTTCAGATTTTGCTGCATTTTTTGAGCCAAAGTCAGGAGTGGCTTGAAAAGGAATGGAAAATATAAAGGAAGACTTTAGACTTTTCCCTTCTGTTAAATCCACTCTTGACTTTGGCTCAAAAAACCGCAGCAAAAACTGCAACAAAAAAAATGCTGCGTTTCCACCTCGTGGGGCCTTAGGTTTAAAGTTTAAGAATTTCCCATGTGCCTTCTATTAGTTAATTATTCTAGTTACGCTTCAGAGCTCTGTTCATACATGTTTGTTTGTTGTTATGCTGACCTTAGTTTGCTTACCGGATACTCCCTTGTCTTCTGATTTTGGCATTGACTGTAAACTCTTGAATTGACCTCGGCCTGGACACATTTATTTTTTGATTCTGGTTTCACCTGTTTTGTGTGTATTGCTGTGGATTTTGATTTTGATTTCAGAGTAGTAGTTGCATCTATTTCTTGCACTAAGCTTCTGGGGCGATAACCTCGGTCTCAGATCTTGCAAAGACCATCCGGCCTTGCAGCAAGCTCTGGTGAAGTCATCTGAGCAACCTTAGACTGTATCTCCCATAGCTGTATAGAATCTAGGTAGCCTGTTCTACTGGTCTCTGGTATCAGCCAGTTTCTGCACTTTTTGGAAATTGTTCCTCAATATCATAACTCATGACAGTAAAATGTAACAATTTTTCAATTGGAATAATTGTAATAAAATGTTCTTGTGTCTAAATGTTATAGCATTCAGTGGATGTGGACCTACCATGCTACCAAACCAGTTTGACTTTGAGTCACTCGTATAGGTGTCACCCTTTAACCTCTGCACAGGTCCGGGTACAGGCCAAAGGTAAGGGCAAGCAGAATTTGTACATGGTCACAAAGTTAATACACAGGCTAGCAGCAAGAGCACCTTAGGACAGTAAGCTAGAAAACTAGAACCTTTGTTCAGGGAGCGTGCAGAGGGCAGAATATATAAAGGAGGATGCCCTTTAAATGGCTGAGGACATTTTTGCCAGTGTGTTCACTAGCCTTTTAAGAGGTGGAAAAGGCTGGCGTATGCACCCTATAGGAACAGTTTTACAACTGTCTACACAAAAAGGAGAAGGTAGAGCTAATCATGCATAGTAGAGGAAGGAGAAGAAGCACTGACAACTGTGTCAAAATCGCTGTAGATTCGCCAGGATTATAGATATTGCTCTAAAATATTTACGTCACCAAGTGCTGTTCTTTTGATTCCCTCTCAGAACATTAGTCCCATAACTCAGTTCTGGTGGTCACACATCCTGAGCTCTGATCATTTTTAAAATTTTTGTTGTATGCTAAAACTATTTAACGAACATAAAGTTAAGGGATACAGAATTGAAGAAGGGAGTGGAGAAGAAAATAAGGGGAATATGACGCTGAATTTGTCAAGAGAAAAACTACAATCCCATCCACTTTGCTCTGACTGTAAAATGCCGTGATTTTTTCCACGGCGCTTCTGCTATGGGCGAATCGTGGCTTTTACGCAACGTGGGGCTTTAGCCTTAAGGAGGAATTTGAGATGGATTTTGAGGCCATTCCTGCCTTAATTTCAGTATCAAATTCCTGCGTGTGAACACCCCCTGAAAAGTATAAACCGTACATAAAAAATAATGCAATATGTTACCAGTCAACCTTTTATAGATATTGAGGAAAGTGGAGGATGGGATAGAAGGGGTAAGAGATGGGGAAAAAGAGAAACCTCTCACACAGGAGTCTCAAATACAGATAATCAAAGGGCAAAATGGAACATGAATAGTGAGATCTGATGTAGTATATGTTCCATGGAGCCCAGGTTTGCATGAATATGTGAGTGGCATTGTGGGTAAGAACTGTCATTTATTCCATAGAGTGGAGGTTAGTACTGGAGCATGAAGGTTAGTAATAGCATAGCTATAGGGGTCACAGTTGCAACTGGGCCCATATACACAGGTGCTACCATATATAGAGCTGAGCTGCTGCTCAGTATATTTATTTATGGGGGAGAGAAAAGGCAAGACATATGCATTGGGACATACAGTGGGGAAAAAAGTATTTAGTCAGCCACCAATTGTGCAAGTTATCCCACTTAAAAAGATGAGAGAGGCCTGTAATTGACATCCTGTGTAGACCTCAACTATGAGAGACAAAATGGGAAAACATATCTAGAAAATCACATTGTCTGTCTGATTTTTTAAGAATTTATTTGCAAATTATGGTGGAAAATAAGTATTTGGTCACCTACAAACAAGCAAGATTTCTGTGTCTCACAGACCTGTAACTTCTTCTTTAAGAGGCTCCTCTGTCCTCCACTCATTACCTGTAGTAATGGCACCTGTTTGACATTATCAGTATAAAAGACACCTGTCCACAACCTCAAACAGTCACACTCCAAACTCCACTATGGTGAAGACCAAAGAGCTGTGGAAGGACACCAGAAACAAAATTGTAGACCTGCACCAGGCTGGGAAGACTGAATCTGCAATAGGCAAGCAGCTTGGTGTGAAGAAATCAACTGTGGGAGCAATAATTAGAAAATGGAAGACATACAAGACCACTGATAATCTCCCTCAATCATGGAAATCCACGCAAGATCTCACCCCGTGGGGTCAAAATGATCACAAGAACGGTGAGCAAAAATCCCAGAACCACACAGGGGGACCTAGTGAATGACCTGCAGAAAGCTGGGACTAATATAACAAAGGCTACCGTCAGTAATACACTACACCGCCAGGGACTCTGATCCTGCAGTGCCAGACGTGTCCCCCTGCTTAAGCCAGTTCATATCCAGGCCCGTCTGAAGTTTGCTAGAGAGCATTTGGATGTTCCAGAAGAGTATTGGGAGAATGTCATATAGTCAGATGAAACCAAAGTAGAACTGTTTGGTAGAAACACAACTCGTCATGTTTGGAGGAATGTGAATGCTTAGTTACATCCAAAGAACACCATACCTACTGTGAAGCATGGGGGTGGCAACATCATGCTTTTGGGGCTGCTTTTCTGCAAAGGGACCAAGACGATTGATCCGTGTACATGAAAGAATGAATGGGGCCAGGTATCGTGAGATTTTGAGTGCAAACCTCCTTCCATCAGCAAGGGCATTGAAGATGAAACGTAGCTAGGTCTTTCAGCATGACAATGAATTTGTTATTGACCAAATACTTATTTTCCACCATAATTTTCAAATAAATTCTTTAAAAATCAGACAGTGTGATCTTCTGGATTTGTTTTCTCATTTTGTCTCTCATAGTTGAGGTCTACCTATGATGTCAATTACAGGCCTCTCTCATCTTTTTAAGTGGGTGAACTTGCACAATTGGTGGCTGACTAAATACTTATTTTCCCCACTGTATGCCCCTAAAATTTTAAGACCCTAGCAACAGACTTGGTTGCTAGTGTTCATCAAATTTGAAATTAGGGCATCACTTAATGATTGTGGGGGCTTGTTCTACCATTGTGATGAGCATGCACACTGCCGATCCATTCATTCTCTATGGGAGCCGTGAAGATATTCAGCTATCTCTGGCACTTCCATAGTGGATGAATGGAGCGTCAATATGCATTTTCTTCCTGCGACTCCATCAGAATGTTAAAATGGAATCCCCAATCTTGGGATCAATAGAGGTCCCAGCAGTTGATTTACCATCTTATTGATCGTGGATAACTTCAAATCTTAGTCCAATCAGGTATGCACCTGTAGTGAATATGCTGAGGATTTCATGCAGGCATTTCATGGAATTTCATGCAGAAAATCTGCAACATATTACAGTACCATTAAAGTGGATGAGATTTTACTAACTCTCATCCATACAATGCAGAAAATTTCAGCAGGCTACATTGACCTATGAGGTCAATTTTAAGGATAAAGACACACTTTGAGGTTTTTGATGTCCAAAACCAGGATTGAAAAGAAAGAAGAACCATCTGTACTTTATAGATTCTCACCCTTTATGATCCTGACCTGTTTTTGGTTTCAAAAACTGGATCAAAAAACCTCAATGTGTGTCTTAATCTTTAAAATCTGCAGTATTTCAATGTATGTTGTGTGTTTTTGACATGAATTTCACCCTTTGCATATCAATTCTGTGTTGAAATGCTATTAATAGGACTCACATCGCTCAACTAAAGATAGCTAAGTTGCCCTACAAATCCTTCACTAATGTGAATTAATGCAGTCGCATAGTGACCCCTAGTGTGCTGCGACAACCACTTCCAGTCAAACATTGCTTGACTGTTTTGTGACTCGAAGTTGTAGTCATGGCATAAGTTCACTAACATTATTGAAGGAGTCGAAGGGCATCTCGGCGATCTTTGGACGTGTGTTGAGTGTCCCAGCCAAAGTTACCATGTAGCCCTAGTCTTATTTTCAGATAGAGTTTTTATTCTGTGCTCTATTTAGATGTAGGAATACGGAAAATTATTCTTTTACAGCTATACAAGTTTTAATGCATTGTTAGGTATTAGAATACTGGTTGCCATAGTTATTGATATAGACTCCTTTATTTCAGTCAGTGCTCCTAGTGTTATACATTTACTATGCAATAGTTAAAATGTGATGGTGTTATAATTTCCCTTGGCAAATACCTCTCACTGGGGCACATCTATCCATATTATGATTCACACTCACATTCTCTCAATAAATTAATAAAAAGCATTGTAAAAAACTAACCTGGATGCTTATCCATCTTTATTACCTATTTATCCACATTTTCTTCAAGAATTACCATCCTTGTTTTATGTACTCATTATTTGGTGTTAACAATATGAAATTTATACCAAAGCCTCAATATGATCCTACGTTTAACCCTAAAATCAAGCAGGCATAAGTAAAGTAACTGACTGACATATATGTACAGTGCCTTGCGAAAGTATTCGGCCCCCTTGAACTTTTCAACCTTTTGCCACATTTCAGGCTTCAAACATAAGGATATAAAATTTAAATTTTTTGGTGAAGAATCAATAACAAGTGGGACACAATCGTAAAGTGGAACAAAATTTATTGGTTATTTTAAACTTTTGTAAAAAATAAAAAACTGAAAAGTGGGGCGTGCCAAATTATTCGGCCCCCTTAAGTTAATACTTTGTAGCGCCACATTTTACTGCGATTACAGCTGCAAGTCGCTTGGGGTATGTCTCTATCAGTTTTGCACATCGAGAGACTGAAATTCTTGCCCATTCTTCCTTGGAAAACAGCTCGAGCTCAGTAAGGTTGGATGGAGAGCGTTTGTGAGAGCAGTTTTCAGCTCTTTCCACAGATTCTCGATTGGATTTAGGTCTGGACTTTGACTTCTAACACCTGGATATGTTTATTTGTGAACCATTCCATTGTAGATTTTGCTTTATGTTTGGGATCATTGTCTTGTTGGAAGATAAATAAAGAACGAAATTTATTGGTTATTTTAAACTTTTGTAAAAAATTAAAAACTGAAAAGTGGGGCATGCAATATTATTCGGCCCCTTTACTTTCAGTGCAGCAAACTCACTCCAGAAGTTCAGTGAGGATCTCTGAATGATCCAATGTTGTCCCAAATGACTGATGATGATAAATATAATCCACCTGTGTGTAATCAAGTCTCTGTATAAATGCACCTGCTCTGTGCTAGTCTCAGGGTTCTGTTTAAAGCGCAGAGAGCATCATGAAGACCAAGGAACACACCAGGCAGGTCCTTGATACTGTTGTGGAGAAGTTTATAGCCAGATTTGGATACAAAAAGATTTCCCAAACTTTAAACATCCCAAGGAGCACTGTGCAATCGATCATATTGAAATGGAAGGAGTATCAGACCACTGCAAATCTACCAAGATCCGGCCATCCCTCTAAACTTTCATCTTAAACAAGGAGAAGACTGATCAGAGATGCAGCCAAGAGGCCCATGATCACTCTGGATGAACTGCAGAGATCTACAGCTGAGGTGGGAGAGTCTGTCCATAGGACAACAATCAGTCGTACACTGCACAAATCTGGCCTTTATGGGAAAGTGGCAAGAAGAAAGCCATTTCTTAAAGATATTCATAAAAAGTCTTGTTTAAAGTTTGCCACAAGCCACCTGGGAGACACATCAAACATGTGGAAGAAGGTGTTCTGGTCAGATGAAACCAAAATCGAACTTTTTGGCCACAATGCAAAACGATATGTTTGGCGTAAAAGCAACACAGCTCATCACCCTGAACACACCATCCCCACTGTCAAACATGGTGGTGACAACATCATGGTTTGGGCCTGCTTTTCTTCAGCAGGGACAGGGAAGATGGTTAAAATTGATGGGAAGATGGATGGAGCCAAATACAGGACCATTCTGGAAGAAAACCTGTTGGAGTCTGCAAAAGACCTGAGACTGGTACGGAGATTTATCTTCCAACAAGACAATGATCCCAAACATAAAGCAAAATCTTCAATGGAATGGTTCACAAATAAACGTATCCAGGTGTTAGAATGGCCAAGTCAAAGTCCAGACCTGAATCCAATCGAGAATCTGTGGAAAGAACTGAAAACTGCTGTTCACAAATGCTCTCCATCCAACCTCACTGAGCTCGAGCTGCTTTCCAAGGAAGAATGGGCAAGAATTTCAGTCTCTCGATGTGCAAAACTGATAGAAACATACCCCAAGCGACTTGCAGCTGTAATCGCAGCAAAAGTTTAAAATATCCAATAAATTTCGTTCCACTTCACGATTGTGTCCCACTTATTGTTGATTCTTCACCAAAAAATTCAAATTTTATATCCTTATGTTTGAAGCCTGAAATGTGTGTTTATGTGTGTGTTTATATATGTGTGTATATATAATTTTACTTCTCTTCCCTAAATCAAGCAGCTGACTTGCCTAGTGCAAATCCTCACCATGTGAACAGCCTAATAAATGTTTATTTTTATTTATTTACTTTAAAGGATACTTAAGGAATCAATATTTTGGTAGTTCAAAAAACAGCCACACGTAGTTGGAGTGAGCTGTGCATGTGCATTTAACTCTTTATTCACAGTGGTTGTGGCAGAAAAAGAGGGTTGGGGATCCTTGTTTTAGAGAGCGTTCTGAATCATAGAGGTTGGACCCACATCTGTCAGACATTTTTGGTGTATCCAGTGGATATGTCACAAATATCTAATATGAGACTACCCGTTTAACCCTGGATGTAGTAATAGAAAAGAGAATCAAGGTATTTGGTTACATTGCTTACTGCTATTAGGTAACTGAAGAAGTTACTGCTTTCTTATTACTTAACAAAGTAACTTGATTTATAAAACAAAATGTAGAAATTGTTATTTTTGTTATGAAAGAAACAGTGCCTGGATCCTATTCTGTTTGATGTAAAACGCTCTGATAGTAAGGTTACATAAGAATTTGAAACGATAAATTAATAATTTATGGAAAGCGGACATCTTTTATAACATGCTCATGTTGTACTGGCAGAATGATCAAACTCCAAAACTCAAATGTTTTTCTACCTTTTCGAAGAAGTTATAGCATTAGGTTTTTGTATGACCTTTTTGTGTTTTATGTTTTAAGTATTGCCTTGTGTTCTGAATGTGTGAAGGAATTAATGGACATTTGTGCCCTGGCTGAGTTATTGGAAATACTGAGCTTTTTGTATGCTTCCACTACCCAGAAAAGGGCAAGGAGAGAGAACAAATCATACATGCATAAATAAATAGACAAATAAGAACTATCCACAGAACATAATAGAGTTGGTGTGCAATGTAGTCATTTGATTTCCACCCTAGTCTACATTACACAAAGCATAAAAATGACATTCTTGTAGACTTTCCTGCTTAATGATTAGATGTCTAGCAGCAAAAACGCTGCAATCACAGGACAATAGCGTTCAATTTCAAAGAGTGTTCACTGCAATTTCAACCTAGCATATAAAATCAGTTCCGGTATAATGGATCATTAAAATGTGTTACCTCTAATTACAATGTAACAACACCATTAACAAAATCTGCACCAATTTAATCATGTTATGTGATAGAAATGAAAGCATTCTCTGACAATTTTATTCCTATTGATTTCACTACCTCCATAATTAACAAACAAAGCTTGACTGGCCCACTAGAGGATCTTTTGGTGGGCCCAGGCTTCAGCTCAGTAAAAGTATCCTCACACAGCAGAGCATCTAAAGCCCAAAAAAAGACACTTGTTTAAAGGTAACTTTGGTGACAATCACTATGTCTTATGGATTGATTCACAAATATCTCTGTAGAACTTATTGGTGATTTGTGCTGAGTATCCAGTGATAATAAAATAAAATGTGGCCACATATACAGTATTCTCTATAAAAATGGATGATGGGCCACATGAACCTATGTCTGACACTCCTATAAGAACAAATTTAGTTGCTTCTGTGCAGAGGCAGATTTGCTGGAGATGTTAATGTTGTTGAATAGTTCCAACTTCTAATCAGGCATTGTAATATTTTTCAGATTAGTTTATAACTATACAATCCCAATTCCAAAAAAGTTAGCATGCCGTGTAAAATGTAAAGAAAACAAGAATGCAATGACTTGGAAATTATTCAGAATAGAACATGGGACACATAGAAGTAGAAAGTTACACATTTTTCCATTTCATTTGAAAAAATAACTCACTTAGAAAATGGCAGCAACACATCAAAAAAGTTGGGACACGCCATGTCTACCATTGTGTAGTAACCCTTTTTTTTTTTTTACAAAATCAGACGTTATTTCAATCAAAAACATCTTAACAGGCAAAGCTACATGTTAACATAGGACCCCTTCTTTGATATTACCTTAACAGTTCTTGTATCCATTGGACTTGTGAGTTTTTGGATAGTTTCTGCTTGAATTTCTTTGCAGATGTCAGAATAGTCTTCCATAGCTGCTGTTTTGATGAGAACTGCCTCCCACCCTCCTAGATCTTGTGCTTGAGGTTACTTCAAAGTTTCTCAATAGGGTTGAGGTAAGGGGAAGATGGTGGCCTTTTACGGCCTATAGCAGACAATGACTCAGAAGTATTCTTTGCTCCATGAGAAGGTGCATAGTCATGCATGAAGATGTTTGCTATGAAAGGCATGGTTCTTCTTTTTGTTCCATGGAACAAAGTGGTCCGTCATAAACTCTATATACTTTGCAGAGGTCATTTACATACCTTCTGGGACCCTAAAGGGGCCTACCAGCTCTCTCCCCCTGATTCTGGCCCAAAACATGACTCCACCATCTCTTTGCTGACGTCACAGCCTTGTTGGGACATAGTGGCCATCCACCAACAATCCACTACTCCATCCATCTGGACTGTCCAGGGTTGCATGGCACACATCTGTAAAAAAGATGGTTTCAAAAATAGGCTTCATGTATGTCTGGGCCCACTGCAACCGTTTCTGCTTGTGAGCCCTGTTTACAGGTGGTCAAATAGTAGGTTTATGCACAACTGCAAGCCTCTTGAGGATCCTGCATCGGGAGGTTCATAGGACTCCATAGGCACCAGCAGCTTCAAATACCTGTTTGCTGCTTTGTAGTGTTATTTTAGCAGCTGCACTCTTAATCCAATGAATTTGTCGGGCAGAAACCTTATTCATTATACCTTTATCTACATGAACCCATCTGTGCTCTGCCACAAATCTCTTCACAGTATGATGATCATGCTTCAGTTTTCATGAAATATCTAATGTTTTCAAACCTTGTCCTAGGCATTTTACCATTTGACGCTTTTCGGCAGGCAGAAAGTGAATTTTTCTTTCCCATATTGGCTCACCTGGCAAACTAATTATCACAGGTGTTTGAGATTGATTTCAGTGATCCAGAGAGCCCTGAGACATAATATCATCCATGAAATTAATTGAAAAGCAAAAAATTTAATCTTAAATCTGATTTGCATAATTGTTTGGAATGTGGTGTACTGCTTAGCATTAATAGTGCCTTTCAAGATTTGTAAGCTGCCCATGCCATAGGCACTAATGCAGCATGTTTCCATTTTGCCTCAGTCCATTTTAAATGAGCTTTGCACTAGAGAAGACAGTGGCATTTCTGGATTGTGTTGATATATGGCTTCTTCATTGCATGATACAGCTTTAACCCCTTTCCAGCATCTGCCATACTATTATGGCAGATGTTGGGTCTTTAAAGATGGTGGCCACTCTGCTTCAGAGCGACCGCCATAGCTACCCGGTAATGTACAGTGGAGACCCAGCGCTAATGCCTGCAATCAGAGTCCACCCTGATCGTGGGCATTGTGTTGCTAAACCCCTCCTAAAGTCAAAAATTCTTTGTTGCAGAACAGCTCCCGCAATCTCACCGCACTCCCAGGCCTGCCATAGGAATAATACTATTAATATTAGTAGAAACATAACAAAAAATGATCAAAAAGTCATACATCAAAAATTGATATCAATATAAACTTGGACTGCAAATAAAGAGCACTTACTTATCTCCATCAACAAATAGTAAAAAAAAAAAATTGTTGGTGTTAGAATACAGTGATCCCAGCTAAATCCCAGGTTCATTTTCCAAAAATTATGTTTTCTTAGTAAACATGGTAAAACATAATAAAACCAATATAAATAGGGTATCGCTGTAATTGTAAAGACCCACCAGACAAATTTGGCATTTCATTTTTAACGCAGAGTGAACGTCATAGGAACAAAATGCAAAAAATAATTAGAAAATTGTGGGTTTTTGACATGGAACCTACAAAAAAAACGTAATAAAAGCTAATCAAAACATTATATATACCCCCAAATAAAAGCACAACTCATCACACAAAAAATAATCCCTCACATAGCTATGACGACATGTAAAAAAAAAAAAAAAAATGTTTGAATTTTGTTCGATGACTTTTCATTTTTTCCTTCTTCGCCGTCCAGACTACCTTGCATCCTTAAAGTGTTCAACTTTTATGACCTATACAATAGAAGATCTGAACTTGTGTCCATATACCCATGGCAGCATGACAGGATGCATAAATATTTCCAAAAGAACTAACCAACCTTATGTTTTTTGCTTGCCTTTTTGAACATCCAGTACAAAACCATATTCTCTGGCTACTTCAGCTTCAGTTTATGGGGAAGAAATACTGACTTATGACTACAACTGCATCCCATCTTTCATTTGCTTCACTGGAAGATTATATATATATAATTCCTTCAGACCCAGAATGACAGCAGAACAAGCTGAATTCTTTTAGTGTGAACTAAACTGGTCAGGAAGTTCATTGCCGTTTATAAAATGGTAGTTGGGAAGAAAGTCCTAAGGAAATACAAATGTGCAGTTATAATGTCAAGTTTGCAGTAAAATTTGGTTTAACATTTAAAATGGGACCTTGAAATTTAGAAATGAATTTTTAATCTCTGCACTTCCCTTTATTATATTCCATAAAATTAGCTCTGCAAAATGATTCTTAGTTTTCTGGACAGAGTCTATCTCTAGGGTAAAGCATATTAAACCAGCAACGTAGTTAGGTAGGTTAGGTTAGAGTCACTTGACTAACGCTCTTTCCCCATGAAAATTTGTGCCTCAATTGCTGAGATATTAATTTATTTCACAATATGCAAATGAGCAGTGTGGAGCACCAAGGATAGCTCTTTGCTCCAAATGCTGCTATGCCCCACACTACTCTAATACAGTGGCATGAGTGCAAGAGCACAGGACCAGGCGAGATTTCAGTATAGTTCCCTGGCTTTGTGACTCATAGAATGGAGGGGGGAGGAGGGTATATTAGTGCAGTGTGGAATAAGTTTGGTGCAACAGTGCCAATCTTGGCGTTACAGATTAGCAAATTTGCATATTTTGCAATAAATTAATATCTCGGCACAAATTTTCACGGGGAAAAAGGCGTTACATTCAAGTGAGCCTGACCTGTCTAACTGTGTTGCTGGTTTAATAGGCTTCACCCTGGTGAAAAACTTCCTTTAACATTTTAATTTTATGGTATTGATTTTTATGGATGTTTTGATTTGTAATTATGTGCAGTTTTTAATTTTTGTTAAATTTTTCCTATAATAAAGCACTTTGTCAGTCAAATAAGTTTATGTGGGGGGTGATTCTTTATTTTTTTTAATCTAATTAAACTTTTAAAACTTTCACAGGCCCTCTATAAGACTTGAAGGGGATGTACAGCCAGAATATGCAGAATCTTCCATCCTAGCTTTTAGGATGGGTTTACACATTCAGGTTTTGAGATGCAGTTTTTGATTCCAAAATCAGAAGTGGATTGAAAGAACAAAGAACTGTGTCCTCTATACTACTACTTCCTTTATAACCCATAGCTAATTTGTGTTTGAAACTGTATCTGAAATACTTAAGGCTAGATTTATATGGGACATTTTTGCTAACTGCATGTGTTTTTTAAAAGCAGTAATGAGTAGCACGTTCCGATCTATCACCTGTGTGGTAATGGGCATTAAATAGAAAATCATTAAAACCTTTAGGTTGCTGGTTGTTAGCATGTAGGTGAAATGCATAGTAACATGTACTAGGCATTACCGAAATTAATACTGCAGTTTTTCAGCAAGGAATTACTATGTAAACCCAGTATAACAGCTCAATACACTTTTAGGCCACATTCACACAACCGAGTTTCACCCTTGAAACATGGTCCATGAGTTTGCGTGATCTGCCAGCCCAAACAGTGTGCCAAGAGAGGAACTCCTAGTATTAACATTATCTTTGCTGCCAGGAGTCCATGCCTCCTAATAAAATAATGTTGTGTTGTGATTACACTATGGAACAGTATTTAGCTGGGAGGCAGGAACTTATAGCAATATAATCCAACTCCCGGTGTACTGCTCAGGCTGGTGAATTTGGCACAGACCTGGTCATGTGAATGTAGCCTTAGAGCAGGATGTCAGTTGCTTAATACAGCTAGCAGCCTTAAATCAGGATGCAGACAAAGATCCTGCACCATCACTGTACCATGACAGTAAGGCAATTTAAGGGAAGATATATTTCCTAATATACTGTATGTCCAGATTGTTTATACAATTGTAAATACCCTTTTTTTCTATATATCTGGTTGAGTTGGAAGAATGCTCTGCCATAAATCTATCACAGATGATATATTAACTAATCCAGAAAGAAGATTTCTCTTAAAATAATACAAGCAACAGTAAATCAACTGATCGAAAAAGCTGATGTTTTATTAAAAAATCTAAGTATTATATCTAAAAAAATTAACACTTTTTAATGCAATGCATGCTCTCCTTTTCTCATTACTTCCGTTTGGCTCTTTGGTACTCTGCTACTTTCATCATAAATATGAATGACTTTCCATTTGAAAAAAACCTACCTATAAAATCATTTTTTTTCAAGAAGCCATCAAACTTCACTTCCACCATCCCCACCTACCCCAAGAAGATAAGGAAAAAGAAAAATAGACACAAAAAACACACTTCTTTTTTATTTCAGACAATTGTTGAGATTGAATCTCTCAAGAAATTTCTCCTGATAGCCGGGATCCAAGAGTTCCACATGTTTTGAATTTTTTTATCCTTCCCCCTTTTAGTAAAAAATCCAAATTCATAATTCATATTTTCACTGACTAGCTGCTTCTTTAACTCACTAGTGAAAGGTACATCTTTAAAGTATCAGAAATTGTGGGAAGGCATGCATATGGGGAATTTCTTTTCTTGGTTGTTCAGCTGTGTGCATGAAGTATATACAGTGGTGAACCTAGCCTCTTTGCTGCCTGAGGCGGACTATAGAAAGACGCCCCTTCCAAAAAAAAAAAAAAAAAAAATTGTGTTTCCATGCTACTAGCTTGACAAGCTGTTATCGTCTCACAATATACACAAAGTTATAAAACAGTTTTTAAGAATTCTTCTTACTGCATTACTTCAGTATCAAATCAACAACACAGGCTGAATTCCCACCCAGTGGGGGGAAAAACCCAATTCTCAGGCTCAGTGGGGGTCTCAGCAGACAGACCCCCAACAATCAGGTATTTATCCTCTATCATTTAGGTGAATACAGTGCAGTAATATTTTGTGACTTACAGGTGACATCTCTGACTAATCCTTCACATTTCCCTTCTCTTCCCTTTGGACCACCATGACCACTTCTTCCAGCTGTGACTTGTCTCTGTAAAGTTTCTAACACATATCTTTGGCTCCTCACTTTTCAAGGCATCCAACCCACATTGTCCTCACCTGCACACCGATCCTGCTGCTACCCCCAATTATAAAATATATGATATAACCTCCGATAATGAATAATACTCCCAAGTGCATCTTTATATTAATAATGTCCGTGTGTACCCTGTATAAATAGTGAACATTATAAATAATGCCCCAGGTATTAACTAATTAAAAGGTTTTCCAGGTCATTAATAAAATAATCAATGGGGCTCAAAAACCCAGGACCTCTACTGATCAGCTGTGTGAATGAACCGTAGTACCTGTGTAAGTGCTGTGGCTGTTTCTCTGTTTACATAGTGTCATTCATCTCATATCGGCCATGTAATGTAACTACAGCCTCGTCCTATACACGTCTCAAGGCTGTAATTACATCACATGGTCACTATAAACAGATAGTGTATGATATAAACAGGCGCCATACCGCCTGTTTACAACGCTCCATTTACACACACTATAATGTTCCACAGCAGCCCCTGCACACAGTATTACACAGTATTATGGCCCACAGCGGCCCCTGCACACGGTATTATGCTCTATAGTGGCCCCTGCACACAGTATTATGCTCCATAGTGGCCTCTGCACACGGTATTATGCCCCACAGTGGCCCCTGCACACGGCATTATGCTCCATAGTGGCCCTTGCACATGGTATTATGCTCCATAGTGGCCCCTGCACACGGTATAATGCTCCATAGTGGCCCCTACACTGGTATTATGCTCCACAGTGGCCCCTGCACTGGTATTATTCCCCATAGTGGCCCACCCATGAACTATTATTATACTCTGGGGTCTTTTCAGATCCCAGAGTATAATGATCGGAGACCCAGGTAGTGACAAACATAAAAACCAGTGCTACTTACCTATCCTGGACACCGGTGCACTCCCTGCAGATTTCAGCCCTGTTTAATTGCGCACACACGTCACGGGGATCTGGCCGGTGTCACGACTTGATGACTTCACCCAAGGGCCGAAGCCTGCTGGGGATTACACTGATCGCAGGAGAGGTGAGTAACAATGGATTTTATGTTCCCTCACCTCCCCTGAGCCTCCGATTATTATACTCTGGGGTCTGAAAAGGCGGCCTGTCCTGAGCTGGTTTACGTTAAATAAATAGTAAAATGCCGCCCCCCAGACAGTGACGGACAGTACCGCCTGAGGCGGCCGCCTCACTTCGCCTCAGAGGTGCACCCCTGAGTATATACCATCCAGCATTTTCTGTTAGCTGGCTTTGCTTCTTGTAGCTAAAAGCCTGGAGCAGTGCTGAACAAAGGTGTCCCCAAGTTGCTGATGATATGCAGTTCTGAACTCATTTTTAATAGGAGTGATCATATGCCGATTTCTTAGAATATAGTAGGTCTCCACATTGTGTGTATGTAATAATTAATTTCACCCTTATACATCGGAAAGAGTAAAATCCGCAATAGAAATGTGCACAGAGAAATTACTGGATGGAGATTTAACATCTGCACGGTGTGTCATTTTCCCCATTGAATTATTTGCGTAGTGTGTGGATAAGATGGTTTGTTTTTTGACACATCCTATTATTTGTCCTTTTTCATGGCTCCACCAATAGAATCAAGTCTATGAGGGATCCGTGAAAATTGCAACCCCAAAGATGCAAAACAAATGTGAAAAAATGGATTGTTTCATTCTTTTTCACAACTGTTTTCATCCACGGTTATGTGAATATAGCCTGAGGGGTCAGTTATCACTTCTTAATATGACAAGTCTGCTGAACAAAATGTCAATAAAACAACATATTCTGGATGTGAAAGTCAAGTATTATTTTACAGTGTTCTCAAAAAGGACAGTGATGTATTGAAGTATATATTAACAAATCACCTGCTGTGTGATGAAGTGATAAACTTGTCAGGTGGTGGTGGTGACTGCCAGGTAATTAAAATCAGGATATGCAGGCTTCTTAGACATGCCAATTTAAGCGACTACAGCAACCGTTTCCACTAATCCCTATCATGCCTGCCGAGGCACTTGGATGGAGTGTTGGCATGTGCAGTTAATAGAAAATATCTTTAAAATGAACTACTATATACTATATACTATATATTCATTGTAGTAATTTTCAGACAGACAATTAAAAATTATTTTGTTTAACTCAATTCTTTGAACCTACTAAAGAAAAATTTATGGCTGAATATAACTATTCGAAAATGACTGTTCAACTGTTTTTGATTGTCTGTTTCACTAATTACATGTGAATACTGTAAATGCATGTAGTATATACTGTACATATGTCAAATATGTGGCAACACATTCCTTTCACTCTTTTATGGTTTTTGCTTACAATTGTAAGATGGTAGAATCTCCTTAATATTGCAGCCCTAAGACAATGGCCCATTTAGAGGCAGGTTGGTCACTACTCATGAAATGTTGTCCCCCATGTCAAGTTTCTTAAAGAGGACCTTTCACCTCCTCCACCAACTATATAGCTATTTTCATCCCTCAGTAGGTGCCCCTCCACTGATTCCAACGCAATTCCAGCTCCAGTCAGTGGCAAGAATTACACTCATTGCCTACTCCTGCCTGAGACCACTCACTTGACATTAGAGAGTCTAGATAGCATATCATGCACCAAGACTAACTGCACTTATTGCTCAGGAATGGTGGGAGTTAGAGAAAAAAAATTGCAACTGAGCTGGAATCCGTGGAGAGACACCTATTAAAGGATAAAAAGAGTGAGTTATAGAGGTAGTGAAAGGGCCTCTTTCAGTGTATACTGTACTTAGCATGCTAGAATGTGCTGGTGTGTAGTTTTAGGGTTGCTTTGCATGCCATCTAGTGGCCAGATAATTGACATGCCTGTGGTGAGTAACACAGTGACTAAGGTTTGTTATGGCTGGAGAAACATTATGCCTGGACATCATGTAAGACCGGGCCACAAGATTCAATGGTTTTAGTTCTAGTGTGAGTGTACCGAGAAGCACACGGCAGATTGGGTCCCCGTCCTACAGAGGCCCTGCAGGATTAATCCTTATTTGATATCAGGCCCCTTGCCAGTGACAAGCCCGGGAGCAGATTTATGTCTGCAAGACCAATATGCAAGTAGCTGACAATGTAGGTATGTGTGTTTGGATGGTGGATGTTATTGTACAAGATGGAGAATGTTGAGTGTAATAATGGCAAACCCATGCATAAGCAGGAGATTGTTGCCACATTGCATGAGTGTGTTCCAGGTAGTGAGGCCTGTGAGAGTCAATATACTGCTTGCCACATTGCATGTGGTTTGGAAGTGCTTGGCCTATGGCCTGTAATCAAGGGTCACTGTGCAACTTATGCTGTTGTGCGTGTGTGAAATGTGTTGCCATGACTCAGTATTGGCACCCTGACTAAGAGGGTCACCATGCTCTTTAGAGACAGTAGTCCACCTTGTGTGCAGGAGTGAGCTATTATGTGAGGGCAGAGTGTATTGGTCCTGTGTTAAATGATTATCATCCCAGGTCAGAAAGTTGATAGAATCCTGGAGGTTAGCTGACCAGTAGAGTAGTAAAGAGTGATGAGTGTCACTGTGTTAGAGTTGACTGAGGGTCAATGCTAGTGCCATGTTTGAGTAGTCCTTTGGGTTCCCTGTAGCAGGTGCAGGAACCATGCTTGCTCTGTGGGTTAGACACAAGCTGAGTCACAGTGACCAGGTCAGAGTGACTGAGTAGTTAGCCTCATAGGAAAAGGAGATTCTTTATGGACAGCTGAGTGTGGTATATGCTCTGTTCGTAGGTCGAACATGAGTCAGGTTGGGAGATCAGGAGGGGTTAGTTTACCAAGTTAGTGGGCCTGTATGAGCCATGTTAGGGTACCCATGACAGAAAAATTGTTTGTAGTGATAGGTCTCAAAAAATAATAAATAAAACTTAACTTTTATCAAGAAATGATATAAAAATTGTATCCAGACAAAAACACACTTAAAAAGTGAACGTCAAACACCCAAACACTGTTATTTTACAATAGGTCTGCTGGATCATTTTATGTGAACACCCACAGGGGAGGAATATTTTTGTGTGTATATGTATAACCACATCAAGAAATATACAGTGGGGAAAAAAAAGTATTTAGTCAGCCACCAAGATGAGCGAGGCCTGTAATTGACATCATAGGTAGACCTCAACTATGAGAGACAAAATGAGAAAACAAATCCAGAAAATCACATTGTCTGATTTTTAAAGAATTTATTTGCAAATTATGGTGGAAAATAAGTATTTGGTCAATAACAAACTTGCTGGTATGTTGGCCCATTCCTCCAAGCAGTGATGTTTTGGGGCTGTCGCTGGGCAACACGGACTTTCAACTCCCTCTAAAGGTTTTCTATGGGGTTGAGATCTGGAGACTGTCTAGGCTACTCCAGGACCTTGAAATACTTCTTACAAAGCCACTCCTTCGTTGCCCTAGTGGTGTGCTTGGGATCATTGTCATGCTGAAAGACCCAGCCACGTTTCATCTTCAATGCCCTTGCTGATGGAAGGAGGTTTGCACTCAAAATCTCACGATACATGGCCCCATTCATTCTTTCCTGTACACGGATCAGTCGTCCTGGTCACTTTGCAGAGAAACAGCCCCAAAGCATGATGTTGCCACCCCCATGCTTCACAGTAGGTATGGTATTCTTTGGATGCAACTCAGCATTCACTCTCCTCCAAACACGACGAGTTGTGTTTCTACCAAACAGTTCTACTTTGGTTTCATCTGACCATATGACATTCTCTCAATACTCTTCTGGAACATCCAAATGCTCTCTAGCAAACTTCAGATGGGCCCGGATATGTACTAGCTTAAGCAGGGGGACACGTCTGGCACTGCAGGATCTGAATCCCTGGTGGCGTAGTGTGTTACTGACGGTAGCCTTTGTTACGTTAGTCCCAGCTTTCTGCAGGTCATTCACTAGGTCCCCCCGTGTGGTTCTGGGATTTTTGCTCACCGTTCTTGTGATCATTTTGACCCCATGGGGTGAGATCTTGTGTGGAGCCCCTGATCGAGGGAGATTATCAGTGGTCTTGCATGTCTTCCATTTTCTAATTATTGCTCCCACAGTTGATTTCTTCACACCAAGCTGCTTGCCTATTGCAGATTCAGTCTCCCCAGCCTGGTGCAGGTCTACAATTTTGTTTCTGATGTCCTTCCACAGCTCTTTGGTCTTCACCATAGTGGAGTTTGGAGTGTGACTGTTTGAGGTTGTGGACAGGTGTCTTTTATACTGATAATGTCAAACAGGAGCCATTACTACAGGTAATGATTGGAGGACAGAGGAGCCTTTTAAAGAAGAAGTTACAGGTCTGTGAGAGCCAGAAATCTTGCTTGTTTGTAGGTGACCAAATACTTATTTTCCACCATAATTTGCAAATAAATTCTTTAAAAATCAGACAATGTGATTTTCTAGATATGTTTTTTCTTATTTTGTCTCTCATAGTTGAGGTCTACCTATGATGAGAATTACAGGCCGGCCTCATCTTTTTAAGTGGGAGAACTTGCACAATTGGTGGCTGACTAAATACTTTTTTTCCCCACTGTATATGGGATTCGCAGTTGTCTCCTCAATTACTACAAGAGTAATATAATAAAGTGCGCATGTGAGTGACAGCAGCGCTACTCATTAAAATATTGGAATCACACTATTATTGTCCCTCCATTTGGTGGGTATGACTCACTAAAAAGAGTCAGAAATGTGTGAAGTGCTGGGGGGTGAGAGGACTCAATTTACAGATCCTGCAGTCTTCATAATAATTCTCTCTCCACTCACAGTTACATGGCTCCAAAACGGAACAAAAGGGAGGTTTCCATCAAAAACAATATTATCAACTGACATGAACGGAGAAATAATCCCCAAGCATGTCTAGAGACAATATCAGCTGATGTTAGCCTCTCAGAATGTGGAGGTGAGGAGTATAATCTACACCATATAGGCGCACTATCAAAAGAGCATCCTCCCCACACACAGCTCCGCTATACTGGGCATAAATGTCTCCCTGCTCTGAAACAGATCTCCTGACTCTATCAGTGCATGTGGGAATATTGTCGACTATCTATTATTTAAAAGCTGCTAAAGAATTCCTACTCGTTTCACCAGCAAATGTAGCTGGTTCTTTCTGTTGCTGTGGAATTTGTCAAAATCTGCTTGCAGAATTTGGCCTTGCCCAATACAGCAGCATTCTTCTCCAGATTCCACTTCAAATTCATCATTAAAATGTGCTTAAAATTCAGCATCAATATCTGTGTCGGTTTTTGTCAAGCAGAAAAAAATCTTCAAATTCCTGAAGCAGAAATTTTCTGCTTGACAAATTCAGCATCAAATTCCTAAGTGTGAACACCTCTTTAAAGTGCTTCTGTAAATAGTCTGTTTGAAGATTCCTGTGCAACATGTCAAGACAACCCTAAAAAAAAAACCACACAGTGGAGGACAGTTAGTCTTCCTCCCCACAGACCCACTGCTGAAAACTGGGGATCGCAACTAAAGATTGTGCTCTATCTAATCCGTTTCTGTATCTTACCAATGAATCTTAAGTTTATAGTGGTTATACATCAAATTGAGTCTCCAAAGGTTTTCATCAGCGCACACTGTGCTTCGCTGTCATACATATTATGCCGTCTATGTGAACTCTGTAATTCCCACACTTTCAAGTTTTCATTGAAATGGAACTTTGATGCAGTAGTTGTAGTGGTGTCAAGTGATGCAGAGACCTGCACAACTTAAAGTGTTTGCAACAACCTCAGTGTCCATTGCATTAGCAGACCAAAGTGAATAAGTTTTTTTCTGACTAAGATGTTTGAAAGACTGTGGGTATCTGAGCATGTTCTAGGTAAGCAAGTCAATAAAAAAAAAATATCTTATGGCAGGAAATAATAGCTTTATCATCATGCACTGTAGATTAAATTTACATAGAAAAAGACCAGAAGTAAGAGCATTGAGCATTGTAGAATACTGTATACTGGTGCAGTGTTAAAGTGAACCACTTCCATTTTGCCACCTCTACCTCTCAGCATTCTTTAATAGGTGCTACTCCACTTATTCAGGAGCATTTGGTTTGTTTGTTTTAGCCGCATGAGAAATTGGTGCAATTAATTTTGGTGCCTGATATGCTAATTATGCTCTCTACTGTCAGGAGGGTGGTGTGAGACAGGAGCAGGCATGTGGGCATGATTCAGAGCTGTCTGACACTGTCCAGTTAGAAATTGTGCCTGAATCAGGGGTGCTTATTAAAGGATGCAGAGAGCTTGAGTTGAGGTGGTGAATCATCTTATTTTAAATGCTTGTAAGTCTGTGATACCTCCATACCTGTGATCTCTCCTGTAATGCCCGGGAGGTTCCCAAAAATGAGATGACCTCCTGGAGTTCTGGTATAGTGGACAAATCTCCCAGGTCCAAGGGAATGCTCGTGTCATTTCATATGCGATGTGGCCATATTATGTATCAGTCACTTCACCAAAAAGGGGCGTAGCTAGCACAGAACATGGACAAAAAGGGGCATAACATATCTCAAAAGGGGGTGTGTTATATAACAAAAGTTTGCATAGTATCATAAATGGGGCATAACGCACACCAATAATTTTTGCGCACACTTTGTACACCATTCTCCTAGATTTTGCTACATTTTTTTAAGCCAAAGTCAGAAGTGCATTTAGCAGTAAGAAGTATAATTTCTTCCATTATATTTCTCATACCTTCTGTAGCCTCTCCTGTGTATGGCTAAAAATAAAAAAAAAAAGCAAAATGTGTAACCCAGAATTTCCAGCCTCTGCCAGGCATAACTCCTTCTGTTCAACTTTTTTGCTGAACTGGCACTAGCCACACTTGATAAACGCAGGGCTATGTGTCCAATTACCCTTGCTTTTCAGAAAGCACAGATACACTGACGAGCAAAAGGGTAACAATGTTTTGAACTTTTGACTTTTAGGCTCCATATTTCATCATCCACTACAGCTTCGAGCATGAGACTACCATCATTTTATACACAATCATCTTGGCTATCTAATACATAAATTTGACTTGCGACTATTTCGCATATAATTAGTGATGCAGATTCTTGTCATGTAACTGCATTGTTACTGTTTTGCTCCTAAAAATCTAAATTTAAATTTTTATTATTTTGTTAATCCATCTTTGGCTTTCAACACTGTCTGAATCCTTCTGTGCATGTTCTTGATCAGAATGAAACATGTCTTGACCAAAATCTGATCCAAGGTCTCTCCTACATATTTACCAATGTTACTGCATACTGGTGAACTCACTTGGGTACGTATACAGCTTTTTCTTCAACTCTACCCACAAGTGCTCAATTGGGTTGAGGTCTGGGGACTATGGTGACTAATCCAGAACCTTTACATCATTGTTATTGAACCATTTCTTCACTAATCTCGACGTATTCTTCAGGTCGTTGTCCTGCTGAAACACTATGTCGTCCTTTTCATACCCATAGTACTTGAGTGTACAAAGCAACTTGTCTAGTAGGATACTCACATATAGCTCAGCATTGAGACCACCATCAATCCTGATCAAATATCCAACACCTTAAACTGTGAAACAGCCTCATATCATCAGGCTTCCTCCACCAAACTTGACGATTCCTTTAATTTCTCGATCCATTAGACCTCTTTCCTCTTGGTCCCTCCAGACCCATTTGCACTCATGAGAGCTCAGTCTATTGACTTTCTTTTCATCGCTCCACTTTTCGTACTTTGTTGCAAACTCGAGCCAACACCACTTATGACGATATTGAAGTCAAAGCTTCTTCACCTTTTTTTGGGCCACCATTCCAGACTTGTGTAATGTGCATTGCACGGTGCTTGCATAGACGTCTGTGATCTCACTATTACGAGGCATACGAGCCACCTCTACTGCTGTGTGTGTTTGCACCAGAACTGATAGACCTTGTGTTGAGACGACTTCTTGACTCTGATATTTTGCCTGAACGTCCACCTTTTGGCTTTCGAATGGATGGACAGACTTCATTTCATATTCTTTAACTGTCTTGGCACTCACATGATGTAGTTTTGTAATTTTCTTTGCCGAGTGCCTGCTATTGATCATCTGGATGATGCTGTTTCTCTTTTCTTGGAAAATCTTCTTCATGGCTAATCCTCAATTTGAGCCAGTGACATTTTGCTTGGGAATCAACCTAATAACACACTGAGCTATTGTCAGGGATGTTACATCTGTTGTTGCTGCTTTAAGGTTGCCGTCTCAACATAAGGAAGGATTGGTGATTGCTGCTTTAAGGTCACCATGACAACATAGGGAAGCTTCCTGAGCAGGCCTTTATAAACAACTCCTTTGTCACCCAGCTTTGCTGGATAATTAGTTTTCAACTTCCTGCTAAGCTGCTGACTTTGATTTGACTACTCTAATACTGATCTTTGGCTGTGTTCTTGTATTCCTCTCTGTCTTGCGATTTTGTTCTGGCATTCCTGATCAGTTCCGACTATTGGCTTTGTTTCCCAGATTTGTCTTCGTCTCGTGATTTGGATCTGTGTTGCCCTTCTCAGCTGCTGACCCTTGATTGACAACCATTCTGTTATCTCTGTTCCTGTGAGTAGTGTGTGGATTTGGTGTAGGCTTCTACTGCATTGCATTTATTTGTGATACACTTTCTGTTCTGGTGACAATTCCGGTCTTCAGATTCAGCGAAAGTCCATCTCTTCTTGCGAGGAGTTCTGGTGAAGGCATCTGAGGCCGGTCTTGGCTTGCAGTAGTGTTTTACCTTTAAGTAGCATTTTCTACTGCTCGCAGTTGACAGCCCATTTCTGCTGCTGCTCTCCTGAAGACCATTACATTTCTTACCTTGCATCTGAATCCTAACAGCTATTAGGGAATGTGAGAACAGGTTGTAATTTGTAGTATACAAGAAAAAAAAATATTTTTCCATCACCAGAAGCAAAACAGTAACAATTTAGTTACTTGAAAAGAATCTGCATAACTAATCATATGGTAATTAGTTGTAAGTCAGATTTATGTATGAGATAGCCAAGATGATTGTTTATAAAATGATGGTAGTCTCACCTTTGAAGCTGTAGTGAATGGTAAGATATGGAGCCTGAAAGTCAAAAATTCAAAACATTGTTACCCTGTTGTTTGTCAGTGTATTGAACAAAGGGAGAAATTTGACATTAAAGGCATGGGTTGGGGAACCAGAACAAATCTCTTCTGTCAAGTATGGGGAGCGGTAACATTAATAATCACCTGAAATTGGGTATCTGTGGAATGGATGATAATTTAATCTTCATGTTTGGTATGGCTGGACTTCTAAAAACATTTGGCATCACCTGCCTGGCATATAATACCTATATGAGGTACCCCACCCAGAGTTATGCCAGTTTTCTAAAATAGGTCATACCGCTCTTGATTCGGCACATGTATAATTAGCCATCCCCAGTCACAGGTGGGAGACTCCAAAAGCGGACTGGGTTAAGGGTCCTTCAAAAAGGGTGATGTTTGTCATATGCTTGGAGAAGTAGCAAGCCTGAAGTCTGTTTTACCTTCCTGCCAAGCTCAATGTACTGTAAGCACTGTACTTTTTGTTTATATTGAATCTTAAAATTTTGAAAATACAGCTTAGGTTTGTTACCTTTTTGTTTGCCAGTGTATGCTAGAGGCTCACTGTGTGTGCCCTATGGCACGTGTGTGAGTGGTCTGTGTATAGTGGTGTCTTACCTACTGTGAGTGGTGGGTGGTGGCAGCTATTTGTGCGCATTTGTGGGGTTACTTCACTTCTTTGTAATTCTATTGTGATAGGTGAGTGTAGAAGCAGAGACCCCTCTTAATGGTTACATCCAGGGTCGCACATGCTTGTATGGTAAGTGGGTCTTCTGAACTCTGACTTATTGTAATAATAATGTACAGTAAACTTGACCTGTAATACTATTTAGGGTGAATTTATTAAAGGGTTATTCCCATGCCTGCCAATATGGAACTAACTGCTTGTAAGTTCAGACCACTAGGGCGGGACTAACAGAATCCGGTAGCACTGCAGCTCTATGCTGTTTGCATAACTACAATAGAGGTGAATAGTAGCTATAGAAACAGAGTAGCACAGCTAAGCTATACTGTTTCAGTAGTTCTACAGTTAAAGAAACAGCATAGCGGCAATGCTCTCATTGAGCCAAGTGTGCACTGCTTTGCTGGGTTGCTATGAGCAACTAGGACAGTTTTGCTTTCAGACTATTTTAATAAATCTGCCCCAGTGTCTTCAAAATAATTGTCTTTGATGATTGTCATTAAGTGGCATTGATCATTGTTTAGTTTCTTTTTTTGTGTACACACCAATATTAATCAGAACTGCGTTAGAGTAAGATAAGCCAAATCTATTAAGAGGCAGACATTTGGCAGTCCGTATGCCAATTATGAGCTGTTGTAACTTTGCACTGTAAATTAGTTTTCAGTGAATGGGAGCTGAGCACACGTCTGCTTCCAGCTCTGTAAAGTCTGCAGATATCAACTTGGTGCTTGGTTTTAGACCCCAACCAATCTGATATTGATGACCTATCCACAGGACAAGTCATCTATTTGTGGTCTTGGACAACCACATTAGGATGGGAGGCCGTGTTCCAAATTTTGCTTTGAGTTATATTTTTGTGGTTCACTGACTACAAGTATGGGGTTAATAGGATACGAACTTCTTACTTCAGAACTAAAAAACAGTTTTGTTACAAGCTGGTGATTTCATGTTAAGATCAGTAAACATTGCTGCAAATAATGTTGCCAGTAAAAGAAAATGCAATTTCACACCAATGGCCTTAATCTGGGAATATTGAGATGCTATCATTTCCTGGTTTAGAAATAAACTCAGTCCATCTTCACTTTTATATTTATCTAAAATTTCTCACCATACCATCAGAACACATACATTATCACTGAGAATAACTTTGAGTGAAACATTAATAATAATATCATTAGAAGATCACAAAAAAAATTCAAGTTTTTGGAATGAAATTAAACTTAAAATTTGTGAATGTAATAATGATATATGTAAATGATTACCATATTAGAGTGAAAGGATAACTTTATTGGGGAAAACTGTACAACTAAAATGATGCTCCAGTACCTTGTTGGGCTGCCTCAAGCCTGCATACAAGATGAGATATGGTTGGGCATGAAAGCATACAGGTTCTGTATAGTATTTTGAGGCACATTTCCGCACAGATGATGCAGCTGGGCCTGTAGACCCTGCACACTTATAGGTTGCCAGAGATGGCTTCCTGGCTAGAACCTGGATTGTTCGTTAAAGATAGTCTGTAGTCCAGGTTTCCCATTCATGCCACTACTGTAAGTAAAAATAATGGTGGCTGTCAATGGCAGGATACTTAATGAGCACAGTGACACCTAATTTCCATCTGCAAAGTGCCTGGAAATGGTACGGGTAGAGACTGGGTGTACAATGAAGGTGCCACCTGTGTCTGGATGGTGGACAAGTTAACTGTGGGAGATGCTTTATCCTCTCTACTGGTGGTCTGTGTAGGCTGTCCAGATCCTGTTCACTCAATGCCTCTTAACAGCTAGGTCTGAAAAGTTTAGATGACTGGTAATTTGTGGAAACTGCTATCCTGCTTCTCTCAGTCCAATGGTGTGCCCCCTCTAATTCTCTCAACCAGGCAAAATATCTTCAAGTGTGTGTTTAGCAGTCAGCAATCTCTCACCAGGAGGTACACCACAAGTAGACTTAGTGTCCTTTCCTAAGGCAGCAGGGGTAGTACTTTATGCCCTCTTGTGGCAAGACCCAGTGTCTAATCATTTACATCCAGATGTAGCAGAGTTAACCTGAACTTCTGCAATTGGTTAAACTGGTGCATTGTGATACCTTCGCAAAGACAACAATTATCAATGAAAAGTCATTGAGAACGTTTTTGCAATAACCTTTTTGTTATATATTCTATACCAGGGGTAGGCAACCTTTTTTGTTGGACATGCCAATTTTAATAAAAAAAAAAAAATCAAAAGATGAGGTACTTGGAGTGCTGGCTAATAATTGTAAATCTGACAATCCTTAAACTAAAGTCATATACCACAAACCATAACAGAGAAGTGCTGCCACCAGATGCTTTAGAACGCATGCATTTACTGCTATTTCCTGGGACGTGCCTGTACTTTCCGATTAGAAGCAATGAAAGTACATGTGTAGCCCCAAATTAGTGGTAAATGTATGTGTCCGGGAGCACCGTATGGCAACATCCTTATTGTGAAAACACACTATGTATCTGGATGCAGCTATATTCTTAGGCCACTTTTACTTCAATGTAAAACTGCATTTTGTGCATTTTTGCACAAAAAAATAAAAAAATGCCTAAGTTTTCTGTGCAAAAACACACCATTATACAGAATAATGTCCCAAAGTGGCCCCTGCACACAGTATTATGTCCCATAGCGGATCCTGCATATGGTATTATGTCTCATAGCGGCATCTGCACACGGTATTATATCCCATAGTGGCCTCTGCACATGGTATTATATCCCATAGAGGCCTCTGCACACGGTATTATATCCCATAGTGGCCCCTGTACGCTGTATTATGTCCCATAGAGGCCCCTGCACACTGTATTATGTCCCATAGCGGCCTGGGCACATGGTATTATGTCCCATAGCAGCCCCTGCACAAGGTATTATGTCCCATAGCAGCCTCTCCAAACAGTATAATATTTTAACTTTTATAATATATTTTTTAATTTATTATAATATAATAAAATCTCTTCAGACCCCAAAGTATAATAAGCGGAGGGCCAAGAGAGGTGACAAACATAAAAAAACAATGTTACTCACCTTCCTTGCGCTCCGCAGCAGCTCTGTTCTCTTCGAGCACTTCTGCCTGTAGTTGGCGACCGCTGATTGGGTCTCAGGGGTCACGTCGGCGTCATTATGCGTAATGACGCAGGACGTGACCCCTGAGGCCATGTCAGCAGTCTCTTACTTCAGGTGTTTGGTCCGATCAAAACTGGTGGGTAAGGACTTGGGCTGCCCGTGCCAGGTAAGTAAGCCTCGCCTGCAGTGGAGTAAATAAAGTCTTGTGGGCCCCGGTGCAATGTTTTGTCCGGGGCCCCCTACCTCATCCCTACAGCGAATTCTTGATAGTGATGGTTACGGGTGCTAAGGAGTTTAATCAACCTTAGTGTGGTTAGGGCAAAATGTGGGTCTCCTTGACTTATGGGCCAGATGGAAGCTGCAATCTCAATACTGATGTCAGTGCTTATGGGCCCCCTAAGGCTCCTGGACCCTGGTGCGACTGCACACTCTGCACCCCCTCAACTTACGCCCCTGCTCGCGTGCCACTCTTGGCATACGTGCTGGGGGTTGCCGACCCCTGTTCTATACTATAGAATTCAGCTCAAAGCTTACATGTAACAGAGGCACTGTAGAGGCATATTTTCTTGAAGTTGATAGCTTGAATAACATAAATATTAGGTGTTAGTGCTTGCAAAAAATTGAATATCTGGTGAGTTCTGAAGACTTTGGATGGAAGAGGGGCATGAGTGCGGAAGAAGTACTTTTTGGTGATCCCTTGCTTGCTAAGAAGAAAATCATTAAGAAGCCGAAATCTGGCATGCTTCCACCTAGTGAAATCCTCTGAAGGAAGTCCAGGGGGAAAAAGGGGGTTGTGAAATAGCAGTAGTAGAGATGACATGGGGGGGGGGGGTTCCGCCATTGGGGAATCTGACGATAGTTTCAAATATGCGATGGGATCGCAATAAAGTACACATAGAACTTGTTGGAAATGACACCTGTGATAACCATAAACCAGAGCACATGAGCAAGGTAGATCCACAATAGACTTCAAAGACATTTTCAGTATTGAGCACTAGCAGTGAAATAGTTATGCGTTGTATCTGGTACGGGACAGTATGTTGCTGAGAGGTAGGGACTCCTACCGTTAAAGATAACTATACTGCTAGCATGAAGTTCAAGCTGGTAAATCTGGCTAACACAAGGACCGAGTTTCACGAGGAGTTTTAGCAGGAATGGTGTCTTTATTAGGTTTTGGGATTACTGTTATTAACACACTGAGCATGTCCTGGAGGAACCTACGGTTTTCTTATGGGCTTTGTTTTAACCACGTTCACTGTGCAGCCACAATGATATGTCACCCATATTCTGGGGGTTGGTATGATTTCAGGGATATCAAATTTTTATATAATCTTTTCTTTGCATTTTAACCACTTAAAAAAAATTTAAAAAAAACTTTGCAAAAAAAAAAAAAAAAAGAATTTCTAACAAAAACAGCTACTCCTCTGCTTTTAGTCTGATTTAGGTGCATCACCAAGTAAGCTATAACAGAAGTAAAAAAAACAAAAAAAAACAAAAAAAAACTTAGGAATGGAAGTAGTGGTAAAATGAGGCTTAAAAAATGTAAATCTAAGAAAACATCAAGAACCACTGATAAGTCAATATCATTACAGAACGGTACACGCCAAGGGAAAATGGTAGACAACAAACCCTGCAACACCTATGGCGTGGGGGGATCTTGGGACTCATTGCCATGGCAGTACTCTCATGTGAAGGGGTGGCAAGAAAACCCAAGATCTGAAATAGGACATTATGGCTACCATACTGCCAGGGCTATAAGTGTAACAGCTAATAACACATGTGACAAGCAACCAAAAAGGTACTATACAGTTTGACATATAAAAATACACATCAAGGTACTACATATAAGTATAGTATGAGCTCATAGTCTATCATAAATCCACATAACCTCAGAAAGCAACACATCAGCATATTGTTGCAGTGATATACACAAGCAAGGCTGTCCAAATTTGAAAGTCATGCAGAGTGGTAAGAGGCTCTTCAAATAACAGATGAAGGTCCTGGAGGCCAGGCGGCAGTCAGGGCTTGCTTGCGCTTGATGTACCAGATACGATGTGGTCTCTGAGAATGTTGGGACCCTCTATATCCTCCATTTGGAGTCCTTAATGTTTAAGGATGTCAAGCCTTTCTTGAAATGTACAATGTGAAAAGGAAATCCCGATCAATAATGTACACTGACGAGCAAAAGGGTAACAATGTTTTAAATTTTTTGACTTTCAGGCTCCATATCTCACCATCCACTACAGCTTCACACGTGAGACTACCATCATTTTATAGACAATCATCTTGGCTATCTAATACATACATTTGACTTGCAACTATTTAGTATATGATTAATTATGAAGATTCTTGTCATGTAACTGCATTGTTACTGTTTTGCTCCTGATGGTGGAAAAATCTTTTTCCTCTTGTATACTACAAATTACACCCTGTTATCACATTCCCTAATAGCTCAGTGTGTTATTAGGTTGAATCCCAAATGAAAGGTCACTGGTTTAAATTGAGGATCAGCCTTGAAGAAGATTTCCCAAGAAAAGAGAAACTGCATCATCCAGCTCATCGATAGCAGTCTCTGTGCCAAGAAAATTGACAAACTGCATCTCGTGAGTGCCATGATAGTTGGAAGAATATGAAATTAAGTCTGCCCATCCATATGAAAGCCAACAAGTGGACGTCCAGGCAAAATATCAGATTCAACAAGTCAGCTCATCACAGGGTCTATCAGTTCAGGCATGACAAAGACAGCAGTGGAGGTGGCTCATATGCTTCATGATAGTGAGATCACAGATGTCCATGCAAGCACCATGCGAAACTTGTTTCACAAATCTGGAATGATAACCCGAAAAAAAGTGAGGAAGTCTTGACTTCAATATCGTTATAAGACACATCGGCTCAAGTTTGCAAAAAAGTACGAAAAGTGGACAATAGAAGATTGAAAACGGGTGATTTGGAGTGATGAGACAAAAGTCAATAGACTGGGCTCTGATGGTTGCAAATCGATCTGGAAGAAATAAGGGAAAAGGGGGCTAATGGATTGAGAAATTGAAGAAACTGTAAAGTTTGGTGGAGGAAGCCTGATGATAAAAGGTTGTTTCACAGCCAAAAGCATTGGATACTTGACCAGGAACGATGGAAATCTCACTGCTGAGCTATATGTGAGTATCCTACAAGTCGAGTTACTTCGTATACGCGAGTACTATGGGTATGTAAAAGGACGACATAGTGTTCCAGCAGGACAACGACCCGATGCATACGTTGAGATTAATGAAGAAATGGTGCAATGACAATGCAGCAGAGGTGCTGGATTACAGTACACAATGAATTCAGCGCACTGTCAGTTTTCTAGCGGTATATAAAACCACACATTGATGAGGACATGAAAGGTCTTCTTTGAAGAGTGTTTTAGAAGAGCTTACATAATGATTTTCTACCCATCTTTACAATGCCTGCACATAGTTATATTCTTCAATATTGGAAACAGTTTAGTTTGCTTTATACTTATACTACACATGCAGTATTGCCACCAGTTTGTGTTATATTGTGTCACCTTATAGACAATAATGCTGAAGCATTTGATCTTACTTGAAAGAGATGTCCTTGCCTTTTTATTATGTGAACCTAATGTTCCTAATTTTCTGTGTCACAGAGCTCAATCTTGAAGGAAATATGCTTGAAAAGCTCCCTCATGAAGCCAGTCTTCTACCTAACCTCAGAATGATCAATTTAGCAACAAATAAGTTTGACACATTTCCAGACGAGCTCACACAAATTCAATGTATAGAGAACATCAACCTGGAAGGGAATCAGATCAAAGGTAGGTGACAAGCTGTTTTGTATCTTTCATACTGAACATTTACAAAAAATATTTTGTTGAATTTATTTCTAAAGACAATTTGCATATTTATTGAATGCCAAGTAAAAAAAGTATAAGTAACCACATGGGTTTGCTACAGATTTTTATTGTGCCTTACCTGTTTCTGCATTAATAAAATTCCAGTCACAGAGTTTTGTGTAGTGTAGAATTCTGGGACATAGCCTATTGGTGATGCCCAATAGATCAGGCAGCCTGCCTTCTGAGTATACCCAACAAGATACTGACATCTTAATCTCTTCAACATCACTGGACCACATAGCAAAATTCTGCCAAAATGATAAACGCCAGGTATTCATTATTTTAGCAAAAATATGCGAACCAACTTTCTCATTGGGGGGGTCCTCATTGTATTTTGAGTTGTTAAACACAAACCAAAAGCAAGGCCTTGAAAAAGATCTCAAATTCACTACATATAACTTGAAACGGCCATACTTACTGATACAAGGGCATGATAAAACACCAACTGGAAAGTACTGATGAATATCCCCTTGTACAGCTATCATCCACAAGGTAGATGGATTTTTAGTATTCACAATGTTAATTAGTAGGCTTGAAGAAACTGATGACTGCTCTGTAACTTTATGTCTGTAACATGGTAGACAATGGGAACAACAGGAAGGAGAACTCAAATGGCTCCACGGGTACTGTATATAAGCACAAAGAAGTTGTCAGTTTTTAGAAAGTTAAATTTTATTTGTATTCAATTATTTTTAGTTGGTGTGTTTAAAAGCATGATGTGCTCAAAATCACCTCTTTTGTCATGGCTTAGACATGCCAAAAAATTGTATTAGTGGTTGTCTGGATAGAGAGATTTTTACTCATCACAAGCAGACAGCAGCATGTCTCCCTACATAAAAAAATGAAGTTTACTATACTGAAATTTATCTTTGAATAATATACCATTAAAAAATAGTGTATGACTTTTTAGCCTCATGTATATCATTTAAAATTTATATTTTAGTGTATTACACTCATATTTTGATTTATCTGTACACATAATATCTATTAGTAGGTTTTTGTTGAGTTATAGTATTGCTATCACACCATTTCTAGGCTTCTTTCTAGCAGTAGAGTGCAACTCTCCTAAATTCGCCCATACTCTACCAATGATGAGATGACACTGTTCCTCCAGTGCCTATATATACAGCAAAGCTAATCCAGCTAGTAATGGCCTGGTGGGCCAAATCAAGCCTGAATGGAGATGAGCTGTAGCATGGCCATGTGAAGAGGAAGTTGAGCTCAGTATCATAGTCCTGGATGAAAGGTTATCCAGTATTAGAAAAATGTCTGCTTTCTTCTTCTCAAGAAGTGGCATCACATTTGAATAGGACTAAGTTACAGTATGGCCATGTGACCAACAGATATGATGCCACTTCCTGAGAAGAAGAAAGTAACTAGGTTTTCTAATACTGGATAATTTATTTAAATAGAACCTTTCACCACCTTCAACACATCCAGTTCTTTACATCGTTTAAGAGACACTGCTCCTCTGACTGACTCTGGCACAGTTGGAATCTTTTCTCTAACCCCCACTGTTCCTGAATCACGTCCCCTGTTTGACATTTACCTTCTGACAGTACAGAGCTTAAGGTGTGACCTCCCGGTGACGTTCTATTTCCCTGTTTCCGAAACGGAACGTCACCATTAATCCACCCCCCCCCCCTCCCTCTACCTCTCTGCTATCGCTTGTGCAGTCTGGAGGTGCCTGCAACACATGCGCAGTAGAGATGGCACTCCATCTCTACTGCGTAGGCTTCAGAGGCACTTCCATTCTGTGCACGCACTAGCAGAGAGGAAGAGAGGCGTCTCCAGCCTGCACACAGTGAAAGAAAAAGAGGAGCCGTTCCCAGAGAGGAAGACAGGTAAGTATGAAGCGGTGGGGGGTGGGCTGAGTTAGTTAGTTTGAAAGGGCTAGTAGTGGGTGGGATAGCTAGGGAGACAGGGAGGGGGTGTAACAGAGTGAGTGAGGAGGGGGGCAGTAAGAGGGAGGTAATGTGGAAGCTACACAGTAGGAAGCTACACCATGTCAGCAAATGCAGACGATGCCAGGAGCTCCCAGAGAAACCCAGAAATCTCTCAAAACACTGCTAAAGGTATATGGGTGTACTGATTAACCCATTGATAGCACTAACAGACCTTTAAAAAAAAAAAAAAACTCTATTTACAGATGCTAAGAACTAGAATTTGGTGAAGGTGGTGAAAGGTCCTCTTTAAGTATTGATCCTGGAGCTGGGAACACCCCTTTAAGGCCAAATTGACTTAAACTTATTGTGTGTTAATTTGTCAGATTCAGCATGACAAAAAGGCCTAATATATTTCCTAATTAAGTAAAATACATTATTTAAAATAAATAAATAAAGAGAATACTAGCTTGTCGACCTCTTATTAGGTGTGCTACTGAATAATTGCATTTAACTTACGTATATGTAGTATTGATTACTTTAATTACTTTCATCTTAGACTTAATTATATCATGGTGCTATGCACAGAGCCACTTATTAGGTTACCTGCACCACTACCATACTAATTGTACTTCAAGAATAGTACCAAGAAAATTTTTAATATAAATAAGCATTGGAAATTCCATTTAAAATAACTGTATTTTAACTTGTGATATTTTTACTTTCAAAAATATTCTCATCCATCACAACATGCTGTATAAATGGAATTCCATAGTCTTACTTGTTTTTTAACACCCAGCCATAGAGGATGCCCCCTTGTCACGGTTACAGGCCTAGGTGTAAAGAGATCATTGGAAAGATCTCTGTATTGTCCATTCATATATTTGTACATTGTGATCAGGTGGTCCCTAAACCATCTTTTTCCAAACTGAAGAACCCCAAGTTTCATAATCTTTATACTCCATACTCCACTACTAATCCACCCATCCCCATAATTGCTTGATTGCCCTCCTCTGCACCTGCTTTAGTTTAGCTATGTCCTTCTTATATACAGGTCCAAAAATTGTGATTTGTATAGAAGCAATCCTTGACATGATTGACATTCAATAACTTTATTTACATTGGCATCAGCTCCCTAGTATTGGTTGCTAAAATTTAAGTTTACTTTCCAACAATATCCCCAAGTCCCCAGTGTTTTGCTATTTAGTACATAATTGTAAAACCTGTTTCCGCAACCCAAGTGGATAACTTTACATTTATCAACAATAAATTGCATTTGTCACTCCCCTGCCCAAACTTCAAGCTTCTTCAAATCCCTGTGTTGAGTACTTTGCAAAGCTTAGTGTCCTATGCAGATTTTGAGTCTACCATGTACTTCCCCTACCTAGTTATTAATAAAAAGAAGAGGACCCAATACTGTTTTCTGTGGCATCCCGTTGGTGACTGTGACCCATGTAGTTGCTTTAGGTACATTGAAACTTTTATGCCTATCTAGCTGCTGCCTGCTATAGGAAAACCTGATACACTATTATGTACCCTGTTATGCCTAGTTCAGGGCCAGGAGGCACATTCAGGCCTTCTATCTTTGGTTTTCTTTGAATTTCCTTGCATAACACTGTACATCATTATACGCTGAAGTATTTCTTTCAGTTTTGCCCACTCTGGTTTTACAAGTCTAGTGTGTGATCACATTCACGTATTGACATCCCTGTTTTAGCGTGCATATAACTGTCAATCACTGAGTAGGGCCACCTACTGGACTCCTAAATCCAGAATGAACAGAAATTCAAAAAACAATTCCAAGTTGTACTATCTTTTTTTTTTTCCTTCAAAAGAATATATCTGCTGCTCCTGCTTTATCAGGCAGGATGTTCAGTGTTCAAGGTTCTTTTTGGTGTATTCATCATTTTTTTTTTTTTTTTTGTATCTTTGATCTCCTGATTGATATTCTACTAACATCCTAAGAACATCAATAAATCTACAAATTGAAAAACATGATTCTGCAAAGAGTTAACTTGTACCCAGTGTTGTTATTCATCTGAGCATATTTCAGACCTGTTCTGTTACAGTCCGAGTGTTTTTTTTTTTTGTTTTTCATTTTCTTGACATCTTGTGGCTCCTGTGGGCTCCTCATTTCCATTAAAATGTTTTCTTACCATAATCTGCATTTATTAGAAGACACATTTGAAACCATTGCACTGTGGGGTCAGAGACTTAAAGGTTAATTGCATTTGTTCTGCTTAGATATGGAAATCACTTTAAGTAGC